>BROE01000024.1:8964750-9114879 GCA_036571765.1 Plecoglossus altivelis | reverse complement strand
GGGGGGGGGCTCCCGTGTGCTGAATGACATCATAGCCTAACCCATCAGGAATAATATAGAACACTGTCTGGAGTAATATAGAACTAACCCTGTCTGGAGAAACATTTTATTTCATGTCACAAGTGTGTCTGAAAATAGTTGCATTTGTTTCCTAAACACTCAATCTACTTGGACTGTATACCACTGTCCACTGTACTTACATCAGCTTAGGACTGATTTGCCTATGAAAGGGTTTTAAATGCCTCAGCTAACAGGATAATGTCCACCAGTCAGCTGAAAGCCAAGCCCATTATCTGAACCCTTCTCAGTTCATTATCTGAACTCTATCCTCCTAGCATTGGAATAAAAGTAGCTCATTACAGAACCAAGGGTTACACCTTAAGCACTGGCGAGTACAAAGACATCCAGAACACTCTCTCGCCCAAAGCGCCGGGCGCGTGTCGCCTGAGCGGTGGAAACTGCTCCGTAAGTTAAAACAGGGACTACTCTGAGTTGGGGTAATTATGCATCGCTCCCTGTGACATATCACTGCACAAAAAAAGCTGCTTCGCTAATTTTCCATTTTCTCTGCAAAAGAGAAGGCAAGGCTAAGCAGTGGAGGGGCTTTGGAAGAGATGTGTTCATTTACAAAAGGCTTGAGGAAGACTTCATTAAGCCAGCTGCGGGATGTGGAGGAAAAAAACCGCTGAGTCCTGGAGACACAAAATATTTATTCATCAGCATATTAATGTTTAATTCCTTTTTTCCTATTTTTAAATGGAGGGAGAATGGAGGAGAAGCTTTGAACATTTGACCCTATATGTAAAAGTATAGGCTCAGTGAGGATTGCCTCGAGGAGATTCATAGTCATAAAAAGTCCATTAGGAACTGGCAATGCACCTATGAATATGTAGAACATCTCTCTTAAATCCTCTTAAACACCTCCTCGGCCGTGTAATGGTCAATCTGGTCAATCATCTCCATCAAATATGTGTTCAGAAATTGGATATGGCTTGGCTAGTTGGGAGCGAGTGATCATTCTGTCCTTCAACATGTTTCTGTAAGAGCCTTTTTTCGGTTGTTGGTGTGTGTAGAGGGGTTTGTCCCTGTCTGAGTTTTCTTATTGTGGATGGATGGATGAAAAGGTTTGTTTGCAGTTCACAGCTTTCTTCAGACTTCTCAAGATAACCATAAAATCTCTCATAGTCACAATTCAAGACAAACACGATAGATCGAGATGGTTATCAGTAACATTTGGCATTTGACATGAATTGCAGCTCTGTGGTGATCTCACTCAACTCTCCGGTTGGTAATTGTGTGACATGAGGGACACATGACATTTAACATCAAAGCTCAAACTGGACTGAACTCAGAAATGCAATGCTGATATTAGAAGCATAAATAACATCTTATATATCACCCCAATGCTCTCCTAGCGCTGTTGGAGTCACGAGAATGGGAAATAAACATAAATAGATGTTGGGAGACGCCTGATGATGAGGGTAAAGCGTGCCAGAGGAAATGGTGTGTTTTGCTAGACTCAAGCCTAATTATATAACAACAAATGAGTTGTCAATCTAGAGAACGCATTGTGTGCCCCTATCTTTGGAACCCATCAAGTCTGCCCAATTAGAAACCCCGATGAAAGAGAGAGAGAGAGACAGAAAGAAAGGAGAGAGAGACAGAGAGAGAGACAGAAAGGAGAGAGACAGAAAAAGAGAAAGGAGAGAGATGGGAAAGAGAGAGAGGAAAGAGATGGCTGCAATGAGCGGACCCCTCTTTCAGCTAATTCATGATTGCCAATTAAAACAGAATAGCGAGCAAAGTTGTAAAGCTGTCAGGAGGGGGCCAGATGAATTACCCTCTTCCTCTTTGAATGATGGATGCTTTCATTTCTCTACCTTATCTTATTTATTCTCTCGGTGGGCGGAGATGAGGTGTGAGAGGGAGGAGGTGTGTGTGTATCTATGTGTGTGTGATGGGGGAGCTGCAACCATTTAGAGTGTGTGTCACTAATGAACAAGGCGTTGAGACTCTGACAGTAGCTTTTGCACAGAGTTTGTTTTCCTCTCAGTCACCTCTCAGATGATGTCAGCATGCCTAATTAAATCACTGATCAGAGTCCCACGCTGCATCGTACCTGAGACGCGCTCCCCTTTAATGCCTGCCTCTGAACCAAAACATCCACCTGCTGTAAAGTTGCCACCAATACCAGTCACCGGATTCAATAATGGATACGTTTCTTTCTTTCATTGCTTGGCTGAGATTGTCACATTACTCCAGAACATTCTGTGTTCTTCTTCCGTCCATAGTCTGCCCAGGAGGAACAGGAACTAGCTATACAATTAATCTTGTCATTTCATAGAAAAGAAGTCACCCACTGGCCCAATCCCCCCACCTCCTCTGGATAATGTTGGAGATGAAAGACGTAAATGTTGTGTGAGAACAATAGTGAAATGTGGGCAAGGCATCGTGTCCTGACTATGTCTTCTGCCCCATTAGCCAGTGTAGTCTCACTATTGATGGTCTAATTAAAACACGTCAGCATGAAGTATCGAAATATGTCCCCATCTTTTAAGGCTTGAATTGATAGCTTACATTAATTTCCACTTTCTCAATATGACTTTTAATTTCACTGGCAAAATGTGAGCTTGTGCCATCAGACACACTTCCCCCTCCTCCCTCAACCTGCTCACAGGACCATACATCAAAGTCCAACCTTGACAGCGCCCATCACCTTCTCTGCTGCAGTGATGCTTTCCACAAACATACAAACCCACACACTAAGGCTCTCGTATAACTGTTGAACTTTGCATTCATGGAATCTCAAGCCTATCTGCTGCCAAAGTGCGCCATATCTGATGGTTTACTGGAACAGTTATTGAGAGCATTGCGTCCTGTCTCTTCCCTCACGGTCTCCTGCAGGTCAAAGGGCCAAACCAACGAGGCAGCTCCATTCAGAAGTCTGGCTACCCCCTCGTCTTCCTATTACTACCCTGTTGTACCCTCTTGATGAGATCGCCCCCCTGGTGGATTCATGAAGCCTATGATGAAGACACCTTGCTGACCTCATTGGCCAGATTCATTTATTCTCTCTCCATGTAAGGAGCCTCCCGCCCCCCCTCACCCTCTCAGATGGTATGACTGTGACCCTGCTCTCAGGGAGATACCCAGGGAGGGAGAGCCTGAGATGTTTCTTCATCCTGCGGAGAGAGTCCGGCTCCAGAGGCCAGCTAGCCTGTCTGGATGCTTCAAGCGAGGAGGGGGGGGGGGGGGAGCAGGGGGGCTCAGTAGGTCAGGCCTTTTGTAGCAGATTAAAAGAGGCTGTCACCAATGTCAGCTATCCCGGGAATCGATGAAGTGGCACCGGAAATGAAAGCTGTGACAGACACAGACCACCCAGTCAAGCCCCCCCCCCCCCCCCCCCGTCCTGCCGTGCTCTGCTCCCGGCCTTATCCTACCGGCCGCGTGAGAGCCCCAGGAGGCCCCGTGTCAGCCTAAGCCAGTGTGGCCCACACCCCCCCAGGCCCCCTGAGTGGGAGGGGGCTCTGAGCCAGGCGAAGGGCCACTGCCACAGCACCCCTGGAGGCCCTGGCTCAATCAAGTGCTGCCAGCCTGGACCGCTGATCCACAGCTGAGGGAAACTCTACTGTGGAGGGAGACAGGAAGTGCTGGACCCCTGTCTCACTCTCTTTTTCTCGCTCTCCTTCTCTCTCCCTGTCTTTTTCTGCTTCTAAATTGACTTTTCCCTCTAGCAGTACACGGCTTTTGACATATGTGAAAGTGAAAGTTGCTGTTGGAGTTTGATTTAAGAGGGGTTAGAAAGAGAGAGAGAGGCAGAGAGAAAGAGGAATAGAGGGAAAGAATTGAAAGGGAGAGGATTGTGTTGATGCTATGAGTCAGAAGTACTATTTGGCTTTGTTTGAGAAATGCTGTGTTATTCCTATTGACACCCATAAATGCTAATCTTTGTGCAATTTCTGTTTCGTGTTTCAATTGCTTCCATTCATCAGGGACAATGTATTAATGAGTATGTGTCACCATCCTGCTAGGAATAGGCTGGTACATACTGATGATAATAATGCATCCAAACATCTCTCTCCCTCTCTCTCGCTGTGTCCCTCTGCCTCTCTCTCTTTCTCCCTCCCCTGCAGTCCTAACAAATCTGATCCTTTCTCCGTTTCACAGATAAACGTAGAACATGTTTTCATTAAAGAGAATGATGTGCCCCATGAGAGATTCTAAACGCTAACGTATGAAACCCTCGTTACAGTTTTTACCCTCTTCTGACATCTGCAGAAGACAGTTAGCTGGTGCTCTGTGTCATCCCTTGCCTGGCTCCTTCCACTTGTTAGATCCAGTCATTCATCCTGCCTCCACCTTCTTTTTCGAGTTCATCAATGATCCTCAAATACCGGTTTCGCTCTCATCCCTCTGTCAACACTACAATCCTGTCACCGGAAAATTGTGCCTGTGGACTTTCGGCAGGACACAACTCTATTCTGTGTCGGACTGTATCCAAGGGGGTCTTTTGTGGAGCCAGAAGCAGCAGGATAGTTGGAGCTCTGCCTCCGGGCCTGTTTGTTGTTCTCCTTTGTCCCACAGTGAGAATAAGAGCCCTTGTTAGTTTCCTCTGCGCTGCGGTGGCTGGAATCCCTCTGTTATGTCCAAGCATACAGTGCACAGGTGTCTGCGAGGCTGGGGAGGTAAGATGTGGGGGAAGGAGAGGAAATGGATGAGAGGATGGGGAGGTGGGAGGAGGGAGGAGGGAGTGGGGTGTTAACAAGCTCTTTGCCAGCCAGGCAACCATGAGGACCAAGGCCCAGTGAGGTGAGTGTGAATGCTACAGGCCTCTGTGTTTTTCAGCCCGACCAGTGAAGCATGTGAACACACATTTCTCCTCCTGGGAAAAGAGTCTTGAATGACAAAGGCCTGATATTTCTCTTGTTTCTCTCGTTACCCCTCTTTACTATTCTCTCTCTTTTGCTTTCTTTCTCTTCTCTCACTCTTCTTTTTTCCCTTCTCTCACTCTCTTCTCTCTGTCCTTTTTCCATCACTCTCTAGCTTGCTCCCTGTCTCTGTTCTGTTTCTCTCTCCTCTATTTTTCTTCTATTCACCCCGCCCCTTGAATAACGCTTACCTACAAAACACATCATTTCTCTCCTCTCTCACAAAGGGAGCGTCTGGAGGTGACACACATCAAAGGCCTGCTGTCAAAATCTCTGGAGCATCTGTTGCGATGCCTCTCTGACACGTCCTGATGGAAACCCCAAGCTCTGCAACGACCTTAGCGCCAAGCATAACAGGAGAATGAAGAGAGCAGCAGATTGAATTATCATAAGCTATGAAAGAGAAGAAAATGTGTTTGAAACCCCCACCTGAACAGTTATACTGTATATAGTTGGTGGGCAAACATCAAGTTTCCACTGTGCAAATAACGATATAACCAATATTTACATTCTCCTGGCAGGCGGTATTTCATCCTTTTTATACAATTTTACAAAGTCAAGTTTGCTTCATAAGATGCAAATCCCATTGTCTATTTGGCAGGGCATGTCGGAGCATTACAGCATGTGACATTTAGACTTTAGAGGCAGGTTTTGAAGAATGTGCCATTGGGGAGGTGCGCCATCTTAATAACTTCTAATTCTTTTTTAAACTAAATGTTTATTCTTAACTCTTCCTCCCTGTTTTGTCTTGTGTGTTCAGGTTGCTTGCCGTTTTTTCCAAGTATGCGAGTTTTACTCAAGCTGTCACAGCCATCCATCTCTGTGACACACAAACATGAGGGGCCACACAGACACAAGCATGCACGCATGCGCACTTACGCAGGCTCGCAAACCCACACGCACTCATATACACACACAAGCATGCACGTGCACGCGAGTGCACGCTCTCTCGCACACGTGCGTCCCCCGTCCGGGAGCAGCGACAGCGCTGCTCTGGGCTGTCATTAGGATTCGGATCAGGATCCTGTCTCTGCCGCTGCAAACAGAGGTGAATGAACACGTCTGTCCTCCGCTCTGGGTGATTCTCTGTAGCTGCCTGCATTGCTCCGCCTGGGGGCGGGGGAGTGAGGGGGGTGCAGTGGGGAACCTGCTGTCTCCACACACTTCTACACTATCTCAACTATTCAGCAACTTATTTATCCACTCATTTCCATGATGTCAATACCACAGAAAGTATGAGGGTGTTGGTTCATGTGTTTTCTTTCATGTTGTGAAAAGAAATTCTCCTGAGTGTCAGAAGTTGTTGACATGACAACTATTACCTATGTAAACCTCATGTTTAACAAGATTGTGCCGTCCATAGGTAACGAATGTCATGGGTTCACATCTTAGTAATCTTGCGACATTCATTTAATACAAATGAGCAAGATTGTCCTTGAGGAGAGTTTGTGCTCATATGTGATGTTAACAGCTGTGGTCACCAATCATATTAGCAGGAGACTGAGTCATCAGTTTGCTGGCGGTCATGTACTGGGCTTGCCATCGGCTGTGGTTTGATGTCCAACATTCAAGAGGGACCAGCATATACAGCTCGAGGCAGGGTGGAGCACTCGTCATCCAGGATTTCATGATGCCTCATCAACATTTTAGATTTCAGTCAAGTGATTAAAATTGAAATAAATGTATCCCTAAACTCTTTTCTCTTTGCATTTCCCCTGTATGTAAGGGTATAGGCTGGTCAGCAGCATGATAGAGGGTATAGACAGCATGGTAGAGGGTGTAGACAGCATGGTAGAGAGTGTAGACAGCATGGTAGAGAGTGTACACAGCATGGTAGAGAGGGTAGACAGCATGATAGAGGGTAGACAGCATGGTAGAGGGGGTAGACAGCATTGTAGAGGGTGTACACAGCATGGTAGAGGGGGTAGACAGCATGGTAGAGGGTGTAGACAGCATGGTAGAGAGTGTAGACAGCATGGTAGAGAGTGTAGACAGCATGGTAGAGGGTGTAGACAGCATGGTAGAGGGGGTAGACAATATGGTAGAGAGTGTAGACAGCATGGTAGAGAGTGTAGACAGCATGGTAGAGGGTGTAGACAGCATGGTAGAGGGTGTACACAGCATGGTAGAGAGGGTAGACAGCATGATAGAGGGTAGACAGCATGGTAGAGGGGGTAGACAGCATGGTAGAGGGTGTACACAGCATGGTAGAGGGGGTAGACAGCATGGTAGAGAGTGTAGACAGCATGGTAGAGGGTATAGGCAGCATTGTAAAGGCTGTAGGCAGGTCAGCAGCATGATAGACAGAGTTTAATGCCCATCCTCTCAAACCTTGTGTGCTTGCCAGCCTGAACATGTCATTTGAAATGAGGACATCAAATATCTCCGGATCGTTCTCTCCATCCAGAGCTTACACAGGCTGCACCAACCCATCACTCTGAGCCCCCTTCTGCAAGTCGAGTCCTGAGCTGCAATTCAGCAAGATTTCCAGACCTCCCTTAATCTATATGAACCCGAAGGGAGGAGAAGAGGCCAAGTTAAATGAGTGTAATCTGAATGATTTTCTTTTCTGAAACTAAGAGATGGTGCGCAGCGCATGAAGGAGTGAATGATTGTATCCTGCAGCTACTGCTGCCTCACTGACAATGAGGACATAACCATCTCGATCAATATGCCGAATCCACTTTGATTAGATCCACCATTAGAACATTTGATCCCCTGACCCTCTCACAGAGTGTCTTATGAAAATGTAATCGCTCAATATTTAATGGATGGACAATTAGTCTCAAAACCATCCAGTTTTTGAAAGCCGACAAGGACCTTTCGGAGGCAGCTTCATGCAGATGCGTTCAGATTCCATGTTTCTGCGTCAAAGCTGTCTTGTGAGTGGAGAAGGGGGGAGGGCTTTCCTGGGGGGGAGAAGGGGGAGAGGGCTGTGGGGGGGCGGCTGTCTTTGTCTCAGGAACATCAAGGTCCCGTCCCTCTGATCCAAGGCTGCCTCCCCTGCCTGTGAGCTTCAGAAAGCAGCTGAGACACCAGGCAGCAGCGGAGCAGCACTGTGAAACCAAGCCTCTTCTGTCCAGACTTATTATACAGACACCAAACATCTTCTGATGTCCCCTCACATCAATAGGAAAACAATGAAGCGGTTTTACATCTGCAATTTGTAACAGGTTCTGTCTGTGATTAGCACTGTCTGGAAGGCCCGCTATGTTTAGGCAAACGTGGAAACAGAAGCCAGCATCGAGTTTGCAACATCAAATGATGAATTATCTACATGTGCAGAAATTTCCAAGTCTCTTTTCGATTTATTTATTTAACTTATCAGTGGCAAACATTGAAGGTTGAGGGGCAGACTCTTTTTTGGAAAGTATGGAAAGATAAATAAACAACCGTAAACCTGATACATAGAAGTTTGTAATTGTGTCACACTGTATTATCTGAGATGGTAGCTCAATTATTAGTTATTGTTAGTAATAGAGCTATTCTAGATATTCCTGGTGCATAAATGACAGTTTCCATGCTATTGGAACAGCTGACTGAAAACAACCATAATTTAGCAAAATCAATAGACTATTTGGTGTTGAAATTGGCCAATCAATTCAACAATCATCTGTTTGAAGTGACAGTGAGAAGTGTTTATTGAAAAAGGAATTCCAGCCTTCATTTAGGTAGCTAATAGTCATATTGATTGAGTAGCTTTAAAATGTCCATGTTGACTTGATCTGTCTGTCTCTGTCTGCCCGCCCGCCCGCCGTCCATCTATCTATCTATCTATCTATCTATCTATCTATCTATCTATCTGTCTGTCTGTCTATCTGTCTGTCTGTCTGTGTATGTATCTATCTATGTATCTATCTATCTATCCACCCATTTATCTCTATTTTTCCTACCTCTATCTCTTTTTTGTATCTCTTGTTAGACTTGGAACAAAGAGACAAATCAGCCTCGTCCTCCTAGAGAGGGCTGGTGATGGTGGTAGGGGGGTGGAGAGGAGGGGTATGGAGGGTCATGGGGGTGGGGTTGAGAGTGCAGGGAGAGTTAGCTGGGCAGGAGGAGGCAGGGAGGCCCGGGGGGTCGGAGGACTGGATAGTGGCAGGCTGAGCACCACATCACTCCAGGCATCTCCTGACCCTGTGTGATTGATGGGGAAGAGCTGACTAGCACAGCTCCCAATGTCACTCTGCAATTAAATAACTCCCACTGCTGACCTGCCTCCTCCTCCTCCCGCTGCTCACACTCCGCCCTCCTTCGTTTTCCCTCTCCTCTCATTTCTTACCACTCTCACTCCCTTCCATCCTCAACGTCGCTCTAGCTCGCCCATTTGACCGTCTCTCTCCTCTCTCATGGGTTTTAGTCCAACATTGTTGAACCCTTTCACGATTTCTCTCCATCCAACTTGTCCTTCTCCTTGCGTCTTATCACTGCTCAACTTCTGTTTAGCGACACTATCCAACCTTGGCCCCTTTCATTATTCATAGTTTGCTGTCCACCCTTTCCCAACACACACCTTCATGCGTGGGTGTTGTTTTTCCTGTCTTTCTTCACCTCCAGCCTCTCTATTCTTCTTCACTGCCCCACTCCTTTTCTGCTCTGGCTGCTGTGCCTCATCTGACAGACAGGGGCTGCTCTTTCTATTAGTTAGGGTCACCTGCTCCCTCCATCTGTACATCACAGAACACAGCAGAAGATTCCAGAAAGAAAAGAGTGACAAACAGATGACTGCCACTAATATTGTAGAGCAGGAACAGGAATGTCCTTGAGGCTGGCAGTAAGCCTGCTATTAGAAAAGCATGGAACAAAATGCCTTAAATATAATAATAGGTCTGTTGGATAAACATGTTCTTTCATTTATAATTGCTTAGTAGTTGACATTTTAATTCTTCAGAACATTCAGTGAGTCCATGATAACTTGAAAGCAGGTGTATTTCAAGAAACGTCTGTGCAGCACAAGTGACAAAACACCTACTAATGACACTTAACTCTGCAATTTTCCTTCCACATTTCTGGAAATGGTTTTCTCCTAATTGGATATGCTACAGTAGGCTACTTTCTAAAGCTACTCTCTCTGAAACTAAATATTGTTCTTGTTTCACACATTTAATGTCCCACCCCCAACCTCCCCCCTAGATTGGACTGTGACATCTGGGCTTCATTAGACTACATTCACATAGTATGTAAACTGCAGTACTGTACCAAGGTTATATTTAATTGGAGACAGTTCTGTGTATTCATTTACCGCATGTTAACGAGGGGTGTGGAACAACATTCTGTCTAAAATTGGATTCTTTTAGAAGATGAGCATTGCTTCAGTACGGTCAGTCTCCTCCTGCTGAATTTGGAGCCCAAGGAGATGTTCCACTAATTGGATAAAAAAAACAAACCTTTGTTGTGTTGTGACACAAAATATTTATAGTTTGCCATACTCAGAAATGAGGGATACTAAAAGGATCAATTTCAAATCTCTGAGACAGGCCCCACAGGTCAAACTGGAGGTGCAATTAAAGAAAATGAAAGAGCATATCCTGTTACAAATGTGGGTTTCTGTTGTCCTTGCACATTAATCAATAATTTTAATTCTTGATTACAAAACAGTCAGGCAATCTTCAAAGCTAATTAGACCAACAGTCAACACTCCACTGCAAGAGAGTTCAGACTGCATTTTCAAACAGAATTATGTATTGGAAATTGGAGCCATGCATTTTAGCATGCCATAATTTCAAGGTAAAGGAACTGTTGATATGTCATATGTTGATTTTCAAGATCATTGACGGCTTTGTTTAACTTATTACTAATATTACTGTCAATTAACACATTTTATTTCAATTAATTGTGTCAGGCACAAGACCTTCCTATTAGAGTCTTGACTTCATTTTTCATACTGAAGGCCTGGATATCAGAAGACCTCCTGTTATTTACTAGTTGCCAAATAAATCTTTTCCTGTTGCTTGTGTTAGGCCATTGCTTTGAGTACAAATGATTGTGCGTTACCATCTGAGATTAAAAGTAAACCACTGAAGTATATACAGAAGTATACTTCCTAGGTGTTTGTGTTTGCGGTGGTGTCTGGTGATTATAATTTCTTACCTCAGTGTGTCCGCCTGTGCGGGACTAGCCTAACACCTCGCCGCTAGCTGCCACCGAATGGAGCGTGCACTGGTCAGATACTAGCGTTTGGAACAACTCCGAGAGCATAGGCTCGCTTGGGTGAGTGACTGTGAGAGGGCGTGTGCGTGAACGAAAGAGAGAGCGAGAGCGAGAGAGGGACATAGTGAGAGAGAGAGTAGCTGATCGGACGTGAGCGCGGAGTGACTGCGCCGCATCTCACTGCTCCTGCTTGTGTGCGCATTTACGCGCTGTTTGGCTCCTAGTTCAGTATGAGAGTAATTAGTCTGTGTGCGGCCAGGAATAATTCCTACGATGCTCACATGTGATACGCCACACGCATTCGAGGGACGCGGTGAATCTTCAACTTTTATCACTCAAAACCAACCTCGGCTGCCAAATGTGTGATGAAGTTAAATCCTTTCTTCTCGGTGAGTACATTCTAAACGTGTGTTATGCAGTTGAGTTTCAGCGATACACCAGTTTCCCATAGGACCGACAGAAGTTGTTGCGTGGTTAGTTCATGAAACACAGTTTGGTCACTAATTCTGTAATTAGTATTCAGGATACACAGCTTTCCTGCAGCGGTTGATCGTCTACTAAGATGTTGAATGTTTCGCCATGTTTCGCCACCATGGGTTTTTGATATTTGCCATAAATATCCAACTGTCCTTTCCTCTACGTTTACATTGACTTTACAGCGAACCCTGAACTGTTACGTTGATAATATTGTCTGTCTAACGGAGGATTTCGAATGAACAGTCCAGGTTGAACATACGTAAGAATGAGGTTGTTGGCTATAAGCATTCAACAAGATGATCTTGGGAAACAGGTGCGTCTGTGTTGTATACTGAAATAAAACAGTATTACGTAAAAATTGAATTGCAAAAAAACTTTTTTCATAACGGTGTCTAGTTTATTTTGTACTACGCCCAATGTCATTTTGTATGATCTTAACCTAATACAGTGCGGCGTTCTTGATACTAACAGAAGTGTGAAGGTAGCCTAAGGGGAATATAGACGCTTTTTGAGAGGATGAGAAACTATTTGAATTCTGCTCGTCTGTTGGCGGTAAAATAGACAAGAATTGAGTTCCCTGGTAGCCCAGCCTTGATGCTTCCGTGGGGGCACTCAAGCATGACAGGATTGTATGGAAAACATCCTGAAAACGTACCAACGACTTAGTCTGTCTTCGTTTTGGATTACAGAAACTATACTGCCTTTAAGGGGAGAGCTGAAAGTAGACAGTTTAGGTGGGTGTTCAACACGGAATAGTTCTCAGATTTAAATATATTATATTAATGCACGTTTTCATGCTCTCCAGCTATAATTGATTAATTTCTTCGCCAATAAAGGTTTGAATTAATAAGCAATGCTTTCATAATTGGAAAATGAATTAAATGAATGAATGTCGCTTGAGATTGGAATCTTTATAGTGTCATGAATCAGCTGTTCTTTTGCCCTACCGAATTAATCAGCTAATTTTTGATTAGAGCAATGCTATTAATCACTGCAAAACCTAATTTCAAACGTTGTTTACTGTTGCAGGTGGACACATTGCAATTTTAAAGATTAATTAATGAATTCATTTATTTGTATTCGTTTGTATTGGCGAATAACGTATTCGTTATTTCGTATGGTAGGTTGCACCTGACTTGAGATTTTCTTTATTTGAATTGGACTCACTAAATACATGGTCTCTGTTTTCACCTAGGCCATTTGTTATTTATATTGGCTTCCATTAACACTTATTCTATGTTGCCATGATCAAACCAAGAGGACTGCTTGAATGAAGAGCTTGGTTATTGCACTTCATGTATCATAGACCTCACCAAAACTTTAGTTGCTGTCATTCATGGTGCCTTCTTCTCTGGTTTCTTTAGATCATTACCCATATTAAATTGGGGTGAAATTCACACTATTTTGAAGGATAGGAAAGGAGTCAATTATTGGTTACTTAGCGATTGTAATCCTGTTTCTGGTAAATGGGATTTTGCCCATCAGTGAGAGAAGAAGGGATAGAGGAAAGAGAGAGAGAGAGAGAGAGAGAGAGAATAGAGAGAGAGAGAGAGACAGATGGAGGGGGAAAGAGAGAGTGAGAAGGAAAGAGACGGACAGAGGGGGAAAGAGAGAGCGGAAAGGAGAGATACAGGTTCAGAGAGATGAAAAAGAGAAAGGAAAATGTTTTTTTTGGTGTTGCTACATCTTTGTAAGGACAAAGACAAATTCCACATGCAAGATCAACAGTTTCAACATTAAACAAGTTTATAATGCAATTCATCCTATGGTCTTTTTAAGAACTCACAAGATGAACAGAGAGAAGTCTGAAAGCTGAAGACTGAATCCAGCTGGCCAAATCCCCCCCTAGCCGCCACTCCCCATCTTACCTCCTAGTCTTCAGTGATGCAGATCACATCAAGCTCTTGACTTCCCTGACAACTCACTCCCAGTTCTCATCTATACGGCTGTGGGTTAAGCACAAACAAGGGGCATTAATTCCTACACTCCACCTCAGACTGACCCTTCGCCTAGCTTCTCTGCCACGGAGGTATCATCTAACATAGCCTACCTCCACGGGCCTGACTCTGCCTCAAGCTGGATGTGCTCCACTTTCTGCTGCTTCCATTAAATTGCCATACTGAGGCATTACTTGTGTGTGTGTGAGTGTGTATATGTATGTGTGTGTGCGTGGGGGGGGGGGTGTATCCATTTGAATCCATTTACCGTACGTTTGTATGTTGGATTGTATGTTTGGATAAATTGTGTGTGTATCTTCTTCCTGGAAATGTTGCATGTGTGGGAAGAGTGCAGACCCTTTCTTTATCAAGGACAAAGGCAGGTTAGCCTGAAGTGTTTCTTGTCTAAAGGTTTGTCTGTGTGTGCTTGTGTGTGTACGTGTGTTTGTCTGTGTATGTGTGTTTGTCTGTGTGTGTGTGTGTGTGTGTGTGTTTGTGTGCACTCCAGCTGCGAACAGAAATGTCAGAGAGGTGGGAGAGATCATCTGAAAAAATGGCCAATGCTGTCATGGGGCATTTGAGCATAGTTGTTGGAGTTACGGTTTTCAAACCTAGATGAACATAGACGTTCTCTTAAAATTATTTGTTGAACTGTGACCTATTTCTAAAATGCAAGCCGTACATGATTCGATCCCTTTTGTAAGTCTAGAGTACCTATGGCCTATGGCCATCTTGGTGCCTGATTTCCTCAGGATTGGATGGCAACCCATTTTATTTTGCTTAGAGGGGGAGAACAGAAAGCCAAATGAGTGTTTGGTGAGTGTGTGGGAAAGAAGAGGTCACTGTGTGCCAAGGCTATTATGTCCATTGTCCAGGCACCTGCCAATACTATTCGTAGAGGAGAGGAAAAAGAGAGGTCAGTGAGAAAATAAATACATGTGCGGTCAAGCTCTCAGTTTCTCTAGAGTCTGTTTTCAGCACCTCCCCTGCAGACTGAATGTGGTTTCTGACCCCACATCCTCATTCAAAGTCATGACTGGAGCAGTGATCTTGTTACACTCCTATGTTCCCTCTACTGCAGTCACCTGTGGATTGAAAATTCTCCCCAACATATTACTATTGGCAACACTTCACAAATGATCTGTTACCTAGCCACACTTCCATAAGGTTGTTGTACAAGCAGAACTTGGTGTGGGGGTGGTTGGAATTTGCAGGGGTAAAAAGACGAGTCGACATGCTAGAATCACAGTCTGATTTTCACTTACACAATAAATGTATGCCTGTGAAGGAGTTTGCAAACACAGAGGAACTATTCCTAACTCAGCCAGATAAAATAAGCTTGAATAAAAAACCCTCCAGAAAGCATCCTCTGACGAGCTTTGTTGTGACTACAGCTTATCCTTTAAACACAACGAGAACCTGTTTGATCTATTTCTCTCAGTGTGCTCGTCATTGACCTGAGTTCTGGGTGGCTGGTGTGTGAGACACAGCTCTCCTGGCCCCGGCCTGGCCAGCAGGCTCCAGGGAGCAGGGGTCAGGGGCGCTCAGGTCCATCATGCTGCTAACAGCGCCGATTCATTTTTAATAGGGGGGATGTTGAGGGCTCGCCACGCAGATCGTGTGGCTTGTTAGGTGTGAGTGGTGAGCTATCTTGCTCCCTGCTTTACTCTCTCATGCAAAGGAAATGTGACAGAATAGTGACCTTGGTGGATTTGCAGGAGAGGTGATGGGAGCGCTGCAGAACGACACTAATTGATATTCCAAACACCTGCTTTTGTTACCCTCTAAGGGGAAACAACTCTGCTTGTGTGTACATTGAAAAGGCTGGCCATCTCCAACTACTTATGCTCCAAGTAACATTTGACCTTATTCAATTTCCTTGAGTTATGGATGCAAAGGTGTATACATTCAGATTCCCTAAAGGATGCGTTCATTGTTTTTACTATATTTACTGTCTATTCATTTTTGGCCAATTCTTTTCATCATTGCTGAAAAAATGTCATTATCGTTGCATCAGCAAGCACATTACTTGCTGTCGAAAGTGGCTGCGGTCACAGAGGCAATTTTGCTGACAGAGATTTCTCCCTCTCTCCCCTTCTCTCCCTTTGCTTCTCTTTCTCTCTATGTTCTGATAGGTGTCAATTACTTCACCTCTACAGTGAAGAATCAAGCTTGTCCATCGCCATCGACCTCCCCAAAGTAGCCTTCAATGTCAGCCTTCGTCAGAGTGGAGGGAGATACCACATAGTGTTTCAAGGTGCCACACCAAGGACCACCAATCACCACAGCCAACATCACAGCTGGACGTCCTCCTCCAATCCCAGCCCTCCAACACAGTCCTTCAGGGTTGTATTCTCTCTGACTCATCCTTTTTCTCTGGAGAAACTGAGACTCACACATGTGTGGATAAGACTCATTTTTTAACCTGACGTTTGTACTCCCCTTTTGCTGTTCTTTTAACCGGCTGATCTGGAACTTGGGCTGCTTTGGGGAAACGGGGCCCAGATGAGGTGGTGTGGCTGGGGTGTGTGGAGAGTCTCTGTGACTCTCCTGGCTCTGCTGCTCCCCCTGGGGGAGAAGGCCTGCTGGGGGCTGAGCTCCATCTCTGGGGGCCTGGAGGAGGTGGAGTCCCCCGAGGATAAGCCCCACAGGCCTTGGAGCTCTTCCCTAAACCAGCAGGATGGCCTCCGCAGACAGAAACGCAGCTGGGTGTGGAATCAGTTCTTTGTGCTGGAGGAGTACACTGGCAACGAGCCGCTGTATGTTGGCAAGGTATGTGTTCACATCCCTCTTTTGCTCAGTAATCACATCTCAGTGGATTTGCGGCTTTGTCAAAACATGCCTTCGATACTGTTGCCCGTGTTTTGAAATCCTGAACAAATTGAGAAGATTTAATCAGAGCAGTGACTGAGATGAACCTGCAACACATACATTTTACTCTCTGCTGATTTTCCAATGCTTTTTAATACTTGTATTTATTTACAGAGTTCAATTCAGCAGATGGTACAAATTATCACCCCCGTTTGGTTTCTTACAGGCCTTCATGAGATTTTTCTATTTTAAATTGTTGCACACAACATAGAAAGACATTGGGCATATGTCTCAAAACAGCCATTATCTACTGCATTGTACTCGATGCGCCACACAATAACAATAACACCTGCTGTGTCCTATCAGGAACAAGCAGTACAATGTCAACCTATTCATCCGTAACATTACATATTGCACCAAGCGTTCATCCACGTTCAGGTCATACAGAACAGGTTTACCTCGAAAATGCATATTCTATGGGATGAAAAGTTTTGATTATAACCCAAAAGTAATTCTAGAATGTTTTTTTTTTGTCATCAGCCTCCCCCTAGACAGCCCCATAGTTTCACATAGCAACATGGGTTCCTCAAAGTGTTGTTTCAGCACCACGTGGCAGACGGACAGCTCCTTCCTGCAGCGTTGGCTGGTCTCTCAGTGTTGGCCAGATGGGTCGTGTGCGGGCTCCTGGATTCATGCATCCTTGAGGAATTTTCTAGTGTTAATATCAGATCAGATCTCATCTTCCAGCTCATGCGCAGGATAATCTCCTAGGCCTGGGTGTTATTTACTTGGTCTGGACTCTAAGACACATTTGCTCCGAGACTCTGAACTAGATTACCGCCTGCAGCAGGACTTTAAAAGAGGGTTGGTGCTCACAACGCTCTCCAGTCTTTTGCTTCCTATCTCTGTATGCTGGAGCAGGAAACAAACCAACATTAGCATATTTATGAACATTGTTATGGAGATAGTTATAGACATGGTTAGGGATTGAGGCAGCGTCCCTTCCTGAGTAAGCATCTAATGATGTCAGCTCAGTTGCAAATATTATTGATGTGTTTTGTCATGTATGTTGGTGTGTACTGCATCAACAATCAGGCTGAATCTGCATTTAACCTTTGAAAGAACTCTTATTTATACCCATAGACTTGGAGATGTTCATGTGTAGGCCTTATTCTGACATTTTAAATTAGCATGAGTAGATAACCCAAAGATACGACTGATCAGGCTCAGGTTTCCGGGAGGCTCTCATCCCAAGAGGCTATGCTGAAGCTCCACTCCCATTGCTGAACTCTTGAACAGTTACAACGAAATCTCACATGCAGGGATCTGAGACAATTAGAACACCCTGATAAACCTTTCCCCTCAAATATCCCAGATGAAAGTTTTACAGTAGCTCACTATTGTTTCTGTAAGGTTTTTCAGAGTGCTCTGTAGAAATACAAAAGTTTAACCCTTCTGCTCCTTGCACAGATTTGATACACTTGATATTATTGGTGTTGGTTGGCTCTGCATCCTTCCTGGGCCGAATCCTGCTCTCAGCTCATGCTAACCCTTTCACACCCCTGACAGATCATATCTATTTATTCCCAGAGGCTGTGCGAGTTGCCTGGGAGCTGTCACATTACTCGTCCTCTAAGATCTCGCTTGTCACATGGTGTGTGTGACATGGCAACAGCACAGTGTTGCAGACTGTTGTGTGAGGCGACCTCATACCGTGGTGTGAGGGACGCGTTGACCCCATGTCTTGTCATAGAGAGGAACTTCCTGATACACAAGATAGTTTGATGTGTGCTTTGACTCAGGGGCACAAAATGGCAATTCCATTTCAGACCATTTACAAAGTGTTATCTTAGTTTGAATAATCCTGCATGCCATTGGAATGTTGTTACAGAGTTTCAAAGGACTGCAGTAGAACTTTTTCTGACAGTTCAAAACAGTATCTTATTTAATCAGTAATCCATATCATAATCCTAATTCAAGGACTAAACTGTATTTAGCATGATTCCCTTATCTTTTATAGGTCATTTGTGCGAGAGAACATGTAACAATTGAAATCACAATGGCAATCTGGTATTTGAGTGCAAACAACGTAACAGCCACCACATGGATCCGGCCATTTGTGTAACCAGAACTGGAGGGAAATATGATGTAATGGGTAGGAAATGAGAAGTCATCACTTTGGCCTGGCTGCTCCCTCTGCATCTGCAGTCTGTTGGGCTTTAATGCATTCTGTCAGATTCTGAATTTCACAACCAAACGTCTCATTATGCTTTGGCACTCTGCCTGGGGTAAGTGCACTGGCCTGAAATCAGCTGCAGTCACAGCAAGCCAGAGAAAACATACATTAAAGCCCCACAAACTACACAGACTGTACTGAAAATTGGTGACACGTGTTTCTGTTTTTAGAGGGGGGGGGGGAAGTGACATGGTGGAGTTCCTCATCCTCTTAAGCAGACATACGCCGGTAAACATGACTTGATCATCATTTTTGCGAAGGAAGTTCATGTGACAAAATATTTACGACAGTTTGAATGAGACGATCTGTAACTGGTGCCAAATTAGTGATCTAAGCAAGCATGCTGTTAAAGAAAACCCCCCACCACTTTTGGTCTAATTGACTTCTTTTCCCATCATTTTTGACGAGATTATATCAGATTTGTTTTGCCTCAGATACATTTCCAAACATAACACATGTTTAGAACCTCTGGCTTCTCCAGAAACAACTTTCAACTGCGTCTGTGTGTTATGTTGCGGCTCTGTTGACAGCAACCCACTAAGACTGCCTCAGTTATCCTCCTAGCTCTGTTCACGATTCACTGAGTACAGAAATTTTCCCATCATGCCCGAGGCAGAAGACCGTCTTCAGTTCAGACGGTCAGCCGAGGAGCACATCAGACCGGGACCCTTGTGTTCTGTTTTTTGCGGCTTTACAGAGCCATGTCTGAGACTAACCGTCCAATTAACAGACAGACTTATTTTTACTGTTCATCCTCTAATGGCAGCGCTTTGGCATCAGTGAGTTTTGTCTTCCTGCCTAGCACAGAACATAAGGACTCATGTTCCATGCTTTAAAGTAGCACAAGATTATGTATGATGGTAGACTTGGTCCATTATTGAGTGGCCCAAAAACTTTGATGACATGCTTGAAGAGTAGTTGCATGTATACTTCAATGTGGCTGCCACATGAATGACTGGCTTGGTTTCTATGGAGAACATGGGGTAATTGAGTCACAGCATCATGTTAATAAATCGTTGGTTGACAGACTTTTCCCCTCCTTGGCTGAGCTTTTCCCACTGGCTGGCTGACACAGTGTGCTGTAACCCTGTAACGACAGTCATTCAATTTAGATGGGAACTGAAAGAGAGAAAAACCCCATCCTGTAACATGTGTCATGGGCATTAAGTGTAGCCCTTGCAGGGGATAACATTGGAGCATGCACCTTCTGTACTGCGCCAGCTAGCTAACTCATTAGCATTCTGTTAGGGGTTCTCTTTCAAATGGATTAGCATCAGTGCACAGCGCTACCACAGAGGGGGTCACTCTCAATAGCTGCTACTCACTCTCCATACCTTAGCACAAACAGACCAGCACAGCTGGGGATTGGGCAGAGAGCAGCATGGCTAGCCTGGGAGGACTGGATGCAAGCTGACAGGGGGGACAGAACACATGAGAGATACCCAGGTAGGAGATCAGGGCTTGGGGAAGCTCGGTGCCCAGGACCCCTGGGGACGTGGGGAGGCCTATCTGTGAACCAAAGCATCAAAGTGGATGAGGACCGAATGAAGACGTGACGCTACTGGCAATCTAAGTCAGTTTTTCCAAATGGAGAAATCATGTTGCGTGATGTTTAATTGCAAGATTGGACATTTGCATTGTCACCACTTACACACAATACAGTGTGTCAGTAAGCACTTAGCATTAACTAGGTAAAAACTCTAGCAAACTCTTTGGAGTATCAAGAAAGGCTTGATCATGTCATAGCTTAGTTAATAATTAATGCTGGATGACCGTAATATAAATTTGGGGTAAATTGATTGAAAGCATTGAATGGTGCAGACTTGAGTTTCAAGTTTGAGAAGTTCTTAGAAATGGTTGATGATGTAATTGCTCTGCCTTTGGTACAGTCCTCTGGGTTTATGTTCTCACTTTATAGTATTTTTTGGCAGGTTGCTAAGAAACAGAGGGATGAAAAAAGAAATCATTGTAGAAGTGACGGTAGCATTCGGGTTTGTATGATGCCCTTGTTACCAGTGTTTCCTCATATTGTTTGGGTGCAGCAGATAGGCAGCCATGGTGTTAATGTAAAATAGCTGCTTGTTTATTCATCACACACACGTACATTTCAGTTTTCAGCTGTGGTTGGAAGTTGGTTTTAGTTTTTTGGTTTTTCAACAATACAGATCTTTTGAATTATTAATAAGGTAGCCTGAAACAATGTTGAAATGATTGTTTGAATGAAAATGATCTTTTTTTTTGGGAGGGGGGGGCACATACACGCACACATACCACCTTTTGTTTTCACAAATGGTTTGTAATTTAATAAACTTTAGATAAAGAGCCATGGAAGAGATATGATGATTGCCTTAGACCTGCCAGTGGAAATTAGACTGATAAAGTAATCTAATCCATTTGTATAAATGATCCAGATAGTATGAATTAGAGGGAGTCAACATACATTGTCAACTGTGTGTCTAACTTAATAGGACAAGTCAATAAAGGAGGGCGTCCATTTTCATGAGAGCAGTAATTAGATTACAGTATTGATGTAGAAGAGCTGATGAACGTCTGTTTGTAATGAAACCAGTCAGACATGGGTGCATCAAATATCAGTTAACTGCTAGCTATTTTCATTTGTTGTCTAATTTACCATATTGCTGAAGATATTCTGGAACAATTATCAACATTTTTTGAAGGACAGAGATTTAAGGCAAGATGCTTCTCTACTCTGTGAGGCACACTCTGATTCATACAGGTTTTCAAAGTCTTTTTGAGTTTGGACAGTTATTCGACAGTTATTCTTGTTTCACCTTGCTGAAGACATTTTCATTTTGAGAGATTCCTGTACATTCTTTATGAATCAATCGCTATAAGTTATCCTTTGATTGCTGTATCTTAAATTCACATATGTTCCAGGGTTGTTGGGTAGATTTCTGAGAAGTAATTCTATTCTTAGCTCATTCATTTTCAGCAAAGGTGATGAGTCTCTAGTCTTGACAGTGTTAAATTATGCCCTGGGCCAACACCATGCAAAGACTATGAGATGATTCACAGCTGGGATGACCTGTGGTCCACAGTAAGGTTGTTTTTTGAGCATCTGTGCTGGAAATACCTCAGAAAGGAAGTTGAGAGAGTGATTCACTGTGTTTTTGTAGACAGGACTGAATGTATGCCCTTCTAGAAGTATCGTGCTTTCTCCCAAAGGCGCTCTCAAGCAGAGGTTTAAGGTAGTGTATTGTTTGAAGTACTACTGCTTGTGTGAGACGCTTTTAATCCCCTCAGCTAGAGCCACTGTACTTGGCAACGCCACTGAGAGACTGACATTGTCCTTACATCCACATCACTACACCACAGGTATCAACTTTCACCACAATTCTCCTCCAGTATTACAGTTTCCCAAAATGAAACATTTCACCCAATTCATTGTGTATTCTCTCTGAACAGAGCACCATCTTCCATCTCAGGACAAAAGACACATGGAATTTAAATGAACTTGATTGGATGGAGGCTCATAGTGTTCTATTGTCACCTTGTTCTAACACCCCTCCCTCTCTCCCCCCCTTGCATATGTTCCAGTACGTTAGACACAGTATGGCTCATGCATGAGTTTATCCCTTGGGATATATGATGGGTAACGTTTGTATTGGATTCTCTGCCGTGCCCGGTCCATGCACGCTATCCAGTCAATATCTTGTTTCATTTTCTCTTTGACAAATTAGAGGCTTAATGAATCTAATACAAGCTGGTTGAAATTAGACTGAGCAGAAGTGTACAGCACATACAGTACAGTTATCTGCATGCAATCAGAGAATGAACAGGAGGTCAAGTTGGTTCTACCCGATACAAGAGAGCTGAGTTCATGACGATAATGTCTGCAACTTCTAAATTCTTTTGAAAAGTACTCACTCAGAACTAAAACTATGATCTGAGAATGTACGTTTAATCTTTTCGAATACTTCTCTCATGTTGCTTTTGCTTTTTACAACGTGACCAATGAGCAACACATCAGAATCAGTCTGATTCGCCAAGTAAGGATGCACAAACATGGAATTGACTATGGCATCAAGAAAAACAGTAAACATATAAGTTTTAAATTTAAACTGTGGAATATTTTTTAATGTAGACAATGTACAATAGTATCGCAATAATTCTAACTATTGCTATACTATGTATGTTTGTAAAATATAAAATATACTGTGAAAATAAAATAAGATATAAAGAAGAGAGCAATGTGATTTTCATGATGCGCAATATGCAATCCAACATCTTCATCACTATCTTGCCAGGCTTCAATAACCACAAAGTATTTGAAAGAATTTCTAGTACTAATTGATTGATGTTGTTCTTCCTTACACCTTACACAGTACTGCAGAAGGCCAGCCTCATCTCCAAACCTCTTCACGCCTCAGCTATGACTTTTACTAAAGGCCACTTTCAACAAATGTCAATCGCCACCAAACATTGGTAAACAGTTTTAGTTCTGACCAAATTTCAGAGCGCTGACATACATGCTAAGGTTGCCATAAGGGTAGAAATACCACCGTTCAGATCTGAAGAAAAATGGCATTTTAAAATGGAACACATCTCCAGTGACCTGGTATGTTTATTCAGTTATGGGCTCATGTTTTTCTAAGACTCTTGTTCAGGGTTGTGTAAATGTTGACAGTCTTGACTTCTGACAGTCTTGACTTCTGACTGTCTTCACTTCGGTGAATCAATCAATGAAAAAATTGAGGTGTAAAGATTTTAAAAGGCAGAAATGTACTTCTACAGTAAATGTTCAAGGCATGCAAAACATAGACACATGAATCGGTACAATAATCGAAGGTGTGCTTATTCTTGTAAAGAACTGTTGAAAGGTCTTACTGGTTTGGAGTAATAGAAGCTTCAACACAATGCCATTGAAAGTTCTTATTTCAGCCTGGATTTTGTTTTGAAAACATATGCCTGAAGAGGCCTGGAGGTGGTAGTTATTAGCTGGAAGACATAATTGGACCACAGTATGAAACCTTAGTAACCATATATTAGTATTTTACATGTTTCATAAGAGTACATCCAGGCATTTTCGTTTGGAGACTCTAAAAGGACCCATGGTAACTAAGGTCATATACTTAGGATAAAAAAGTTTTTTTTTTCTTAATTGTTACCTTTAATAAAAGATTTTACTTAGAACTGTCATATATTTTAGCTAAATCCTGCTGCTCGGTTGACAAAGTTAGAATGAATCAACAAGAGATCATAGCAATGTATGGATGTAATACATAGTTTTGGACATAATACATACAGACCTATACATTGCTATAGACTAAATAATTATACACCAGTTCTATAAAGGAAACAGTAATGTTCCAATTCAAGGCTTTAAGTTGTCTTTCAGTTAAGAATTCCCTTTTGTAACCTCATAACATTCTTTAGTCATAAATACTCATCTGACAACATTTTCCATTGAAGTATGATGAAGTTGCCTGGCTCCTAAAAGAACCTATTTATATAATTCCTGTCAAGTCGTCACATTGAAGTTCTTGTAGACTCAAGAACCCTTCAATGAACTTTAAAAATGTAAATAGCACGAGTTAAGCTTGGCTAAAACAACCTGTTAACTATGAAGAGGACACCAGAGTGTGTGCGTACGCTAAGTGTAAACAAACACCAGCAATTATATTTTACCCCTTGTACATATGTCGATACGTTATTTACATAGAACACAGAGATGGTTTTCATTGCGTGTTGAAGAGAGGGATTAAATAGTTTGCGTTAGCAGATTGTCTCTACGTTTAAATATTTGTCGTTACCTAGAGATGTGCTCAACAACTACAGAATTCATTCTATCAAGAGGATTGGACATGTTTTAGTCCATTTCATTGCATCTGAATAGAATAGAAATGTAATTGTAATTGAAATGTAATCGATCCAAAGACCCATTCTTGTAGATTTCTGACTCTCCCTAATTTGAATGAATGAATCCATTATAGGAGGTGTCAAAGGTCTGTCTATAGATCTTTAGTTTCACCTTGTGAGATGATGTTCACATCTGAAGGAGTGGCATGGCCAGTCATTTGAGCATAGGTATTCTCACACGCACACACCTACACATGCATGTACATACACACGCCTACACATGCACTCACCCACACAAGCAGAAACACACACCTGTATCATCCATTGCCTATCTCAGCTGTCAAAGAAAGGCTTACAGTAAATCTCATCATAAAATCTCATGTTTTCACAGGAACCATCTGGCTGTCTTTAGAGTTGCCCTTGACATGTGTTTGTTAATTGAAGACATGTAGGAGTGTGTATCATCAAAGCCTTTAAATCCACCTCCCCCCCCTCCCTCCCTCCCTTTCCTGTCGCCTCAGTTTTGTCATTATTGCCACTGTGACAATTTGTCATCGCCACCAATGAAAGTCGTCATTTCTCACGGTATCTGACATTCGCCTGGCTGCCCCCTCCCGCACACGCTCCCACACAGAGGACATGAATAGGCGTCCTGCTCAAAGGGGAGAGAGAATCAAAGCTCTTTCCTTCACTAACAGGCTCCTTAGATACAATCTTCGTGACCTTTGTTCTGTTCTGGGAGCAATATGGGCCCCAAACTGACAGCTCACTGACATACACTGTTGAGTGTGCCTACAGAGCACCTCCATGAACAGACTTACAATAGAAGAACCTGGAATTTGCATTTATATTATTTTCCTCTATTGACAACCCTCATTCTGCCCCAATAGCTGGAGCATCATGTGCTAGACTTCAAGTGGATTAGGAGGAAACGAGAGAAAAGGAAATTTTCGAACAAACAGCTCATGACACCGCAACAAACCACCAGAGTAATGAGACGAACTGAGAATTGAATCTTGGGATTCATTTTATGGACACAATTCATGCCTCCCCCCCAACGGAATCCTTCTGCTGATGGTATTGCAGGTAAACGATCAGGCTGGTGGCTAAATGGAACTCCAAACCTTCAGGAACATTCTCTGGGTGCTCTATGTTTCCGTTTCTCATCCTCCATCATCCAATGACGCTTTGTATTTGAGATCTTGGATATATGGAGATATATTAACACCCTCCCTCCCACCAACCACAATTTCATATTCAGTTCATATTTATTTTTCCCCTCTGGTAACTGGGCTGTGTTCCTGATGTATTAAGAGGATGTCAGCAGGTGCACATACTGTATGAAGTCTCCCTTCTCCAAGGGAGGGGAGAGAAAAAAACCATAAATGGCAATCAGAATAGTGAAAATCATTCCTGACGTTGATTGAAAGGCGATTCGCTCCTGTGCTCAGCAGCAGAGATCAGTGAGGCTTGCATTGCCCTCACTGGGGGGGCTGGCTGTGTGCGCTTCCCCATGTATCCTGTGAAAGGAGTCATCTCCAGATTCTTTGTAGCTACTGTCAAGCATTTATACCCATGGTGGTGCCAGGGACATGGAGTCAGAGGGCTGATAAACGACCTTTTAACTCACTTACTTGAAGCGGTTTATTCAGAAAACATTTTTTTTTTCGCATCAGGGCGAGGGGAAAATACTTTTTTTGTGATTCTGTATAATTTTTTGTACCGTGTGAGTTTAAGTGTATTTTGTTTCTCGTTGACGCGTGTCTGTGTTGGTGTGTGACGGTGTATGGTGAGGAATATGGAAGCAGGCTGAGAAGTGATATTACGGTTCGACGTGAAATTAGGTAACAGTTAATAATCCATCTTGATAGGAACGTAACAGGGATATTTCCTCTGAAGAAGGGCGTTAATTGGTCTCATTCTAAGAACCCCCGAGAAATGATTTCTCATTTGTTCGATCGAAAGGAGCAAACACATTTCTCACTTCAACTCAGCTGTCTGAATCTTTGCCTAGTTTCATTTGCCAGTCAAATAAGTGTTTTACATCTTTAAACCATGACAACGAAATAGGTGGACTAAAGGAACTGCATGTATGGACTCTTCATTAACCACTTGGAGGTAATGGCTGGTGGCTGGCCCAGATAACTCAACCAGACAAACGGCTTGTCTCTGACACGTAGAATCCCTAGGCTAATTGACTTGATGCATCATAAGGGCAATATGTTCCTCATGATAACCTTGATGGTACTTTGATGGATATTACCGCAATTGTGGCTCTCTGTGGCCTTTCTCTATTATAGCACCTGAGTGTCTGGAGCGACAGGTCACTTTATTTGAGTGGGAATCTAATTCACCATGAGATTCTATGGCATTATCCCTCACACCCAGAGAGACAGGCTCATCTCTCCACCTCTCCATCACACCTCAGTCTTATAGTGGGAATGTGCCATGTGTTGCTATATTCCTATAATGAGTGGGTGTACAGTAGCTGTCTGATGGTTTACTGATGGATGTTTTGTGCTGTAATGCCCTGAAAGGTTTTAGTCTGTGTTGATACTATCAATAATTAATATAATGATACTGAAATGAAAAGCGGTGTTGGCTTCAAGTCAATGCTGGTGTCACAATCCTCGTCATCAAACACAAAACTGTGTTTACATGAGGAGATGCAGAGCGCATAATGGGAAATTAACTTTAATTACATTCTATCTGCATGCGTCTCCCAGATTGAAGAATCATGGATAAGAAACAGATGTGCTTTGTGGTTTTTGGCTGAGGAGTTCTCAGCATCCTGGTGGTCTGTGTTTGTGTGTGTGTTTGTTTGTGTGGGGGTGCATGTTTGTGTGTGTATGTGTGTGTGTTTGAGGTTATTGAGCATAAAAGACAATTGCCTCTATAGATCCTGGCAGAGTAAATAGGAGAGGATGTTGCGACTCCCTGCCTCCCCACCTCTTTCTCTGGGCCTCATGCTTATTTGTAGACTACACTTTGACAGTGGGTGACTACATTGGCATTGTTATATTGTAATCGGTGTTTCTATGTGACGAGAGGACAATAGTAAAGTACATACCACTGGTTTACAATATTGCTTTCTTTACCCATACATCTGTTTGACGCTGTAGACAGACAGAGATCTATATTGACTGACAGCGGGGGTGGCTGTTTGTGTTCGTCTCTCCACCTTCAAACCGTTAAGCTCTGCAGTGGGGAGAGGCAGATGCACTCTGGGACATCCTCACGGATGCTGTTTCTGTTAAGGCTTTTATTTGGGGCTGTTTGTGAAACATTTTACAATGCTTGTGGAAACCCCATTACACTCGACCGTTCGACCAGTGCAGCGAAATGTTTCTTTGGGGCGATCGTTGATTAAGGGCTTGTGAGCAGCAGAGGAGGCTGTTTTGGTGGACTGGGGCCAGTGTGTTCATAGGATGCTTCTGGGTATGGACTTTGTATCTGCGCTTGGCTCAGAACTGTGTACACTGTCCAGTGAATGGAAGAAAGAACTCCTTCCTCCTGAGAGGGAAAAGAAACAAAAGCTGAATCAAGCATCCAGGCATTCTTTAGATTTTTTCTTATATGTTCATTTTCCCCCTTTTCTATTGCCAAAGGTGTCCTTTTGTCTCCGTTTCTTTGTAGCCCCACCATAGAAAGGAGAAATACTTCAGCTGTAATTTTACTGTAAGTACTGTCAGTCATGCTAGATTGCTGATCGAGTCGTTCCCACACACGTACGTCTTATACACGTATTGAATAGAAGACAATGAAAATTGTATCCATAGGGACCGAATTTGCTGAAGCGAAATAGGTCAAAAAGAGGTACAGTAGTGTATGCCATATTACCCAGAATACTTTGCAGTGGAAGTACCATTCTGTTTATCCCTGAAACTGGATTTAATGAATTCTCTAGAGAAGTGCCAATCATTAGGGCCAAAAATATTCAACAAGGCAAAAATATCAGGGTTTAAACTTTGCATTAGCTGCTGCCTTTTTCAGGGTATTCAGCTTCTTCTGCAATCTGACACATTTTACTCAAATTCCAGGCCTTGTCACATGCAAGCAACAACACTGTAACCTAGCTAAGAACATCAAACAAATAGCACAGTCGATCAAACTTTCAAGTCACGCACCTCCATTCAGAACCACACATTGCCTTATCGTTATCGCGATCGGATGCGTGCCCCGCATGACTCTGCGCACAGTAACCAGGTGCAGCAGTGAAGTTCTGTTAGGCTGCTCACCTGTACAGTTTCCGCTTTCTTCTTCCACGCCCCCGAGGTAAACAACACAAACACAAAACCAGTGTGATGGTCCCGAGAGAGACACCTGCCTGCATACAGATTGGCGATAAGTGTCAGTCTTGATTCTTCCTCTGCTTTCCTCTCAGATGTGGCTGCCTCCAGCCCCTGTGTCTGGCTGCTATGTGTGTTTTAAGTAAGGCTCACCATCACGGCCCTCGGAGTGTTGCTCCCCTCTAGGGAGGCAAAGAGAGGAATTATAAAAAAGCTATCTTTTGCAAGAGAAGCAACTATAGCTCTAGATGAAATTCCAGTGGAATAAGAGAGGAGGTTTCAAATGCCATCTGTAAATGAGCAGTGACGGTTCAAAAAACGAGCGAGATTAAGGAAAAGGGGTGAAAGTGCTCAGTGAGGGTGTTCTTTAAATAAGACATGTGAGGACATGTGGTTCTTCGTATGCTGCTCTTACTGTTGATTAGATCTGAATATAAACTGTGGACGGCAGTCGTTTCCACGCTGACTGCTCTACTAACACAGCGGGGGGCTGAATTACAGAAAGCAAAAAGAGAAATTAGACAGGCAGCTGAACCCAGCCAAAGCCGTCAGAAGACTACACATAATCCTCGGACCTGTGACCCTTCGTTGTGTGCCTTGTTGGCTGACGGCTTTGTCCTCCGTGGTATTTACTGGGACAAACTGCCACGGTTGGCTAGGCCGCGATTAAATGTTGACTCTCGCCACCGCAAGACAATTTGCCTCAAGTTTTCTCCTGACAGCAGCATGAGGTGAATAAACATACTGAGGCCATTCTGAGAGTGGCAATTGAAGCAGTTTGAGGCACGAACATGAAGGTAATACTGTTATTATGCCAGCTAACCTGTAATTTATTAAGTCTGATGGATTTCTTTAAAGTTAGAGTTATCTGGGAATAGTTTCTTTGAGCATATAGAGTTGAGTGATTCACAGACAATCTCGTGTTATTCAAGACATTGAAACAATGTTACTGACTGCCTGGCAATGGCTGGGTTAGCATCTTTGACAAAGGTTTTTTTGAGAGAATAACCTTGATCATGACCAACTTGGGAAGCATTCAACCACACAATAGTTCACTGGACAACTGAACATTTTTATTCAGTTGACACAGACAACCCTGCCTACTGTCAAGTGCAGTACAGTATTCATGCTCCTGTTGCTGTAAAGTGTGTCTTACATAGTACTTCCATGCCAATCTTCTTTTCAGTGGTAATAAAATTCATATAATTATAATAATTTCTATTAGCACCAATGTAAACAACTAATTAATTTGTATGTAAAAAATGTGACATATAGGATATGTATTATTGGATATGTATAGGATATGTATGAATGTTTTCCTGTCATGAGAGAGTGTGTCAGTTGGTTCGACAACACCAGCCTCCAGGACATCTGTCACACTGGCTCTCTGTTCTGATCTCTCTCTCCTCGCAGCTCCACTCAGATGTAGACAGGGGAGATGGCAACGTGAAATACGTCTTGTCAGGGGAGGGCGCTACGTCCATCTTCACCATCGACGAGAACACCGGTGACATCCATGCCACCAAGCGTCTGGACCGCGAGGCCCAGGCTTACTACACTCTGCAGGCCCAGGCAGTGGACCGCATCTCCAACATCCCCGTGGAGCCCAAGTCTGAGTTTGTGGTCAAGGTTCAGGACATCAACGACAACGAGCCAAAGTTTCTGGATGGGCCGTACCTGGCTGGAGTACCAGAGATGTCTCCCCTAGGTGAGCCGGTGGCCTCTCCTTCTCTTCACCTCCTCTCACGTCTCTCTCTGTCTCTCTCTCTCTCTTTCTCTCACTTCCTCAATCTCTTTCTCGCCCAGCTTCTGTACCGTCTTGCTTTTCCCCTCAACAAATCACCCCTTTCCACTTTCCGCGTCACATTCTATCTGTTCTCATTTCTCTCTGTCCGTACACTTCACATATTAATGACTACCGAGACGCCAAACTCTGACTCGCAAAAAAATTAAATAGCAGATTATCATTTTTCGTCTTTCAGGCTATGATATTCATTACCGTGGTCACAGTAATGGGAAGCAAGATGAGCACGAAAGAGGTCATATCCTTCACTGTGCACATCTCTTTTTAGGAACCTGCATTATATGTATGTATATATATACCGTATATATACATACATATGTATATACTGTATATATAAATATACATACAGTATATAAATATTTATTTATTCATTTATTTACATTTCGACACACACGTTGTTTGGTATGTTTTCTGTGCTTTCGCATTTGTTACTATTAAACGTTGTCTAATCAATAGCTTTGAAGATCAACTACTTGTCCTGTTCAAGCACATAAAATACCTCAAAGTAGTGTACAAACCATGAGTTTAGAGATGCTTAGATAGTTTAAATCCAACAGGACATGTTTGGAGCACCTCCTGAGGTATTTCACCATGGAAACAAAAGCTTAGCTCATGCAGCCGAGGGACCCTGGGAGCCAATCCTGTCAGAATGGAGAATGTGGATTAAGGCTCCATTTAAAATGCATGTGACAATCTGCCAGGAATTGAGAAACAGCCGCCACACGCCAAGTAGGCAGACAATGTTTCCCGATCTCAGGGTTAAGTGATATGACAGCTGCGAACACATCCAGGCTCCATATTCGACACAATAAGATGAGAGGAGGAAACATCCCCGTACTACATCCTCCCCACAGAACAGGATGATATAGGCCAACATGATGGAAATCTTAAGGGACATCGGTCGATCGTGGCATTTCTCAGTATCTTTGCCCATTTGAAATGAAAACTATTCCAGGTTGGAGCAGGGTGGCAGATCCAGAGAGTGCTTTGCTTGTGATTTTCAACACTGAGATCTCATAAGGATTAAAGCGCCCACAGCAAACGGATGGAATATGTGTGTATATATGTGTTTGTCTGCGTGTGTATATGTGTGTGTGTGAAGGAGGGTGGAGGTGGGGGGGCAGTACAAGGGCTCAGGCTTAAGGAACTCATGGATTAGAGTACAAGGGCTGGAGAATCTTACGTCCATCCAGAGATAAGAGAGAAACTTAGTGCGTCAAAGCCACAGAAGAGCACCACGGGCTGCATGGACAGAGCAGAGACTCAGGTCGCTCTGCTGGGGTTATTTACTCAGCCAAGCCCTGTGAAGGTCTTCATCTCCAGTTGTTTGAACAACACGTGAATAATGCATGTTCCTCCTTTTTGTAAATATCTGCTCAAAGCAATTATCAGAGCGGTAAAGCACAGCAGTGTCCCAGAACCTTGTGTGCTCAATATCTCCTTTATAGATGTCTTTAAATCATTAATGGGCAAAGACCTGGACGGGTGATGAATGGCTTCAATTTAGAGGAAATCATGAATTGAATTAATTAAGTAATTAGGTGGCGCTCGTCCACACACACGGAGACCTTAAGGCCTGAGGATTTCGGAGGGCTTTTGTCTTAATCACGCCCGGGATGTCAAATAAAAGACAAGAGGGCTTGAGGACAGTTGGCTTTGTGACAGCCCTGAGCTCGGCCAGACTCCTGTTCCAGGGAGAAGGACCCAGGGAGCGGATTGAGGGCTCATTACAAGAATAGGGAATGTAATGTCAACCCAAGGCCACAGCTTTTGAATTTACTACCCAGAAGTCCTTTATCCACCTGTCATTGTTTCTGTCTAAGTCATGAGGCCCCCCCACATCAAGGATGGAACAGTCGTTTAATACGGTGTTTACTACTGGGAGAGAAAGGGGGTGAGGGGTGTTTACTACTGGGAGAGAAAGGGGGTGAGGGGTGTTTACTACTGGGGGAGAAAGGGGGTGAGGGGTGTTTACTACCAGGGGAGAAAGGGGGTGAGGCGTGTTTACTACTGGGGGAGAAAGGGGGTGAGGGGTGTTTACTACCGGGGGAGAAAGGGGTTGAGGGGTGTTTACTTTTGGGAGAGAAAGGGGGTGAGGGGTGTTTACTACCAGGGGAAAAAGGGGGTGAGGGGTGTTTACTACTGGGACAGAAAGGGGGTGAGGGGTGTTTACTACGGAGGGAGAAAGGGGGTGAGGGGTGTTTACTTTTGGGAGAGAAAGGGGGTGAGGGGTGTTTACTACTGGGAGAGAAACGGGGCGTGAGGGTCGTTTCACTACTCGGGGGAGAAGGAGTGAGGGGTGTTTCCTACCAGGGGGAGAAAGGGGGTGAAGGGGTTGTTTACTACTGGGAGAAGGGGGTGAGGTCTGGTTTTGACTCGGGGGAGAAGGGGGGTGAGGGGTGTTTACTTTTGGGAGAGAAAGGGGGTGAGGCGAGGTGTTTACTACAGGGAAAAAGGGGGTTGAGCGGGATTAACGTACTGGAGACAGAAACGGGGACGTGAGGGGCTTTTAATACTAGCGGAGGAGAAAGGGAGGTGAGGTTGTGTTACTTTTGGAAGAGAGAGGGGGTGAGGCCGTGATTTACTTATTGAGGACGAAAGGGGTGAGGGTGTTTACTGAAACTGGAGGAAGAAACGGAGTGCGGGGTGTTTTTCTACTGGGACGGAAAGGGGTGAGGTGTTTTTTTTATACCGAGGGGAGAAGGGGAGTGAAGATGTGTTTTCACTACACCAGGGGAGAAAGGGTGAGAGGGTTTACTCCGGGAGAGGAAAGGGTGAGGGGTTTCTCCGGGAGAGGGGAAGTTAAAAGGTGAGTGGTGTTTTACTGAATTTGACCGACAGACAAACTCCAGAAAGTAATGCGACAGTCAATTCCAATTATTATTTTCCTGTAGTTAGAAATGCAGAGGAAGTGGTAAATGTAATCTTTGATTTGAACTTTTTGATAGTGTGTTGATTTTGGAAATGTTAAAGTGAAGATTATAAAAGCGTTGCCACCCTTGGAACAAAATAACCCAAATCTCGAGCACAGCAGGCAATTATGAACTCTAATGGTAACAAAATGGTGAATTTTGTCGTTCACTTCCTCTCAGCAAATGCAAATACTGTAACTCGACTCAGAGCAATAATCCCTGCTTATCTGAAACAGAGGGGCACTGGTGTGTGAGCATGCATGAATGTAATCAACTAATCATGTATGGCCGTGTTGAATACTCATCAAAGCCTTGCAAAATTGGTGAGCTTAAACGGCTTCGTTGATAGAGCTTTCTTTAAATAGGCAATTATCAGACACAACTACACGTTGAATTCCCCTTTTTTTGTTCTCACGTTGAAAGTGAGTTTGTAGAAAAGTTTCTCTCCAGAGAGCTTAGCCTTTGCAGACTGTCATATGTATGTATGTACAGGTTTTTTCTTATGATGCAGACTAAACATTAAAGCTTATAAACATGACATTATATATTCAGAGAGAGATGTCTAACAACTCAAAACTTTTGAATGTGCAGAAACGAGAATTGGAATTGTCAGTTGTATCTAGCAGCATCTATCAGTGAGAACATGGCTCTCCCATTCAAATGTGATGGGGTATATTTATTTTCATTACTGTCAGATGACAATTGTTCTACCAAGAAGTGGAATTGATTAGGAAACACTTTTTGTTGACATTCTCTGAAAATAAATGAAAATATGAAAATTTGATCAATCATAGCAATGAAGATGGACAAATGGGGAAGTGACACAGACAGGAGAAACGCTTCAGTGGAGATGGTTCTGGAGTGGAACCGTGTAATGGATTCATATATCAGGGTATTTATCAGTTTGAGACAAGCACAGATCCTTGAAGCCTGTCTATTTTTATGTTACTGTTTCTGTCGAAAATCCGGAGCCAATCTTCAGTTACTAAACAGCACATAAGCCACACAAAGCATAAACACGACCACGGCACAGAAACCTTGAACTAGCTGCATCCCTCATCAGAGTCCAGATTTAGTGTTAACTAAAGCCAGATAAGAACTGTCTGCAAACCTGCTGCAGATCACCTACTGTATTTCACTGGGACACTTTTGAATACCTTTTACTTTAGGGAATTGTTAACCTTGATTGTTTCAAAATGTTGTAATTGAAAAATGGTCAGAAATGAAGGTGTTATTATAATCTAAGGCTCCGCATGGAAGCAAAGCCGTTTAAACTTCTGGTGTAAAAGGCTATTGCTTCCTACCTTCAGATTCAGGGCCAAGCCTGTTAATTTTGGTTTATAGCTTAAATGGGGGGCCCTAATCTTCCATTTCCATGATCACTTCATTCTGTAAAAGCTTGTAAAATACAGCTCAAGATAGATAGAGATTTTTTTTTATTAGGGTGTTTGTCACAAAATAAAATATAACCTACTTATAAGAAGGCACTTTCCTTTATATTCTCCAGTGTTGGCTATTGCGTAGCTTGCATGAGTGGCTAGTTATTAAAGTGAAATATACAAACATAAAGAACCTATTCATCTGATAATGTTCCAAACAATGTTTCTATTTCAAGGTTACTTCACCAGTGATGTCTACTTAGGCTAGCGACACATTTTGTTAAGCAAAGAGGCGTCTGGTTTTATTCTGCTGTTGACGTCAAGTCTGAGTCTTCCTTAGCTTGATTGTCTTCCTCAATCTAGTAGACAGCAGGTCTTTGTTCTAAAACAGCTCAAGAATAGATCCTATTTGTTTAACTATTTCAAAACAGCTCAAGATTATGTCCTAGTTTGTAGAAAATTCCGAATCAGAAGAAAAAGCAAAGCATAGAAAATCATTTGGACTTTTTTTAAATCCTTGTGGTCTTTGGCAGATGTTTGGAAACATCTCATTCCTAATCATGTTAATTTATTATTAACCTGTAAAAACACTTAATATAAACTTAAATATAGTGGATTAACTGTATGCACTATTTCACCAACAACACATTTAGCCATTTTGTACAATGTTTTGTCATGGTAGCTAAGTAGCCAGTGGTCGTTTCAAATGCGTCTGCTGTGTTGAAATGGACCTGTCTTTTTGTATGATGTCCAATAAGTATACAGCCTCATTGTATTCTATGGTTTTACCTACAAAGCCTTAATGACAGTCATCTTAAGCCTTTCAAAAATCTTCACCAACTATAATTCATTTAAGTGGCAAATGCGTTTCTATAGCCACTGCTACACTGAGGGTTTGAAGCCAGGCCCTCGCTCAAATGGTTTTCTTATTAATGCTACAGGTGAATAGTCTGATTAGGTTGATTAGCTGAACTGTTCGAGTTGGGATCTCGCATGGTACTCCATGCGGTACTTCCTCCATTCCCCCTAGACTGCACTCTTAACCTCAATCATATCAGCTAAAAGTCCTGCTGAGGAAATGGATGGAAACGGAAGACTTGTGGGAAAAATATTAGATTTCTTCTGGTTGGAAAAAGCCCTAATCAACAATCACTTCAAAAATCAAATCCTATTGTGTTGTGTTGATACGGCTTGTGGACAGTCTTGCATATTAGCGCAGATGAACAAGGACTGAGTGACTCAGACCTGTGCAAAATCAATCAAAAAGGGGTTTAAACCAGGGAGAAACAGTTTGATATGTTCAGGAGTTCTGACTGCGGGTTGCCAGATTGCTTAATTCCAGAAAGATTAAGGAACACAATAGTGAAACACATCCTACACTGCTTAGAGGCTTCCCTTGCCCTGTTGTTCAGTCAACATCCTGCACCATCTAACAGCACAGCATCAGCCTGTATTGTTCTACATTGCCCTACATAAGAATGGATATTATTTGTCAAGCTGTTTTCAGTTATGGGGTGTCTAAAACCCTGCCCACTTGTTTGGATGATGTCAATCAGTGACCGGAAAGATGAATGGCACCTCGAAGTCGTTGACTTGATTTATTAGAGAGAACTCGGATCAATCAACCAAGACCATCTAGCATTTTGTGTTTGGATGAATGAAGTGGGCTGGTTACAGAGTGACTAATATACAGTGGAGCACAGTTTGAACATAGTTTCCATGGAATACGTCCTTAAAGGGCACAGAATGTAGTCAGCATATTTGTATTCTAGACAGGTTATACTTGAAAGTATCGTAACTCATGAATGCCTTGTCCAATACGTTCTCATCCTTGGCTCCTGCCTGTCTAGCAAGAGAGGCTCCAAGTTATAGATGGGCCTTGTGCGAAGTCCACCCAATGACCTCTTGACCCCATACAGACTAAAGCCCTTCGCATGCAGAAACTGCACATCAACATCAGAAGCCTCTCGCCAGGTATGATGTCTCAAACTAAAAAAAGCACCTTCTGTTTCCCAGGAACCATGGTAGTCCAAGTGGCAGCCACTGATGCAGATGACCCCACTTATGGGAACAGTGCCCGAGTGGTGTACAGCATCATCCACGGCCAGCCCTACTTCTCTGTGGAGCCCAAGACTGGTAGGTGCAGCACTGATGACCTCTAAGCAACAGATTTATGTGTGTGTGTCTGTGTGTGTGTGTGTGTGTGTGTGTGTGTGTGTGTGTGTGGGCGGGCGGGCGGGGGTGTTTTTCCTGGAAAGAATCCTGATATTCTACTTTGTGTGGTTTGTTGTATGTTTATCTCTAGGCCCACTGTAGGGGTGCACGCATTTCTAAGCCCTGGAGATAGAACTTCCCATCTTAATTATGACTCCAGGCTATCTTAATTTCCATCCCTGATCGACAGTACTGATGGTGTGAAGTCATGTCCTCAGCTTGGAGTTTGGAGATCTAGTGCTGCTGTGTTTGGTGCTTCATTAAATGCAGTTTTGTTTGGTTTCTGGACTTACTCAGGAACACCTGCTGAATCGTTGTCTTGACACTTTTGCTGGTTTTTCCAAACTCAGTCAAGAATTTTTTTTTAACACCTGGCCTCCTCAGTGAAAATATCCTCCTCGAAAAGCATTGTGGGACGATTTATTGTTTTTTTCTTTCTTTTTTTTAATACCTGGCTGCTGTATAAAAGCCGGGTCTTTGTTCCTTGGTGCAAAGTGTGGAAGAGAGTGGAAAAATGCTTTTTCAAAGTGCCCAAGTGCTTCTCTCCAGGTATTAAAGAAACATGAGGTTGGGAAAGAACTCTGGGGGCGATAAAAATATGAGTTGGTTTTAAGCCTCTCGGGCTGGTTGGTGTTCAGTGTCTGCTAGTGTTGTGCAGCTGTTGTCCCCCCCCTCTCTATCCTCCTCCCTGACTCATTAGCCACCATCCCGCTGCGGCTTGTCTGACTCGTGCAAAGCACTTTCAGATGAAAACTAGGAAAATATGGGCCATCCCATAATATTTGGCTTGTCGCCGTCCTTTTCTATGATACCTCACACACCAGAGATCTGACCACATGCTGGGGTTGTACAACAACTGCTCCGACACTAAGACAGTTGCTGTGTTGCATCATTGATGAACCATCATTGCTACTTGCACCTCTGTTGAGTAAATCGTTGTGATTATCATTACTCACCTGCAGATGAGTTTTCATGTACTATACACTTTTAATAAGCTTTTAAAGCTTCACATTAAGTGCACTGTATTACTGTGTAATTAACTTTGGCTCCTGTTAAACTACAGTGCAGTGTTTTTACTCTGTATAATACAGCATAGTTACACGGCACAGACTAAGGCAAAGCTTCTCTTTGTTTGGAGTTTGTACCTGAGGTTCACAGGCTATGTATGTTATTCTAAAGATCAGGTCTCCAGAATAACATACACTAGGTATGAGAAACCTTTAACTATATTCGAAGTTCTTATGACCATGGCAGGATAATGAAGTGAAACTTTATTAAAGTGAAGCCACTTGGCTTAATTAGCTTAAGTTTTCCATTAGCTCATGAGTCATTATAATTGCTTAGTTCTATATGCTATTGTAGGTGGCCTTCCTACAGATTAGTTGATAGCTATCAAAATGCATGCTAGGGAGTGTGTCGTCATACGGCCTGTTGTGAGGCCACTCTTAATACCGATTTGAACACTTGAACACATTTGTACAATAATCTTTGACTAAGTTCCAGGGACCAATTTAGCTCAGCAATGACCCTCAAGCGAAACCCTTTGACGTCCTTACCGACCAGAGTAAAGGTGTATGTTCAAGTTAAGTGATGTTTCAGCAGCATGGCTTCCTCACAAAGACCCATTAGGCTGTCAGAGTGGCTATGCTAACTGATGAATACTTCAAGGAGCTTGCCACGCTCTTCATACGCTTTTCATCTTATTAGCTAAGTAGGATTCAATAGCCAAGTGCAGCTTAAGTGCTCAACGTGTGCTTGATATTAGTAATGCAAGTTTTTAATTTAACAGCAGTAAGCATACCCTTCTTATGTTCGTCTTTGTTGTTTATGTTAAAAGTTATCGCGTTTGAAACTGAGGCCAATCATTTGAAAGGTGCTTCGAGAACCATGAGAATTCGGACAGCCAAACCGTTGGATAATGAATATGTCATTTTACATGAAAGTACAAAACCAATGTACCATGTGCCACACTTATATCCCCCGTGTTCCTCGATATTCCACGTTGAAATATGGAGGTGAGACTTTGACTAAGTACCTACAGGAGGTACACTCACATAAGCTCTTCACTACTATCCCATACTGTCAATGAAGTGGTTGAGAAGTAGTGGGCAGGGAGCTGGACGTGAGACCTGGAGTTATGTGGGCTTCCACCCTGTCTCTCATTGGTCCAGCAAGTCTCTTTACTGGGTTCCTTAATCCCAAATTGAATTCGCAAGGTGCCCTTGGGATGGATGCTTAATCCCAAATAGCTCCAATAACTTCTAGGCGGTAAACATAATGAATAATGTTGTGGACAAAATACATAGGTTGCCCTTAGTAACCTTCTGTGCCTCCATTTTGCGAGGTGGGAACTCGCAGAACAGAAGCACACATTAGAGTGGCGAAGGTGAAATTACAACGTACATGCTGGTCGCTGCTTGGTAATTGATGAAAGACACTGAAGAATGAAACGGTGTGTGTCATGACACACACTCGGAGGCTCACATACACACACACACGTGCAATTTTGAGACAGATATTCCCAGTGATGCATAGCAGCCTGGACAGCAATGCCTACCTTTCCACAGAACTTGCACATCCCAAATGATAAGCGCGAACAGAAAAGGCCAAGCGGCTGAGTGTGGATTAATGAAGTTTTAAGGGGGTATTTAAGACTGAGTCTACGTGTGTCTCAATATGATGTACACGGCACTCCTGAGATGACAGCCTCACCAGACTCAACCTCATCTCGTCTGTCTACCGGTCATGAGGAAGGAGATCATTTAATTAAAGATAAAATACGCTCAAATAAATGAAAAGGCCAGATCGGGTCTATTTTCCAGCTGCTCCTTCATCTCATTGTGTAGCAAGCAAAGCCAACTGAGCAAAGGGAAGATGTGGACAGCTGTAATCCCATTCTGATTACGATATTGGCATGGCCTTTACAGAGCTTTACGGTGGGGTGTCCTCTAATCTGTTAAAGATCAGAATGTTTTCTTGCTTGAACGCCGCTCTGTGGAGCTGAACACCTCGTCCCTGAACTGGATCCTGCCTCGACACGCAGCAGTGACACTGCCGAAGTGGGCAGAGAGGAACATAACCTCGCACCATCCAGACTGGCACACTGCTCCAGTCTCCCTCATCAAAATGAGGTAGAAAGACAGATTTGTAACATCCCTCGGTTGTTTGATGTACTATCGAATTTCCTGCCAGCTGTTAGCTCCTTTCATTATCATATGAATCATTCAGGCCAGTTGAGATGGCCCATGTCACTACTCCACTTTGTAGGTTTTCCCTACATTTCTGTACCAGTAGCCAGCCCTGGAGAGAGGGCGCTCCTTTGCTTGTTTAGCACAGCCCAGTCTGAAACCTCCCAAGATAGCTGTGCAGGTTACAGTCAAGAGGTTCCAAAAATTGGGTGTATTTGAAAGATGGGTTGTCTTGGCATACAATACAAACTACCAGGTGCCAGTTATTTTTCTCCATATGGTCTGTTTCCATGGTACCACGGGATCTTGTTCCATGTAAGTGGGCCACCTGGAGGTCCAGGGAAAAAAAACCCCCACTGCTCTTGTTTAAGTGTCCATCTCCCCTTTCTACAACCTTTTATATAGCTGCCTGGACACAACAGCCAGCGGCTTTCTCCAACCCCCCCCCATCCCCCGCTCCTCCTATATCCCGACACACACACACTTTTATTTCCTCTTCCAAAGACAAATGTCAGGGATGTAGGCTTTAGCAGGGAGCGTGGCCCACTCGTCTGCCGCCAGCATCGGGGAGACAGCTAGATAAATGCGCGGCTACGGCGCGTCTGCCTCCCTCGCACCGGAGGCACCGGGAGGCGCGGCGCGGCGCGGGGCCGTGCCTCGCTGGCAACAGAAGGATTTTAATCATCGCCTCTCCCCAGGAATGACACCAGCGAGGCGCGGGGTAACAGAGATAGAGAGCAGAGGGGGGCCAGGCACCCAGCAGACAAACAACAGCCCTGAGAACATAGCCGCACGGATTAGCCATGTCTCTCTGTGAGAAATATGTGTGCTTCTGGCCAGGCGGGGGAGAAAACACATTGCCGTTTTTTTTTTTCCTTTTTTTTTTTCTCTTTTTCTTTTTTTTTTTTCGGCGCCGGAATCAGGATTCATGGCATCATTAAACAAGCCAATATCTCCCAGGCTCCTAACGCACAGAGCTGATATTAAATAAGTATATCAATTGTATGTGAAGCCCATCTTTGGTTAGTGGGATCATTCATTTGTCTCTCTCACTGCCGGCTGCACGCCCTCAACAACTCTTCTGCTGGCTTGATCTCAAGTTTGAGCCTGTTTAGTTGCTGAAGTTGTTGTTGTTCTGGCTGTTGTTTAAATACCAACCATTAGGCAACTTTTCTCTGGCAGCCTTTTACTCCGAATTTTTAAAAGACTGCTCTTTCAACCTCTCTTGTTTTTGTCCCTATGGTGATGTTGTGTGAAGTTGAAAGGAGAGAAAGGCTGTGTTCATTTTGTACCTTGCCGGGATTGAGGGACCTCAGTTGGAGTGAAGACTTGAAGCATGCTCTCTCATGCGTGTCAGTAAACAGGGTTCACAGGTGTCACAACAGCCAACACTGTTGATGCTCTTTAATTGGCTACGAGGGTGCACTGTGGAGGAAACAGCCCCCTCCCAAAAAACAAAGGATAAATGAATGGATGGATGGATGAATGGATGGAAGGACGGATGGATGGATGGAGGAGAGGATGGCTGTTACAGCGGCGGAGGGCTGCATCTGCACATACACACAGAGCTACTGTAGACAGATGCTTTGATAAATCACATGAAGGGAGCTGGCTTTAAAAATAACCCAACTCCTGGCCTGACATGTTGTGACTCCTTGTCCTGAAAGAGCAAGCAGAGGAGTTTGCAGGCAGCTGAGCCTTCACCCTGCATCTCAGCCCCCTGCTGTTTATTAGCTTCAGCCATATGGAAATGACAAGTTCTTGAGGACAGCAACAACACTGCTTTATTGACAGTTGTTATCCAGTAGCTGGCGTGTGACAAAGGCCTTGGATAAAAAGAGGTAGACGGCTTGCTCTAATTTCTCTAATTGAACGATTTAGTTAGGCTGGCCAATAACACTTTTCAGCTCAAGGGCTTTAATGGTATTGATAAAGACAGACAGAGAGAGAAAATGAAACACTTAATAGGATGGTTTATTTTGCTAGCACAACACGGGTTTCTTGTCAAGATAACCAGGTACTTGTGCTCCTTTTTCCTCTTCAAGCATTTAGACCTCATTTAAGAGATTTATTTGTCCTTCTCTCAGAGTATCCAGTTTGTTTCAATTACAAAACCTCGTGAAAGTGTTTTTCAGGGTGTTGGCTTTTGAACTGCAAACGTTGTTACGTCTGACTAAATATATGCCTTTTCTGAGTTTTTTCCTCTCCAAATTCCATAATCTTTTGGAAGGGAATCAGAGGATACTTATCAAAATCCTCCCATCAGAAGCGCCTATGAGCCCGCTGCTATGGAGACCACAGTCCTGTACTCTGCTCCTTTTAAACATGGGTTTACAAGAAAATGAACTTCTACATAGTTTGTTTATTCAGCCCAAAAGCTCTGAATCTTACCCAAGTTACAGAAATCCCTTTGTATCCTTGACTTATGACTTATCCTTGACCGCACCCCTGTAGAGCACCACACCCCTATAAAGCACTGCACCCCTGTAAAGCACCATAGCTCTGTAAAGATAGGTATTGTAGTTGCGTGTGGATTAGGTGTGGTGACATATTTTGACATAGACATACAAAAATACGAAATCCTTGCTTAGTCTTTACTGTAAAGAAATTAAACATTGCCAGTTTGTTTTGATCATGACTTCACATTGCTATTTGTCAGCCAGATGGTAAATTATGATAGTTCGTTTTTAGGCTCCGTTTGGACTTTTTCCATGGAAAATAATCACATACACAGTAATTCTGGAAATGTTAAAGATCAAAACAGCTCTACATACAACTGAAAGGAGTCACAGACATCCTTACTGGGGTCCAATATCATTTTTCTCAAGACTTTGAAAAAGGACAACAGTTAAATAGCGCAAAAATAACTTGAATTTCTACTGGAACTCTGATTTGTATTGTGTGGTTTTAATGGGTAATCCTTCATGTTCTGCAGGACTCCCCAATAAGTGCTTTTAATGAATGAAACATAAATGTGTTGTAAGCCATTAACTCTGAAAGCAACAGCAATTCCGTGAGAGGGATAAGGACTATTTTATTGCATAAATGCTTTGTAGTAATTTAGTGGGATTATTTTGATTGCCATCTTTTGAATTGGGGAGATAACATTCTGATTTCCTTTTCATTAGTTGGGATATTATTTCAAAAGCAATCAAAGAAGTGTGTGTGTGTGCATGAAAATGTGTGTTTACTTCTCTCTAACTTAACACGATTTCTTTCCATCACTCTCCCTGTTCTTTCCATATCCCTCCCTCCCTGGGTCCCTCCCTGGGTCCCTCTCTCTTTCTCTCCATCTCTCTGTCTCTGTCTCGCTCTCTCTAGGCATCATCAGGACAGCTCTACCCAACATGGACCGTGAGAAGCGGGACCAGTATGTTCTAGTCATCCAGGCTAAAGACATGGTGGGGCAGATGGGGGGGCTGTCAGGCACGACCTCCGTCACTGTCACACTCACAGATGTCAATGACAACCCACCGCGCTTCTCACACAGTAAGATCCGGACGTTTATCACCCTCTCTCCTTCTCATTAGCCCTTTCACTGTCTCTCTTTCCATCTCTCTCTGTCTCTCTTTCACTCTTTAGCTCTTTCTCTGCAGCTCTTTGGTCTATGCGTGTCTGTGTGAGTGTAAGGCTGTCTGTCTGTCTGTCTGTCTGTCTGTCTGTCTGTCTGTCTGTCTATCTGACTGTCTGTCTGGCTGCCTGCCTGCCTGCCTGCCTGTCTATATGTTTATCTGTCACTAAGGTTTGTCAGATTCCTGTGGACCTCATCCGACTGTTCACTCTAACTGACCTTGACAAGAGGCTGTCAGGAGGCTTTGACAAGAAGGAGACAGCATACATGCAGTGCATGGCATGAGGAGCACATGTATCGTTAGAGCAAGACTAAATCACCCCTCAAACACAGTTCTTCCTTTGAAGTGTGCCCCTATGTGTAATATCCCTTCAACCTTTTTCCAATCTTATCTATTTGCTGGAGTGATTTCAGCAGTTTTTCGATGGATAGACTTCAAATGCAGTCACCCAGGGGTGTATGCACCTCTGCCCCTACCCACCCCATCCACCTCCCTCATTGCCCAACCACCCCACCACCTCCCCACAGCATACTCCACTTGCCCCCTCTCATGGTCAGAGACGGGTGGCAGCAGTGCAGGTGGATAAGCTAGGATCAATCAGGCTACTTTTTTTGTCATCAGCCTATTTCACGGACTGCTAATGGGTTCCAGGGCTGGCTTGGGGATTCAAAGGAGCAAGGTGCTTCCCATGATAATCGCTTTACTACTGATAGCCCTCACTGAACATCCGACCTGCTGCAGCCTCTCTCCCTACCCGTCTCCCTGCCTCTGTTCCTACCTCTCTCCCTACCTGCCTCCCTGCCTCTCCCCCAGCCTGTCTCCCTGCCCCTTTCCCTTCCTCTCTACCAACCTCTCTCCCTACCTGTCTCCCTGCCTCTGTTCCAGCCTCTCTCAGTGCCTGAAAGGATAGAGAAGGAATGACAAGGGTGAGGACGCTGGGGGTGGGGGGGGGGTGAAAGGGGAGAGAACAGAAATGGGTGAGAAGACAAGCGCGCAGGTTGAAAATAGAGGCTGGAAACCAATTTTTTGGGGGAGAGGTGGGTGAGGTGGGGTTGGGGGGGCGTCTTTTAAGGAACCGCTATTCCACGGCGAATTAAAAAGCCATTACAGAGATTACACGGACGCAAACAGTGTCAGGCTCATTAGCATTTAGACGGCGAGGGAGGGATCTACTGGGGTGGGGAACACGGAACATTCTAGTAATGAGCTTCACCATGATGATTGGGAAGATTATGATTATGAATACGATTCCTTTATTCTTATGAGAGGGCTTTAACATCAGAAGGTGCAGACAAAAGCTTTGGGAACATTTTGTAATTTTTTTTGTTCCGTTTAATAGAATCTTAAGAGTGGACATTTCATCCAATGAAATATTATTACTTTGGAATCATTGATTTGTATTGTTCTTGGTCTGAAAGATACTCCATGGATATTCACATTGTTCCAAGAATGTTCAGAGGCACGTTCAGATAACGTTCATTTGGATGTCAATGTATACCATCGTCACAAAAATGTAATTGTACGTAAAGCTGGCTCAAAAGGTTATTTTAAAGACGTTGAATTACAGTTGACATTGAACTATGCAATTTTTACACGTTTTTACTGTATGTGTTTTTATTATTTATCTCATTTTTGTTTAACTGTGTTGGAGGAGATTGCGCTCTTGTCCCGTCTATAGATCCATCCCCGTATGCATCTGACAATGTAACACTAACCCTAAGTCTGAGAGAGGTGCTGAACCTGGCTGAGGTGTATGAAGACTAAGCAAATAACACAGTCTGTAACTTTAGCCTCTCCTGTCCTCTCCTCTCCCTCAGAGAGCTACCAGTACACTGTACAGGAGTCCCTCCCTGTGGCGTCCGTGGTGGCAAAGATCAAGGCTGTGGACGCAGACATCGGCACCAATGCTGAGATGGACTACAAGATAACGGACGGAGACGGCCTGGGCTTGTTTAACATCACCACAGATGAGGACACCCAGGAAGGAGTCATCTTTCTCCTCAGGGTAGAAACACCATATCTTGATCAGTCACAACTCCTCTCCACACCTTCCGCCCCATGTGGCTGGGGTGACAGGGGGGCACACCCTGGGCTGAGAGAGGAACCAACACACCTCTGGAGTTGCGTTGATTGTGTGTGAGCGTGTCCAGTCAGTCATTTCTACTGGCGCTGGTGATCAAGGTGGACTTGTCTTTGTGTGTTTGGTTCTTTTTCTTTCTTCTTAATATGTTTCTGTTTTGTCACTTGCTGTTTTTCAAAAGGGTTGGTCCAGGCGTCTCAGTGCTGTGACATTTCGTTTTCCGCAGTTACCACTATTGTCAGGGAAAAACATAGCATCTATTGTGTGTTTACTGTCCTGCTGCCTACTCCCTGACATTACAAAAGAGTGGCTAGTCTCAGACAATGAATGTGTCACATCAATGTCCTTCTGCTTTGGCCACAACAGATCAAGAGTCCATTAATCCAAACAAATATGAACATATTATGTCAACATTTTCTCAAAAAATGCCTTTGACAATAATACGTACCTTTTGCAATCAATAGATTGCCTTCACACCACCACAGTAAATCAATAAAAAAATGTCTGTATGAAAGATGTGTTTGGTAAATTCTGATCATGTGCAAGTCAAGGCTGCCTAGAAGCTTTGGATTCTACAGTCAAGGAAATTGTATTTGTTCTCCAGTTTGAGTGCATCACCAGGCAACTAGAATTGTAAACACACAGACATGCTTTCATAACTTTGTCCTTCCACTCTACTGCTAGTAGTGCCATTAGTCTGCACTCTGAACTGTCCAATAAGTGGCCATCATAATGGGAAGTTGGTGAGAGGAGCGCTTGGGAACCAATCACATCCTTCCTTATACTTCCATGCTATCAGGTGTTAATATTCCTCATGGGTCCCTTAATGGGACCTTTAATGATCTTTAATACAATATAGAGACAAAGGAGATATGGTGAAGAATATGTTATTGTCTTAAACACTCGACATGGTCGAGGGAAAAAAATCCAGCTGTTGACGCATTATGCTTTTCTCTCCCCTCTCCATCTCAATGCATGCCATTTGAAGCCATTAGACTTTGAGACAAAGAACAGCTTTTCCCTCCGCGTCGAAGCCACCAACCGGCACATCAACACCAACTTCCTGAGTGCGGGTCCATTTAGCGACACCACCACTGTCAAGGTGAGCGTCGAAGACGTCAACGAACCGCCACTCTTCTCCTCGCCGGTCAGTAAGATGGTGGTGTCTGAAGACGCCCGGGTTGGAAAATCCATCGGCAGCGTGTCTGCTCACGACCCCGACAACTCCAACAGTGCCATCAGGTAATTGCTGCACCTCAGGACTTGAGGAGAAACTCACCATTACAGACCCCATCTCTCTGTTGTGACTGTTATTTTGATCTTAAGTGGCTGACTTCATGTTTTGTCAAACAAGCTAGCAGTTGACTTTCCTTCAGCATAGTGGCCTAAGGAAAACATTCTGCCTCTATACTAGCCTTGTGAGAGTTTAAACATACACTTTTCTATTATATGCTCTTGACAAAAGACACCAGCACTTAGAGAAGTACCACTCAGAACGCTCATTTGCTTATACCGGGGCTTTTCTCTTCATCCATAAGTGGATTGGTTCGTTTAACAGCACCATGGGAGTTAGTCCTCTACAAAACACTCAGCCAGACAGCCCCGATCCCTACATCCCTCTGTGACAGCCATGAACCCAGGCCAGATGGTGTGTGTATTCTAAGCACTGCAACATTAGCAAAAGTGAAATGCCATCTTCAACAGGAGCAGAGCCTACCCTCGAGAGGGTCAATACTCACAACTTGTGCTCTGGCATTTCAACCACAAAACAAGCCCTCCAAGAGGCAATATGTGTGGAGGCTTCCTCAACACTCTTGCCCATTATGCTTTAATTGAAAGAATATTGGGCTGTATTCACGCCTGGACTGTGCAGATTGTTCGTAATCTTAATCAGAAAATCAAATTAGTCCACCATTGTGGTTGCAAATTGCTTCTTTTTCCTGTCGTGACTGCTATCAGCTTCTCCAGTTCATGCCACTACTTCTGTTGAAATTAACATTATTGTGGAACTAATATGCAACCATGAGTCAAATTACATTGAATAATACCCCTTGGATATGGGCTAATTGAAGATGTCATTTTCTCCCCAGAAATCAGGCTGCACAGTGCCTACATGGTGTTTGTTTTGCATTCAGGGACTCATAATAGTGGATGTAGATCAGTTTCCATCACAATTAAAAGTTTCAACTTTTATAAAGGGAGTTTTTTCCCTGACTACCCACACACATACTGCTAATCTGAAATGAAATAATGACACTGAGTATTAGGTTGCACCTGGACTTGATGATGACGCGATAATAGCTAGAGACACAAGCAGGAATCAGAAATGATAGAGAACAAACCATGATGGTGCATGTTAATACAATCCACTAATGGTGCTGATGAACTGGATCCAAATGTTCTCCAAATTGTATATTTGGCTCATGTTTTAGAGGATAAAAAGGGATATTGATCGAAAGAGTGTTCAGAAGGTGATGGCGGGATTGTTAAATCAATAGTTTTGTGCTCAAGCCAAATATTTCATACACCCCTAGAAAAAAGAGCAAGTTCTCTGACAGCCCTGGCTTACTTTCAGTTGAACCCTTGTGGGTCCTTTATATAAGCCCTTATTAGCAATGCCTTTTTGTATAGAACCTTTGTTTGATTGGGCGGTTCAGCTTGTGACTCAAAACACATTGACAAAGGGGTTTTGGGAGTGTCATTTCTTCTGTGGAATCATTAATCATGGTTCTATTGTAGAACCTAGTCTGAATGCTGACATGGTGTCTCTCCATCCATGTGCAGGTACTCAATAGACAGGAACACAGACCTGGAGCGTATCTTCAATGTGGATGCCCTCAGCGGGGTCATTAGCACTGCCAAACTCCTGGACAGAGAGGTCAACTCAATACACAACATCACCATCCTTGCCATGGAAAGCCGTAAGTCCAGAACGGGTGGTTGGTCCTTTTCATCGTGTGAAACGGAGAGCGAACGATTGCTCTTTTTAATATGCAGCACGGCAGCAGAGTATACTGTATGGCAGTAGCCCCTGCCATACGAATTCAGTCATTCTCTGGGTAAAGGGGGCCCTAGTCACAGTTGTCAAATTGTGACTCCTTTGTGTCATCTGCTCTGGATAATGCCAGCCTCCTCATCCTGCCATATAGACAACTCAGTGTCCCACCCTCCCATCCCTCTGTCCCTATCCACACTCCCCCCACCTCTGTGCTTGCATTAATACGGGCAGGCGTGCGCCCAGGCGTGGGGGTCATGCGGGGGCTGCTGGAGAATGATAATTTGGAGGGAGAGGGGGAGGAAGAGAGGGAGGGAGAGGGGAGGTCGCCCTGACCTCCGGGTCTCCCTGAGCCATAGTGTGCTCTAGGTTGGGAGGCGCTGACTAAGGACTGGCCAGTTCACCCATTGGTGAACTATGCTAATGTGACGTGGCGAGGTGCAACTGTGTTTCCCCTTTGACTCAACCCTCCTCTGCTTCAAGGACGAAGCCTGCTCCTCTCTGTGGCTCTCCCCCACTGTGTCTTGTGACAGCCATGCAAGAAACACATGTGGCTGCCCCGACCTGAAAAATCTCGGCCCTTTGTCTCCAAGCACCTTTGTGTACATTAGGAAGGACCTAATGTCACAAGGTCATCGATTCCCCCTCTGAGCTTGTCTATTGGTCTAATCAAGTCTTGTTTGTACCATGAAGTAAACATCTCAGCACATCATCATCACACATAGTCCTCTGCTATATTTAGTTCTTACATTTCAAGAAGGCTACAAGCCAGGCGTCAACAAGACAATGGAATGCCTGCATGGAGATACTTCGTAATAACTATGTGGATTGTAGCTGTCATTCACAGACAAGGTCTGGCCTCTGACACCTCTATTTTTAGCGAGCAACATTATGTTTATGTCCAGAAAGAACATAGCAGTGTTCCTCTGCTCCGAAAGTCAGATATTTATAGAAAATTGGCTTTTAATGTGCCTAAAGAGGCCATGAAGGGAGAGAGACATGAAGAGATAGAAGGAGAGAGAGAAAGGGACAAAGATAGACATTGCTGCTGGCAGAGAGATGTTGTGCACTTGCGCTGTGGTCGCTCAGATTTCATCCCTTCTTCCTGGAGCCTCCACGATAACCACAACAAGCCCATGCCCCCCGGTGGCGGCACTCCGGCTTTTTATTCTCGTCAAATCAGCCACCCTCGAATGTCAGCGCCGCGTCAGCCCTCGTCAGGCGAGGCAGGGACGCCAGGCCGCATCAGCATCCTGGCCTCCCGGATGAAGCTGCAGCCATTTTGGCCATCAGTGTGTGTCAGCCAGGGTGTCCAGCCTCCAGGGTGCTGGATGACTTGTCCTACACAAGCAGCTTCTATGCCGCATCAGGCAGGCGACGGTTCTAATGAGCTCCCTGATCACTTTGGCTCCTTGCTCCCGGGCCCGCCAGCTGAGAACATTGCATATTCCATCAGAGCTGCAGATTTGGCTTCATTTGCCTCGTTTCGCTCGACCTTTGTGATTAATTAAAAAGGCATGAGGAAGATCAATATCCCGGAGAGTGGATGAGCACAAACAAGAAGTTAAGTCAGGGAACCTTTTTTTAATTTTTTTTTATTGGGGGAAAAAGGCTGAAATGCACTGATATGAGCATGCCCCTCTCTCTCCCTCTCTGTCTACCTCTCCTCCTCTCTCTCTCTCTCTCTCTCTCTCTCTCTCTCTCTCTCTCTCTCTTTCCATCTGGTTTTCAGAGGATCCAACCCAGATTGGAAAAGGCGTCGCTGTCATTACCGTACTGGACATCAACGATAATGCCCCTGTGTTCGCCATAGAATATCAGACCATTCTCTGTGAGAATTCCATTCCGGGGCAGGTAAGAGGCCGTCTGTCTTATCCAATATGGTGGCGGAGGGATGAGGGAAGGGGGATGGGGGGCTGGAGGATGGGGGGCTGGAGCATGGTGGGCTGGTAAGAAGCTGTTTCCTATTATCCAGTATGGTGGTGGGGGATGGGGTGAAACAGAGTGGTGGATTTATACTGCATTCACAAACATTACTGCTGCACTCTTCTTTTTCATCCTCCACAATGAGCAAGATTTATTATCCCTCACCTCCAAGTAGCTGTGCACTGCTGTGCGAAAAACCTCAGAAAGTTTGTGGCACACCTTTTATGAGTATGATGCCAGTGTTTGAGGGCACCTTATATGGTCTTCAATAGCTCGTGATTTCTCTGCTGTGCTGGAGGTCATGTCAGGGAGACAGAGTCATTTGTTTGAGCCACGTAGCGCAGATCAAATTGCAGGTATCATCTGTGTTCGTACACTTCGTTGGAGATGGTTCCCCCTCATCTCTGCCAGACGAATTAATGTCTGTGTTTGAATTTCCCTGTGGCTCGACTCCACAATGCTATCACACACCAACATGATATTTCATGGCAGGGTGGCATTGGGTGTCTGCCCTGGCCTGATTCCCTATTCGTGGAGTGTGTGTAATTAGCGGATCTGTGTGCTGGGCACTGGGGCGGAAAATGCATCATAACGGCATAGGAGCTGAACGAGGAGGAGAAGGGAAGAAGGCGCTTGGAATTGAAGTTATCTAAAGAGAGGCGTGTCAGGCTCTTGTGAGGTGTCCCCCCCCACCACCACCCACCCCCCCAGTGTTTAGCACTTGGCCTCATCATCGCTAGATTACTCGTGGATCCGCACCGCCTATTTGTCTGCTCCTAGCATCTGGAAAACACAATGAGACGCAGCACGGAATAACTACAATTGATCAGGATGATGCATGTGTATTGGCAATGGCTATCAGGGCCCCTTGTAAGTGTGTTATTTGCATCCTGCCCTTTTTATTGTTTGTCATCTTGCTCACGGAAGGCTGCACCTGAAAAGCTACATAATATCATCTGCAAAATGAGTTTGGCCGTGTTTTCAGGCGGCCATGTTTGTTCTGAGCTGCAGGTGACGAGACAGAGTGGAGGTTTTCGAGCGCACAGGGACTCGTCTGAACTTGATTTGCCTTCAGCTCTGGTTGTTTTCACTGCGGGGGGGGGGGGGGGGGCTCTAGGGTTTCAACTTCTGCCTCCAAACTCCCAGAAAAACATCTAGTTTAGCCAGCATTCAAAACCGCAAACTGTGGACTCCAGCTCCGTAGACCTTTACAATGGATTAACCGCAGCTTGTTGATTTTTTCCTCAACTGCATCTCTTGGAGACTGCGTGTGCCTGTTTGTGATGTGTGTGGAATATGTTTGTGTGTGGAGTGTGTTTGTGTGTGGAGTGTGTCTGTTTATGCAATATTCGGCAACACTTCACATATGATGATTTTTTTGTCTCTCATTACTGTCCTACCCTTTTATCTTATGCTTTTAATAGAGAGCTCTGGGTTGGCCTTTTAACCCAGCCAGTATATCATATACATATGTCCTTGTCTCTTGATACATGGGGAAATTGGTTTTCTGTTACACACTATCATCTCCCTCACTAGGGTCAAGAGGGTGAAGTTGTAAACCCTAGTGACAGAATATCCTCTGGGAGCTGACGGTGTTTTACACATGTGTGTCTGGGAGAGCTGCTTGTTAAACCTGCGAAGATGAGATTCCTGGGTTGTTGGAGGTAGTACTGTGATGTCACATGCCACGCATAGAATCAAATAGATGAAACGCTGCTTTCAACTGTTCAAAAATGGTATTCTTTGGAAATACCACCACGGTGATGGAATCATCATCATTTTCAGAACCGAGAATCAAGATATTACATGACCGTCGTGTCTGAACGAGGCGAAGAGAGCAGAAGAATGCCAGACATCTGTCCCTCTTCGTATCACACTGTGAACTTCTGCGCAACAGTCTAGTACACACATGACGGTCTGCTCAAGACACTGCCTTGTGTCTGCCTCCGGCGTTATGTAAATATACACCTAATAAACACTCGGATACATATTCAAGAAACAGAGAAAAAAAAGAAGTTGACATTTTGAGTGCCAAAACAGCGTTTGAATAACAACTAGACATCAACCGGTAGAATGGGTGGCCAGTGTGAGGCTGTCTGTAGTCCTGTCTCCTTATCCAGACCAACATGTCCTCATTAATGTGTGTCTCACTCCCATGTTCACCCTGGGGACAGACCGTCAGTTCCAGCCCGCTCCTTCAGACCGCTCCCCACATGAACATGCTCACCTCAGCCAGCTCAGCTCCTATCCAGGTCCGCCCACTTACTTTCCCAGGCCTAGCTCATAGGCGCAGCGAGGTCGCGATGGCTTGGATGAAATAACAAAGGCAGATATTTCTGGTGGAGGGGAGAGGGGGAGGGTGGTGGGGGGCCGCTGTGGCGCTGTACGGGCAGATTAACAGGGAGCACTGAGGTTGGAATAACCTGCCATCTTTCTGGCTTAATTAGGGCCGTCTCGTGGCGCTAGCCCTCTCCTGAGACTCCACTTGTTACGGATCAGCGCTGCGTCTGTCTCATGCCATAATATTAATTGATATTACAACAGCGGGGGGAGTATGCAGGAGGGAGATTGGGGGAGGGCACAGGCATGGGGCCGAGGGAGGGGGGAGGTGGGGTCGTGTAGATACAATCATTCCCATCAGTGTAGCCATTACATACATGAGTGGATTTTCCCTGGCACCATGATGGCCTCAATCTGCCACCCTGCCCTTCATGCTACCACCCCCCTCTTCTACCACCTACCCCTGTTTTCCACCCCCCAGACTGCCCCCTCCTCCCCCTCTGCTACCACCTACCCCTGTTTTCCACCCTCCAGACTGCCCCCCCTTCTCCCCCTCCCAGTGGGGCCAGAAAGAACTTGTGGCCAGCATTCGGTTTAGATTAGTTTGTTTGTATTTCATGAATCATTAAGAATAATGGTTCTACATTCATTGTTGGAATGTGAATATGGAATATGTACAGGTATACTTTGGTTAGTCAAAAATAGGACTGATGTCAAGAGAGATTGTTGCACCTGAGTTTGTTTCACCTTGCCCCCACCCTGTCTTTGTAATTATCAGTTCATTCTAGGTGTTTTTTAGAGGTGGGAAATGAAAACAACGATGTCATACTACAGGCAACGGGGGGTGGGAGGGTCAGTGGGTGGTGATTGTGTAGACTTGTGTGCATGTGTGTGTGTGAGCTTCTGGAGTGTGTTTGTGTATGAGTGTTCGCTCCTTGTGTATGAGGGGGAAGAGTGAGCAGACACGTGTGTGTAAGTGTGTGTGTGTGAGTGTGTGTGTTTGTGTGTGTGTGTGATTGTGGTGTTCTATATAAAGGCGCACCTGGATGTAGGATCCATGTTCACCCTTTGACAGCAGGAGATTCAGCGCTGCAGTGCAGGTGCTCCGCAGCCTGTGCTCAGGACTGCGCTTCATTAGTATTTGAAGTCTCGTCTTGGTTCTAGACCAACTCAGACATCGTTTTAGATAATCGATAGAGAAATCCACAGAGCTGACATATAGAAATGAACGGAGATTGAAAGATGACATTTGTTGAGAGCTACGTATTGATTGCAATCAAACCTAGCATCTGTCAGAATTAGGGTCCTCAACAGGGGGTGGGGGTGGGGAGGGTATGTTGTGAGCTCTGTTTGGGGATTTGTAAGTGCTGGCTGCCACTGATGTGTTCGGTGTTGTTGTGGGTGTTGATGTTGCACATGGGGGCATGACAGACGCAGACAGCTAGGGGTGTGAAAACTACAGCACCCCCATCCTCAGCTCCCTGCCCTCTTTGACAACATTGTGCCCCCCCTCCCTCCGGCTCTCCTCCAAACTCAAACACACACCCATCACCACAAGCAACTTCCCGCCGCCACCACGTCTCCATGGCAACAGCCGGCTGTCACTCAGACACCCCGTCACTCACTCAGAGTCGATTATATTCACACTGTCAATCCGACTTTGAATTACCGTGGCCGTGATCTTGTTGTGCTGCTCTCCCCTCAGAAGACAAACCCTTTCAGTGTCTGGTCTCATCTATATTTGGAGAAAAAAGATTGCCGTGCACGCCAAAGACTTTTGAGCCGAACGATCAAATCCATGTGTCCTGATCCGTCTGTGGCGTACGCCGAGGGTCATAAACTACCAAGGAGAGACACGAACGGCACATACCAACCCTATTCTCTGAGCCACGTCCAAGAGGGTCCAAGAGAATGCAACCAGCCCTTCATCAAGTTCTGCTAAGACTTCAGCGCAAAGAAACAACAAGCACTGTACTTATTGCAGCTGGAAACGAACAGAGCAGTTGGTTTCCAGCCAGATTGCCCTCTTTAAGTCTGGAGCCCCAACCACACCGAGAGTGCTCATGTCCTAACAGCAGCAGATAAGGGCCTGGTTTACCTTATCTGCCTTTGTTGCTCCAGGCAAGCCGTGAGGTCATCCTACTTTATGGGAACCAATTTATCTGTCATTTCTATAAGTATGCTGGGTATCAGCAGTATGACCTATGTGTGTGTGTGTGTGTGTGTGTGCGTGTGTGTGCGTGTGTGTGTTTGTGGACTCGGTGAGTGTATGCTAGTCAGTAAATGTGTGCTCACATGAGTTTCTGCTAGCCAGAGTGTATGTTAGTGGTGTGTGTTCTGGGCACGGGTGTGCCAACAGCCCCCAGCTTTCCCACGTGTGTTTACTTACTTCTCTTCAAAAACGTCACAAATTAAACCCCGGCCACCCCTTTAACATCCATTACATCTGACACCCAGACTTGTGTAAACTCAAAACCCCTTTAATTCTCTGATTTATCTGGCTGCTCTGTCTCCTGGCTGACAGGCGCCGTTCAGCTGCTGCCGTTAATGTCTCTTCATGTGAATTTATGTACGCAGCCCTGTCTTTCTCCTTCCATACCCTCTTCAGCCCATTAGAGAATTCAGCAACCAAGCCCCATGAAAAGGCTTTGGCTGGAAGTAGAGCTAATGAAAGGAATAAGATGTTGCAGAGCGGTTGAAATAAGGTTGAACTTACGATTTTCGAGCTGAAGGCTATGAACTCATTTGTTCGTAAGATCAGATATAGTCTGTAGCGATAGATACATGTGTACGCACATATACTGTGTGTGTGTGTGATCTATTGTTTGTTGGTTAACCTTGCCAAGGCACACCCATCTGTTATTGAACACACACTACAATGGTCAGGCAAATGGAGATAGGAATGAATTGTCTGTTCAGTATGTTCATCCGAAACATAGCATCTTTTATGATGGTCTGCATAGAACATGTCTATCTGCACTAATGATTCACATAACATGATCAACAGCCCAAAATATGTCAGTTATGTGGGATTAGTGAGGAGGAATGTGTACATATGCTACAGCCAGTGTAGATAACATGTGCTCCGTCAGTCCCTGGAAAATATTTGAATCTGACAAGAACTATGTGGTGCCAAGGAAACCGCCACGGTTTCTGTTTTGTTGATTTATTTCTGTTTTTGTTGAGTATTAGAGTTTAAATTATTCATAAAATTTCACTTGATTCTGCCAGTTTTAATTGGCAGGCAGTCTCCCCAACCTACTCAGAGTTCTCGTACCTGACAGTCTATAGACTCAAGCATGTAATCACAGATGGCAACTGATAATACTGGTCGGCCACCGTGATGCACTCTGTGTAGCAGTAGCTGTGGAAGACAAGGCTTCTGTATGAGGTCTACTTTAAATGCTGGCCTGAATGTTGTGACTATGTGATAATTAACTGTGAAGGGCTTTTAAGATAGCTCTTGGAAGCTCTCCCTGGGTTTTCTTGGTCTCGGGAGAGGTTGGGATTTGACATTCTCTACATTTAGAATGTGTGATTAGAAGCACAGAGGGACAACTGTTAAGTCTGGGAGATGTGCTTGTGTTGGGCTGTAACAGGCAGTGTTTTAAGTTTGTTGAGCTGTGTCCGTGTCATAATGGAACATGACGGTGGGTGTTTGTCGCCTGGATGTCTGTTCAGAGGTTACTGGTTGTGGAGAAACAACTCTTTGCTGTGATATGTGCCTGCATTGAGAGATCTTCAACCATGATGGATCTAATTGGATGTTGTTGTCTGCAAGTGTACATGTAAGGTATGATACAGACGCCAAGAGAGTCTTTAGCAGGATGATGGAGGAAGAAAGGGATCTTGAAGGACTCACATGACCAAGCATTTAAATACAGTTTTTTTGTTTGTTTTTTCTAAGCAAACCTAAAACATTTTCTAACTAAAGTAGACGTTTTACAGAAACACTTACTTTAGGCTGTTTGATTGGTGTGGCAACACTTGTTCAAACATGCTGTACATTATACATGTAAGAGGTAGTGGGAACACTAAATACACAAATACTGCAACTCTCCATTGAACCTCCCATTCACAAGACACCAGAGCTGTTCTTCTGTTTAGCCTGCAGCAAGCTATAAAACACAGCTCATCGCAAGTCAATTTAACAATAGGAATTATGTACAGTTACCCAGTTGCCTTGTGCGGTCTCTCTTGTAAATCTTCACTGTGAATAGACTTCTGTGTTTCTGTGTCTTATCAGGATATAAATCTCGCCTTTCAGCAACAGTAAAATCTGTAAATTTCTGGCTGACATGTCCAGCTGTGTGCTGATGCAGAGAAGCATACTCATCTCCAGAAGTCTCTTGTGTTCACTCTGTGTTCAAAACCATCGGTGAAGAGTCCCTGAACAGAGCATCACCAGTAGACAGACATATTGGACTCCTCCATATCCTGTGCCTTTTAGAAAGCGTTAGGTTTGTAAAAGGAAATGTCATCCTTAAGAGCCTCTGCTACTCTTGCCAAATAAGCACTTACTGCAAGTGATAAGTGATGTAAAACCATTGCCAATGTCATAAAATAAATCTTTTCAATAAATCAAATTCAAGTTGATTTGCTCCATTTTACTCAGGCTATTACCTTGGCTTGGTGTTGGAAGCAATTTATATGGGTCTGTGCATTAGCCTATACCAGAATAGAACCAAGTCACGCAACCATGTTTTCTAACAGAGTTTATTTATACCTCCACCAACAGAGAAAATATGTCCTCGACTTTAGATTTATGGCCAGAAGATAATCAAGCCATCGGGGTTGGATTCAATCAATCAGCCAGCCAATCAGAGGCCGTAATAGCCAATTTGAAGAACAGGGGGAGCCAATCAGGAGTGATTCAGCCTGTCCTCTGCATCCCCAGGTGATCCAGACCATCAGTGCGGTGGACAGTGACGAGCCACCCAACGGGCATCGCTTCTTCTTCGCCCTCGCTGCAGCGGTCGCAGGAAATCCCAACTTTACCCTGAGAGACAACAAAGGTGCAGCTAGTCTCAGACGTGTACATTATCCTCTCGCATGCTCCCCATCCTCTCGCATGCTCCCCATCCTCTCGCATGCTCTTCATCCTCTCGCATGTTCCTCATCCTCTCGCATGTTACTCATCCTCTCGCATGTTCCTCATCCTCTCGCATGTTACTCATCCTCTCGCATGCTTCTCATCCTCTTGAATGCTCCTCATTCTCTCGCATGTTCCTCATTCTCTCGCATACTCCCCACCCTCTCGCATGCTCCTCATATTCTCGCATGTTCCTCATCCTCTCGCATGCTCCTCACACACACTCACAGTACCAACCTAGAACACCACACACTCACAGTACCAACCTAGAACAAAACACACTCTCACAGTGTCAACCTAGAACAACCCACACTCTCACAGTGCCCACAGACACAAACACATCCTGCTCGTGTTTCTCTGCATGGATTTGATGCCACCATACCCACTGACTGTCCACTGCAGCTCTTTAAGAACACATTTACTGGCTCTTTAAGCTGCATGTCATTTAGTCGCAGGTAATGAAGCTCCTAACCCTTCACCATAACAAGCCAATCACTCAAACCCTGACCAAGTCTTGACACACACTAAGAGAAAAGCTGTTGTAGTTCAATGTTGAGCAGTTCTCTGGCCCCTGGCTCTGCTGGTTGCTGTGAAGTGACAGTGGAAGTTGCTGTCGTTTGACATGCTTGTGTCTGTAAAGCAGCAATAGCCTTGAAGCCATACAAGGACTTTGCCTGTCAAACTAAGCTATAAATTCTTACAAATGGTCAGTCAAATGTCAATGCTGAACGCTGAATGATTATTTCTGTACTCGTTCTTTGAAACATATGCTATTATGATGATTCTTGTTGTTATTATTATGTATGGGTGTTAGGTGTATGCATGTTAGATTTGTGGTACATGATAAATATACAGAGTATGACTGTTATGGCTAACCATAACATTAAACACTCTACTCTACATGTACTGTAATGAACAAATGGCTGAACTTCCTCAATAGCTGGTCAGTGGAGGTCTCTGATTGGCTCTTCATAGATGAGATGAGATGTGTTAAAGACCGGTCTACGAATGACTTGGCTGCTGCAACACTAAACTTCATTGAAGTGACTCTTCCTGACCCCACAGAACTCATTCTGTTTGTGGTAATGAAAATTACCAGACAGCTGTTCTCGTCTATCCCGTTAGCAAGTCTCCTATGTCTATCTAAATATATGTTGCCGCAGTGTTGCATACAACAGCTGTCACTGTTGATGAGATCTTGATTATTGACAGTTTTGTCTTTAGTACACCTAGGTTGAAAATGCAAACAAAAATCATTTGAGTTATGTAAATGTATTTAATGTATTTTGTGTGGCACAATGAAAACCCCAAACCACCTCTCCCTCTAAACGCTCCACCCAGCTGGCACTGCAGGAGGTCATAAACAAACAGACCTGGTGCTGGTTGCACAAAACACCTCAAGTTTTAGCCTTTGTTATGACACTTCAATATCTCATTATATTTTAAGGAAACCTTAACTTAAAGGAACATCTTAACTTAAGGTGTTTTGTGCAACCGGCCCTTGTATTTTAGTGGGATTCTAAACACATATTGTTCCTCATCTGTCTTGGTGGTAATACAATAATGCCAGGAAGTTCTAGACTTCCTCCTGACTGACCATTCTCTCCGACGTCCCTCGCAGACAACACGGCATCCATCATGACAAAGCGAGCCGGGTTCAGGAGGCGGGAGCAGGCCATGTACCGCCTACCAGTGCTGATCATGGACAGCGGTAGCCCCGCCCTCAGCAGCACCAACACCCTATCAGTGAGCGTGTGTGACTGTGACGCGGACGGTGAGGCCCTATCGTGTGGAGCAGTAGCGTACACAGCGACCGGCCTCAGCACTGGAGCTCTGCTCGCTATCCTGGGATGCATCCTCACTCTGCTGGGTGAGATCACACACCTGCACACACACACTGGAGATATAAACAAACCTGCACACACACAGACACACACACATACACACACACACACACACTGGAGATATGAACAAACCTGCCACACCACCACACAGAGGACACACCACACATTACACACACACACCACACACACACACACCACACACACACACACCACATTGGAGATATAAACACACTTGTACACACACACACTGGAGAAATAAATGCACCCGCACACACACACACACACACACACACTGGACATATAAACACACCTGCGTGCACACACACACACACACTATACATATAAACACACCTGCACACACATAAACACACACTGGACATATAAACACACCTGCACACATACACACACACACACTGGAGATATAAACACACCTGCACACACACACATACACACACACACACACTGGAGATATAAATACACCATGCGGCGCGCAAACACACACACACCACACACACACATACACCACACCACACACACACCACACACACACACACACACACACACACACTGGAGATATAAACAAACCTGCACACACACACTGGATATATAAACACACCTGCACCCACACACACTCACACACACACACACACACACACACACACACACACACACACACACACACACTGAGAGTATAAAACACACGCAGCCACACCACACACACCCACATGGAGATATAAACACACCTGCACACACACACACTGGAGAAATAAATGCACCCGCACACACACACACACACACACACACACACACACACACTGGACATATAAACACACCTGCATGCACACACACACACACTATACATATAAACACACCTGCACACACATAAACACACACTGGACATATAAACACACCTGCACACATACACACACACACTGGAGATATAAGCACACCTGCACACACACACATACACACACACACTGGAGATATAAACACACATGCGCGCACACACACACACACACAATAGAGATATAAACACACTTGCACACACACACACACACACACACACACACACACTGGAGATATAAACACACCTGCACACACACACACTCACTCACACACACTAGAGATATAAACACACCTGCAAACACACACACTCAACATGCACACACACACACACACATACACACACACACTGGAGATATAAACACGCTTGCACACTTGCACACACACACTGGAGATATAAACACACCTGCACACACACACACTCACTTACACACACTGGAGATATAAACACACATGCACACACACACACACACACACTAGAGATATAAACACACCTGCATTTACACAGTACACATCCACAGACACTTACTCACACAAACATGAATAAATTAACATGGACACATCAACTATCTGAAATCTGCTTGTTGTCTATATGGGTCTAACAGTTATAGTGGTGTACTTATCTCCTATCTAAGGGGCATCAGGCTAGGTTGTCTACAGATAGCGAGGTTGGGGCCAGTTCCCTTTCAATTCAATTTGTTACGATTTTTAACTGACTTTGGCAGTTCATCTTAATTGAGGTGATTCATAACGTCTAATGATTTACATGAGATGAATGATTAAGAGAAAAACTTTTGGAATATATAACATTTTCCCAGGTAGTTGCGTTCTTAATGAGGCGTCCACCCTGACCCCTCTATGATAGAAGTGGATCTGTTGGATTGATGACAGGTGATTGGTTAATTAACCCTCTAGAGATATCTTAGTTTCTGGGAATAAAATTATCCATCTCAGTCTACTCAACTCTTATTTCTTACTTAATTTAATCTTAATTTAGGCAGGCAGCTCCTTTGAGAGATAGTGGTGTGTTTGTGTGTGGCAGTCTTACAGTGATAACCACATCGTTTGGCTAGCATTTTGTAATAATGCTTTGAACTTTTAAATGAGATTTAATTAACAAAGTAAAAGTGAGGTGCAGCATCGGACAATCGTAAATGGGGTGTTTCATTGCCAATACAACCCGCGTCCACAGCCTTCAACCACCCAGCACAGACAAACCCATTGTTTCATGCACTGCTACACTTTACTAGGAGTTGGATCCAAGCAGAGACACATAATAACTAAATAAGTGTATCTGAGAGGGTCTTAGGTCACTTTTATTTCAGCTCTCAGTTACAGCCTTCTTATTCATTGCAACAAGAGAATACTTTGGTGATAAATGAGAATTTCAAAAGAGCAGCAGGGGGGAGAGAGAGTCAGTGGAGCTCTGAACTCAGTGTGGATAATGGAACACAGGACTGGGCTGCACTCTATGGCCCCAGGCCACAATACTACAACTAATGGCCTCTAGTTGAACACACTCCAACCGTGTGTCTTGAGTGCGCACGCGTGTGTTTGTACCTGCATGTGTGTACCTGCTCCAGCAAATGTATGTACATGTCTTAAACTGCCCTCAACAGTGTCTCAGACTGTGCCAGTGTTCCACTGTGCCAGTGTTCCACTGTACCAGTGTTCCACTGTACCAGTGTTCCACTGTGCCAGTGTTCCACTGTACCAGTTGCATTCTCTTCACAGTCCCACTAAAGTTCCCTCCTTTCCTTCGCCTCCCTTTTTCCCTTCTTTCTCTTCACTCTGCCCTTCTTTCTTTTTCCTCTATTCTCTCTCATTTCTTACACCCCCATGTGCCTCTTTTCCTCTTTCTTCCCCTCCCACACACTTCCTCACACCCACACCCACTCTGGTGCATTAACACCCCACACACAAGCTACTCTCCCTCTTCCTGGTCCGTCAAGACCTGGTTCAATCTGCCATCCTGCAATTGTGCCTGTGATTGCATGTGATTGCATTGTTTGGCCTGCAAAGAAAGCCTGGGATCAGACCTGCGGAGGTGTTGCAGTCCTCCTCCAGTGCCGTCAGCAGCTCAGACCCGCTCTCTCATCACGGCCCGCACTGCAGGCCCATCCAGCACCCAGCCCCACCTGCTTCCACTCATCTTTCATCATTGTAGTCTAATAGCCCCATGGGATTTCCTTTTGAAACGGAGCCGTGCATCTCAAGTCCGGCTGCCCCCGAACCAGGCTAGGTGTTCATTAGGAGGCTAGACCTCCATATGGAACATAACTTAGCTGCCAGAGCTTACTGAAACACCTGTAGAAGAGGGCTTGTGTCTGTGTAGATTTCAGTGACTGCTTATCTGTGTTTGATTTTGTGTATGTGTGTGTTGTGTGCCTGTGTGTGTGAGTGTGGGGGGATATATAAAAAGGCAGAGAGTATATCGTATATCGTTGCACACTTTCACACAAGGCAGTCGTTAGTCATAGTTTAATTCCCCACCGTGACAATGGATTTGATTGTCATCACGGCAAAGTTTTCTCTGCCGTGCACTACCAGACAATCTTCACACTCTTCATCTTTCTTTATTCAGATGTCATTTTCTTTTATTCCAGATGAATATGCGCAAGGTTACTGCCACATTCCACAGAGCAAAGCTGGTTGACACATCATTCATTGAAAAGACGTACAATGTCTCTCCAAGCCTGAGTGCAGGTCAGGGAAGGCTTCATCTCAGAAATGTCTCATTAAAACAGTTGCCATGGGCCGCTTGTGCTGTCATGGTGGCTTCGTTCATTAGCCTTTTATAGAGACTTGAGTGTTCAAACTGCAGGGCATATTCTGGTTTCTGCTGGGGAGGTGAACTGTCCTCTGTCTATCTGCCTGTCTGTCTTTGTGTCTGCCTACCTGTCTGTCTGTCTTTGTGTCTGCTCTGTTTAGTGAGCACAAAGTCAAACGTTAGCATAGCCTGAAATGTGCTCCATAGCATTTCTAATGAATCACTAAGTGACTGTCTCACCAAGGAAGTGATGTGCCTTGGGTTTGCTTGAGCTCCGAATGACAGCATCCAGACAAGCTGGATTCTGCACCGCGAACAAGACCGCATGCTACACTTCATTATAATCATGTGTACTGGTTAGGAGAGAGCTGCAAAACCTATCCTAGCTCAGCATTGATTGTGCTTGATGGATCGTTTAAACAATTCAATTACTGCAAATCCAGGATAACACCGAACTGCTGTTTGATTTTCCCCTTACACGGTTTTGTGTCTTCAGTGTAAATCCGACATGAAAAGTGTATTCACTGTGCGATAGTGCCAGGCTGTATTGGAAGAGGTTAGTCTGTGGACATCATAGAGGTGGCTTCATGGCTGTCACAGTGGGGTGGTTCGCATGCACGACCACGCTGTTTCCCTCTCTCAATTGGCAGTTGGCTGACACCCAGCATGTGACATACGGCCCCCAGCTCTGAGGTAAGGCACCAAAATGGAAAGAGCTTAGCTGGACAGTACGGGAAATGTTCAATTTTTGACATGCTGCGCGCCTCGTAAGTCACTCAGCCCGGCGGAATGGAATGATCAGGACATATTGAACGAGAGCTGCTGCGGTGATGCTATGAGAGGTGACTCTATGTCTATATAGCCCATGCTAGGATGCTTTCTTTCAGCATCAAAACCTCCAGCCCCAGGCACTGTGCATGTTCACACCAGGAATTATCTGAGGTGAACAGGGAGCACTGCCAGGTAGTGATCCGACACTCTAGGTAGACTGACCACTCCGGTACTGACTGAGATGAGACTGAGTTCTACCTGCATACCACTGCAGCGGAGTACAGCTAACCAGCCAGCCAGTCAGCAGCAGGAAGAGGGCTATCCATTCATCAGCTTTTCCCCCAGCCTTTCATGTGACACTGCCTCCCCTCCTCCTCCTCCATTTGCTCTCTTATTATGAGGTGTGAAGCGGTGTTTGCCTTCGGTTCCACGGTCTCTCTCCCTTGCCCGCGGAGCCCAGACACGGCTAAGGGAAGAAATATGGGGCCACGGAGCGATATTTCACTGGCACCCGCGTGACATTGATGGATGGAGGATCATTAGACATTTGCCAGTTTGCGAGGGTGCGGAGAGTTATTTTGAGAAATAATATATGGGAGCGGGAACAGGGATTGGAGGAGGGGTTCAGGGAACTTCTGAGAAGGCCAAAGATTCCAGTTTGGGGAACTTTCCCACCAGTTAAGAAGTTGTGTCAAAATGGAGGATGGTGGAAGTAATGAAGTGTATATTCCTCTGTTGTGCAAGGGTGTCTGTCATTGGTACAATCATAGTCACTATTCTTATTTTAGATCAAAACACGTATGCTCCCTTATCAATATTCATTTAGATTTTAGTTCATAATTTTTTCAGTTAAGAAAAAAATATCTCTATAAAGAAATATTTGCGTTGTAATGTAAGATGTTGCTGTGGTCCTCAGTGATGGTGCTGCTGATTGTGAGCATGAGGCGGAGGAAGAAGGAGCCTCTGATCCTGGAGGAGGAGCGGGACATCCGGGAGAACATCGTCCGCTACGACGACGAGGGCGGAGGAGAAGAGGACACCGAGGCCTTCGACATGGTCACCCTGCGCAACCTCAACGTCATCCGGGACCCCAAGGTCCGGCGCGACGTCACCCCAGACACGCCCACCTTCTTCCCCTACCCCTCTTCATCCTCGCGCCCCACCTACAAGACGCTGCCAGACAACGTGGTGTTCCGAGAGTTCATCTGGGACCGACTGAAGGATGCAGATGTGGACCCGTCCGCTCCCCCCTACGACTCTTTGCAGACGTACGCATTTGAGGGAAGTGGTTCGGTAGCAGAGTCCCTGAGCTCACTGGAGTCCCTAAGTACAGACTCAGAGCACAACTACGACTATCTCAGCAACTGGGGGCCACGTTTCAAAAAGCTGGCTGATCTCTACGGCAACAGCGACAGTAACAGCGTCTTCACATAGCCGAAACTTATTTTTTCTCCCTCGCCCCCACCCTTCGTCCCCGAGTTCCAGTTGAACTTAGAAAAAGCCGACAATAGGCGTTTATTGTTACAGTACCTGAGGATAAAATGATCTCTTCTGCCATAGTGGAGCAAGCTTCTGTGACAACAAACATGAGATTGATAAGGAGGAAAAAAAAGAGAACATACCGATCTTGACTTCAAAGGATTTGGTCTGTTTACTACTCTTATTAGGATTTTCAAAAGTGTGACACCGCAAGTTCTGAAACGGACTTCAAAAGGGACATGACTGAAGGCAAAACCTTGTGAGCAGTGACATTAAAAGGTTTTGTGATGCTGGGCTGGGGTCCAGTCATTGACAACAGATTACATTCACAGTACAGTACTTTTCAGAGAAGGCACCTGCTCTTTCATTACAGCAATGGGCACAGACCCAGCACTCCTGCTTTGATGCGTTTCTTTGCTCTTTTGGCAAAACAAACGGAAAAAAAAGATTAAAAAATCCTAAAAACTTGAACAGAAGTACTGGGCCACTTGGCTAATTGGCAGTCTCTCAGCTGCTCCTTTTTCAAGTCATTGAGTGTCTCGATGTTTTGTTTCGTTGGTCAATTTGAAACAGATCTGGAAGACAATCGCCTTGGACTTGAGACAGAGACAGACTCCAGACAAACAGCTTATCAGGCGGTGAACCTCTCAGAGTTGTTTACAAGAGCCCATAGCCAGCCACACACACTGTACCTACCTGTTAGGGGGGTGTATTCACAGCTAAATAATGACATGTTGCCAGATTGTTTGTCTCCTTTGGTATGGAGGTAAACATGCATTTTCTTCCTCTTAACAATGCATTTTTCTGATATTACCGTGTGGTGTTTGCCTTTCAATCTCTTATCCTTAGGCCAGGCTTGTTCTATTGCCAAGTCGAATTTTGTGTAACAACAATGTGGTAATGATGTAAAACACAGTACCAAGTTTCTTTTTTTTCCTCTTTTTTTGCCAAGGAATTGTTTATGGTCAAACCTATTTTGAAGAGCTTTGTTGTCAGGGTTGGCGTCCACGTGCCGGAACCTGAAAGGTTCCTGTAAACAAGACGCTAATGCTTAAAGAACAACTTTGAATCTGGGAATGATTCGCTTGAGTGACTTAACTGGACAAAAAAAATCCCTGGTATTTCTAGAGAGAGTGTATCAAATCTTTCTTTCGGAGATGTGTTTGGCAGCATTAGATGAAGGTTGTCTATGGCTCTTATTGTGTTTATTGATGATAAAGGACACACTGTACGACAATGGTATTGTGACGACAAGTTTGTCATATTTTCAAATGGAATTGGTTTTGAACTGTTACCACTGGACGTCAAAATGTTAATGGAAAATGTACTCTTATTTATTTAGCAGAAGGCAGAAATATGTGACAGATCTTTTTATCCTTTTTGCTGACAATAAAACGGACGTTCAGTTCCTCAAGAGACTGGGCTGACTTCTTTCACTTCTTCTGAACATCAAACAAATCTGGGATGTGTGGCTTTTTAATTATATTATAAAGGTGAACCAGATACTGTAGTATTTGAAGCAAATAGAAAATGTGAAGTTGTGTTTGGGAGATAGCCTTGTTCCCTGAACTTACTAATCAGTGATGTCGGAAGGTGAGGGGAAAATAACACTAAACCCATTTCCCTTCCCTCAAGAACCCAGATGGGAAGGTGGGGCTGTATGGAGGAGGGAGGGAGGGAGGGAGGGAGAGGGGAAGGAAGGGAGGGAGGAAGGAAGGGAGGGAGGTAGGGTAGAAAGGAGGACGGCTTTCTGTTTATTTCACGTCTCCTTTCAGTGGGGCTTTGTAGTTGAAAGGCCTGTATGAAACAAAGTGTCAGACTTAGCGCTCTGCAGAGGCATGCGATGAACGCTACCCACCTTAACTAGCCTTTTGCAAATCAGCCAGGGTCTGCCCCTGCTGTGGGTGAGACTGAAGCTAAGGGCAGATTCCCCTGCTGGGGACCTGGGACATGGGACAACACACACTTATTGTATTGTATTTGTGCAATCCCTGTTGTACTGTAGCTCAATCTCTTCAAGATAAGGACTACACACCAATGCTTAGAGATGTGTTCATGACCCCATCTGCAAAGCAATTTCCTTATAACCTGATGAGTAACTCAGTCAATTTGCCAAGTAAAGAAAATTAAAAAACGATTTAAGGGGATTTCATGATTAGACTGTTACAACGAACATGTTTGAGATAGATGTTGGTTGATTGGTTGGTTTGAATGCTATCATTAGCTCCTCTGTCAACCCTTATCTCGGCCTCTGAATTCTCACTTTAAATCAACTGAATGTGTGGGAGTTTATTTTACAAGCCAATTCCACAGCTCTGACAGCAAGTACCAGTACTTACTGAAGTGTAACCCAACATTTAACCTCTTTCACATCACAGGTAAAGAGCTTGTTAGATGTAATTGAAAAGCACCCTAACCTGCGTTTAAAAAAGATTCCATTCACTTCCATATCTGTCAAAACAATTTTGAAGGAATCAAAAGTACTGTGATTACTGTGTAGAGTCCTAGGAAGTGTTCCTCCTATATTGATAACAGAAAGTGATGCAACGCTGAAAGCAATGCCTGCACCAGCTCTCTCAGTCCCCTTCAATAGCTTTGAGTCATATCAACATAATTGAAGGTGCTGTAATTCACTGTGATGCAACAATCAGCAATGGAACTGTTATGCATCCTCGCCTGGGCCGGGTAAATATGCAGTCTTTCTCCTTACAGGTATTGACATAGTTTGCTAAGCTTTGAAGAAAGGCAAAAGTAGAACATCAGAAGAGTTGCCTGTGCTGAGAGCCTCCCCCCCCCCCACCCCTAATAAACAACAGTGTTAAGGCCACTGTTATGTTCATAATGGTTGGGCACTGAGGAGGGCTTCTTTGTACTGGACACAAGGAAAGTGAGTTGTCTTCTCCAAAGACTTCAGCGTCAAATGCATTTGTATTGTCAGGTATCATGTATGCAGGGAAGCATCTGTACATGGCTGAGTGTTTTGCAAGATCATGGTTGGCGTAGATAATGCATTATCACACGGACGAAACACACACAAAAACGCCACCCTCCCGTCCGGCGCCTCTAAACACTGCATACCCCATTTTTGTGCCACTGCCTGAAAGAACATGAAGATGCCTGCTCTTTTCTAACATACCTTATAGGGGGGATATAAATTATAACAATTATATTGTTTTTCACCTGATATAATTTGTATCTCCTCCCCTTACATCCTAACATGCAAATATGTTGTCCTGTCATTATATGTGTTCATTGTTTGTTATTTTGGTCACCATGAACAACCTAAGAGAAGTTGTATGCTCTTTCCTAGCATACGTTACAGAGGGGATGCAAATTATGTAGGCCATTCTTTCACCTGATATCATTTGGATCCATCCCCTAACATCTTGCCATGCAAAGGGTTTGTCCTGGCATCATGGGTGTTATTTTTCCGTGTTCTTCTGGTCACCTTGAACAACCAATGCCATGCATTATCAGAATCCAAATGTTGCTGCTCTGCACAAATTATGAATAAACGTACAACTATTGTACAACAACCTTATTGGCTTGAGCATGCACTATCAAAAATCCCAACTTTTTAGCCATGTAGTTTGGCATCAATTTTTTATTCACACTTCATCATTGATTCTCTGGCTTCTCTTGCTGGTCAATGACCAGTTGTAATTATTTGAAAAGAAACTTTGGGTTACTGAATGTTTTCCTTGTTCCTTAATGATCTTGTGTGCAGCAAAATCTGAACAGGTGGTCAGAGCCAGAATTATTGTGAAGATTTATTCTGAGCTTTCTGTCCGGAAAATGGAGAAAATGAAGAAAATAATGATTAATTGACACGTCTCATAAGTTCATTACCAGACTTTGCGCCCGTCCTCCTTGATATGGTGCAGAATGCTTTCAGTACCAGGGCAGGAAAGTTCTGTGTATCAATCACACAGGAGACTCTCCCAGGGGTTTATGACACAGATCCAAGTTTTTATATTTTATATTAGGGAGCTGGTCTGAATCGATACACACCGAGATCTTGCTTTAGCCTGTCAGAGGCTTCCAGGGTTTGAACTTCAGGGACTACTTTCACAGGACCATTGCATTGCAGATAGAGATAGAAAACTTTTCCATCCAGAATAATGGAGATGGCTTTTTATCCTGGTAGCAGCACCAGCACATTTGGAATCCAGCATTCACCTGTCAGTCAAAATCAGAAGAAAGTGTCTTGGAAGCCAAGGGCCGGGGGGTACTTAGTAGCAATCAGGACACTCTGGTATCACAAGCTCAATCTGAACCTGGGCAGATTAAGCTTGCTGGCCCAGGGGCTGGGCAGGCATCAGACCTTTCACTTTGCCCTTATCATAACCATGCATCAGCAACAGATTGTTCTGAAGAGGCGCTGGCCATTTTTAGAGACAAGAGAAAATAGACATCCTCTGCTCCAGATTGTCAGGTGGAACATTGCTAATAGTGTCTGACCTCCCTGGATTGGTCTGCAGAAATCACTTGTGGGTAATGGCCTTATCTTCTGGTATAAAAGAGGGCTGGTGGAGGGGAGAACGTTCATCTAGCAGCCCTCAATCACTGTAGGGACGCAATCATTATTCCAAGACTACTCCTGCCAACACAAATGTATCCAAGTGCATCTTTGCTTTTGCGTATGTACCAAAACAGCTGTGTTGTCTACCTTTGTATGGTCGGCTGGTGTTGCTTCTACCTGTCAGGACATTCTGGTGATGTGAACATGATCACTTTGCAAGTGTGCTTTCTACTGCTGCAGTGAAAAGGACTATTTAATGAGAGACCACAGAAAGCCCCGCCATCTTCTAAGATGTATTGGACAGCAGCAATTAAACCATTACAGCAGCAATTTCTGACCTAAAACTGTCTGATGATTTAAGTTGTAAAGACGTTCTGCACAGAAGGCAAAGCTGACTGAAACGTCGCACAAAAACAGGTTGTTTGCCCAAAAGAGCGGTCAGATATTCTATAATTGTTCTGGGTATATATTTACCTTTTCTTCAAGTCTGATCTAACAGCAGCCAGTACCAGTGCTACAATGGCAACACACCACACTGTTGGAGCCTATGTCTCAAAATAGATAAAAGCAGGGCTCAGCCTTCACAAACCACATATTGATGCATGTGTTTTCAAAGATATACCCAACATGAAACTAAACTGCCAAAACTGGGGGAGTTCAACTTTTTTGTCCTTCCTCACTGATAGAAAACTTGCCAGTGCTACCCCTGGCCATCTATGGGTGCTTGACGGTGGCAGGTGTGTATACAGAAGACAGTCTGGGCTTGCCGGGGCCACACCTCTCCCCACAGCTAGTCTTTTGAAAGAGAGAAAAGGATGGAAAGGAAGATCAAAGGGGCCTGCCAGCACCATGTTTTATTCTCTCTCTCTTCTCTGCTGCACACACGGTTCAGCCAGCACCTTCAGCCTCAGGAGTGGCAGACCGCAGGGCACTGTACAGTTCCACTCAAATGAGACCAGTCCTGGACCTGGGCAATATAAATAATTCTCTTGTGAGGTGTGAAAAAGCAACAGCTTATCCTAGGGCAGCCAGAGAGGCCAAAGGACTGTCAAAGTAGGCCAGCACTGGGAGAACCCCCCCCCCCCCCCCCCCCCCCTCCCCCCCAAAAATAGGGGAATTTAAATTGGCTAAAAAGTAAACTTCAGTTGAATTCATATTTGACTTATTATTGAAATGTCTTTGTAAAGATTGGCCTTCATAGTGATTTATTCTAGATGTAACTATTTATCACAGTGCAGAGTAGAAGGCATTGAAGGAGTCAGACAAGAGGCTTTCAATGTGTACTAAGGCTCAGCAAACAATTCTATTATCAGTGTTGGAAAAGGATCAAAAGGAAACCAACAGTTTGAAACAAGACGTTTGAGGACATCTTGTTTCAAACTTGACTGCTGTGAAAAAACACAGTTACATAAATAGTTTCAATTACTTGTTACCAGTTTGACTGAGGTACTCCTCCAACCTTCTCCAACCTTCAGGGTGTGTATGTCCCTCGCTAAATAAGATGTTGAAAGAATGATCGGGCGTGACCAATTAAAAACGATCTTCAAATAATCTGGTGGCATTAACCAGAACCTGAAGTCAAATGATCAAGCTTATTTTTATTCAGCAGTAACTGTAGAAAATCTCAAACCCATCATAATAAACAGAAAGGTCTTAAGCAAGCCAATATTGTTAGGTTCTACAAACTATAATAACATCGAAATTTAAGTGCTGAGGAAACTTAACTAACAAATACCTTAGTGATGATTGACAAAAGCCTGTCAAAGTCCTGTCAGTGCTTAATGAGCCTTAATGGACCAAGGCCTAATTAGCAGAAGTGTATTCTCTTACATATGTTTGCTGTATTATCATTAGCCAAGCTTGGTGAGATGCGTGTGGGTGGTATGTGTGCTTGTTTATCCTGTAGACATGGAAAACTGTTACACGCTACAGTGCAAGCTTCTCGACAGTGGGACCTGTTCTGTATTAATGGGTACGGACTTTAAGACTAATTGATCCTCTGAAGACTTGAGAAACTGAAGCGAGCAACAATGCAATCTTTCCAAATGATTAGATTTGGGATTCGCTAGTTGTACCTTTTCGCTGTCTTTGTGTTGAATTGTAAATACTGGTTAGTGAAGAGAAATAGAAACAAGACAAACACAATGAGTCGTATTTCCTCTATAAAAGCCTTGAAACATTTTTCACCCTGTCAGAGTGTTTTTATTTGGATTTTCAACAAAAGAAGATTCCCACAGGGGCAACACCTGTGGTCCATTGTGCATGGGTCCTCTTCCAAGAGACAAGACTACCTCTGTTTTAGCACTGCAGTTCAGACCCACATTCTTTCTGCTCTATTTGTATGTGGCTTTGGATGAAACCTGCTCGAGTACATTTGGATTGAATGTTTTTTTATTATGTATTTTGTATAAGGTACACCACTTCGATAATTCAACATTTCACCCAATCACTCACAAAATCAACCTACCCCTTCATTTCAGTCTTCAGACATCCTGCCCCCGCCCCATTTTCTGCCTGCTTGAAATTCTGATTATTTACTTTGTTAGGAAACTGTGATGATTTTTGCGACATTCTTTGTTTGATTTTATGTTGCATTAGTATGTTTTGGGTTTTTATTCTGATTTTTGTTTAATAGTTTTGTCTGTTTAATAATTACTTGCTCAAAAGATATTTAACCATTTTGACTGAGTGCTCATATTTCCACTATATTACACAAGGATGCCCTTTTTAGATTATAATTTACAGTTTACAAACAGCAAAACCCCACCTCCAGTATTGTAGTTCTTCCATCAATACCAAATCATTTTGCAACACTACCAACTGGATTGTACATGAAAGGATTTGGTTTAAACTGTTATTGACAGTATTATTCTCCTCTGGCTGACTCTTCCCCTGGACCGAAGAACTACAGATATGCTGCTCACAGAGAACCTGCACACACACACACACACACACGCGCACACACACACACACAAACAAAACACACAAATTCTGTCACTACATCTCCCCACTACCAACACCACCACTCACCCCTCTCTCTCTCTCTCTCTCTCTCTCTCTCTCCCTCTCTCTCTTTCCATCTTTCTGCGTGGTCTACATTATTCATGAGGTGAGGACCAGAGCATCTCCAGATGACCTGCCATTTCCCCTTAGTCTCCACCGCGATGGCCCCATGCTGCCGACACTGTAGGCAGCTAGGGGAGATCTATCTGAGACCTGCCTGAGACACTAACGTAGAAACTTATATGTGGGCAACACCTACTCACTTCCCAAATATGCAGGTGAGGCCTCTCGGGGCCCTGAGTCTGCCATGGCATATTTCAATCTTGCATCGGTCTTTATCCAGCTTCCCTCTGCTGCTGTTCCCTCCCCCACAGTGCTCTCTCCCTGTTCCCTCCCCCATAGCGCACTCTCCCTCTTCCCTCCCCCACCGCGCTCTCTCCCTCTTCCCTCCCCCACCGCGCTCTCTCCCTCTTCCCTCCCCCACAGCGATCTCTCCCTAGCAAACTCGGCATGGTTGTTACCTCAGCCTGTCTGCCAATAATGGCGTCGGTATCAGTTTGGGTTGGGGAGTCATGAAAGGAAAACAGGAAAGAAGTGATGGGGTTGCTTTATTGCTCACAGTAATAATCCATACTCGGATGTCCATTGCAGCCACTTGGATGCGAACACAGGTACACTCAGTATCTGTGGACTTCTGTGCATCTGTGCATTCTGTGTGTGAAATCCTCTCCAGGTACTGAGGAAGTGAAGCAGCTGACAAAACACACATTTCACTCGTTCTAAATGTTTATTGTCTTGGTTGTATTGACGCTCAGCTAACAGTGAATGAATCATAGAGAGTTGCAATAACGCAACTCTCCAAAAACTTTCAGACTAACAATCATACTGTTTCTAACTTTCAGACTCTCTCTGGTTCCACCCCTGTGACATCCTGTCAGTTGCCTCGAAGACAGCCTTTTCCAGCCTGGCCTCCCACTTGCTGTTTGTATTTACGGAGTTTATTTGCGTGACAAATTCCCACAAGGCCTTTTTCCTCTGAGGTAATTGGGATTGCTGTCATTTGGCCTCCCCATCGTCTAAGAGACGACATTAACATATCATTAGCTCTTTCTGGGACCGTTCACTCAGAAAATTAGAGGTCTCCATGGACCCCAGGCTCCATCAGAACGGAAAAACACGACGTCCTCTTTCATTCCTGGAGTCAGTTTCAAATGTTCCCTTCCTCACCACCGAGGGGACGAGGGCAAAAAAGCATCGGAAATAAAGAAGGAACTTTCTTGGGGTTTTTTACGGTCAACGTAAGATATATTTTTATTACTTCAATGGGTCTTTCACAGACCCATTATTTGAGTTTCATACGAAAAAAAGGTTTGAGTGTTAAAAGAGAATGAACTTAGGTTTGCTTAACACACTCTTGAAAGCTGTGATTTGCACTGCCCAACTGCAATTTACTGTAATAAATGGTTCTCAATGGTAGATGAAAAAATTAAAAGTTGAGAAAATGTTATTAGAAGTTACACCAGTGCATCGTTTCAAAGTTATTTCTGTTGACAAGACACCTGCAAATAGTGCAAAAAATAGGTGTGTTTTGATGAAACACCTTGTTGTGCTGTCAATCACACGTAATTTCGGTGTTGATGTAGTTATTAACTACTTGTGTAATGCACTATACCTTGATCTCAACATGACTTGGTCTTTTTTACTGAAACCCTGTTTAATCAGGATCAATTACAAGATATTAAAAAGCAATAACAAGAAGGATATTTAAAACAAACTCTCTCCTCTTGTCTATCTAGCATCAGCTGTATCACAAACTCCCCTCTGTGAATGACAGTTAGAGCTGGCTCAAGGAGGAGCCATGCTCCAGAAGGATGGCGTGGGAGTCCCTTGTCCTCAGCTCTCCTCAGCTGGCTTCTAGCGAGGGAGCTCCGGGTAACTGATCTGTTTCCTCCTCTTCCTGCAGGACACCGATCTGCATTTCCTCCACACGCTTTGATGAAGGAGCAAGCAAGCTGTCCAGCTCCGTTAGAGGCCTCTCTGATTTTAGTACTGCACACTGACAAGCTGGTGAGAGGAGAAAGGGAGGGGAGGAGAGAGAGGGGAGGTGAAGAGAGGGGAGGGAGATAGAGAGAGAGACTGCATGAATGTGTCCAGTGAGTGAGTGGGTGTATGAGCTTGTTTTTGTGTTCGTGCTTGTGTGTGTTGTTCTTGCATGTTTGTGAGTAACTTAGAGTGAAATTCATAACCGGAGCTGCCAGCTTTCCATATTTGGACAGCATGAAGGATTTAGGTGGAAACTTCAACAGAGCTGTCCCAAATGTTCAACATTGTGACACCACGCGTGAGAAAGTCACACACTTTCTGTGTCCCAAAATGTTGAATATTCTTGAACAGAAAAAGAAAACAACTATCCAGAAAAAAAGTGATGAGATTTTGACCTCTGGCATTTTGACTTTGTTTTAAAAAAATGTATTATGACATTTCATCCCACATTGGCTAATATGCCCTCTCTCACCACAGAGCACCATTTCTAAAGTTTGAGAGGAATGTGAAAATGTCAGCTGTGTCTTGTCCCACTTCGAAAAGAACAATGGTCCAAATGTCTTGAAGGGCACCAGAAACACACAACCCATCCAACTTACCTTACACACACCTGCAGACACACGGGCAAAACACACCCGCACAAAAACACACTTGAGGTGTATACACAGGATGGTTAGCCGCGATAAATTGAGCTGAAATTGGGCAATGAGTTCCGACGCGCTTGTAATGTGGCTTAAATTGCCTGGCCTTTGAGGAGGGTCAGCGGACCTTCTCAATGTCAGCGCACTCCCCACACATGGTGAGTGCTTAGTTTGCCATGCAGGGCACAGTCCTGGGATCTGTTTAGTATTCATTCACTTGAGTTTCCTAAAGGTTACCAAACCTAATTAGACATTTATGCAGGATCTTCAAAGGTCCTGGTGTTATTAATGATGTGTCGGCTCTGAAGAGAGCATCGATGCCTTGTTTTCTGTCGGCCAGAATCCACCCCTCACAATATGTTCACCCAAAACACTGACACAAATCTGGAAATGTGATTACTCAAACCAGAGGGGAGGGAGGAGTGATTTGATTCTTATATAAAGATTTAGATTTAATGTACTGAAGCACTGCTCTTTTATGTTACATAATGGAGTCATACATATCAGAACACCCTCTGTGAATTATTTAACAGAATCTGATCTTCGTCGTCTCCATTTTGTCTATCCTCCACTTTTCACAAAGTATATGAGAAGTTAAAGACAAGTAAAGTTAGGAAAGTAAAGAAAATACATGAGTTGCCCTTTCAAGTGATTAACTGAATATGATTGGCAAATTACTCTGCAATTACAGGGCCATGTTTGCATCGAGAATGAGCAGCGCCCAGGGTAACAGTAAATGACAAAACATCCAGAATAAAATTACATTTCTTTTCATTATTTATATTCTGACTTTAATCAATTATGAATGGCAGCTAATTAGTGGTATCCCTGTGCCATTCCTCTCTTCAATGTCAGTTCCTTGTCAGTACATGCGACTGTGATGACATCACTGTACACCTCAGCACAGTGGGCAAGGAATTTTTAACTCAAGAGACTTCACTCATAATCTGTGAAAGTGCAGATTTGTGCTTTTGTATGTGTGTGTGTTTGAGTCCGCGCGCGAACAATCATAATAAGGCAAGTGAAAATGAAGAGGGTCTGAAATGCGGGTGAGTCATTTTGCATTTTCCTGCTCCACTGCACGTCTGTGAAAGCCCTGCATTCTGAATGATGGGCCAAACAACACAGACTGAACAACACACCCTGTGGCTCCAACAGACGGAGGAGAGAGAGAGAGCGAGAGAGAGAAACAGAGTGAAAAAGAAAGTAAAGAGGGGAGGAAAAAAAGAAAGAAAGATAAAGAGGGTGAAAGAAACATATCCAATATCAATACCCTGATAAGCTCATTGAACATAACCAGAAAAGTGGAAAATAATACATAGCAAAGATAAAAAGTCACCTCAAGTTGGCACTTGGGTAGTTCTGTAAGGACCTTTCAATGGACAGATTTAATGAGGGAGCATCAATCCTTTAGCAGGCAGAAAGCCCTGACAGCGAGTGAAAGTAATCTCTTCTTTATTAATGGGACTTTTCACTTTGGACCCTGAGCTTTGGTATTCCATAATAGTATTCTCCCTGTGTGAACCTCAGGTAAGAACAATATGAAATCAGATCATGGAGTTGTGAGATGAATGATGAGCAGCACACCAGCCTCACACAGTTTTAACAGCTGTGCTCGCAGAGACAAAATGAAACATCAATGAGCTGCAAAAGAATAAAAGAATGATGACTATGAGGGGTTAGCTTTCATGCAAAGCGATGAGATTCAAGACACAATGTAGATGGTTTTGTATGGGTGAACCCACCTTGTTAGATGCCTTGAAGGTCATTCTTAACCCAGTATGAGTCCAACCGATAGTGGAGAGAGCTTAGCGGGTCATATTATTTGTTATCGTGTTGGATCTGCCGCTGAATAATATGGACTCGTGGTGTGCACACGAGTTTCCTGCTGATCGAAAAGTGTCAGATTATAATGTATTTGCCACATGTTCCAGAATATATAGGCAGAGTTCCTCGAGAGCAGCCCTTTCAGACAACACAGAAGTGAGTGGTTTCCATTCAAATGTTCTCGGCGCACAAGAAAAAGAACCAGGAGTCTCACATCCAATTTGAAAACGGTTGTATCTGATGTATTTTTTGACATAGTGTTCTAACTTTCTACCATCCAACTATCAGAAGTAAACCTTCAATACATGTGTGAAGACTCTGGTTAAATACTTGAAGGAACATGTATTCAGAACGGCCTGAAATATTCACGTTTGCATAATGTCAGCCTGCATTTTCTGTCAGATTCCCCTCCAACACACCGCGTGGCGATCACAGAAGTGGCACTGTACAAGGGCTTGCAGATAAAAATAAAAAAAACGAATTCTCTCGGTAACAGTTTAGCAAAATGCAAACCAAGAGTGGTGAAATATAGATTTTTGCAATACATATTTTAATTCCAGATATGAATATCTAAGCCTTGCTATTGACTTTATAAGCTCATCCCAGACCTTTACTGTCCCTGACGGACCTTTGATCAGTTTGATAATCAGCGGGAATGGAAGTGTGAATTTCCAATAAATAAGAACCTCAATCTCTAATATTTTACAAAACATCCGCATACAGACCTCATTATATTTGGAATTTCTGTACTGCATTCTGTAACATTAGATTCATTAATACGTCAGGTTCCATGTAATTTCTTAATGATAACCGTATAGACAAAACTGTGGTTACACAGAGTATGTGTATTGCATACACTATTAAAAAGCTCACAAAATGATTACAATATTGCTGTTCCTCAAGTGAACAGTAAATATGTAAACTATCAATATTTTCCATCCCTGCACGAGCAATAAAAGCCTGATGAAACTCAAAAAGAGTTTTGTCTAAGATGAAGCAGAACCAGCCTCAGTGGTTTCTCCATCAACCTGCCCGCCATGTAAACAAATCTTCAAAGAAATCTTCAAGCCCCCCCCCCCTCATGCCTCCCTCCCCCTTGTGCCCCCTGCCCTCCTGATGCTAGATGAAGCGCCACAGTGGGACACTGGGAACAGCTGTAAAAGAGGAGCTAAACTGAAGACCTAGACAGGACCGTGAGCCACAGACATTTGACAGTGTGAAATCTTTCACATCCCAGTAATGGACTTTATGTAATGAAAAGACGGCTGTTATGTTAAATTAAGCGTGATATTCACTATGGGCAGAGGCCAAAGAAGAAGGTGAAGTCTGGAAGGTTAAATAGCTCTCTGGGCTTAAAGGATCTGGGAGGAACCCTTTGGAAAATGGAATTACTAGAGAGGATTCACAGGCTAATTCAATGTGGTGACTGGTTTGAAAGGATTTTGGATGACACCTGAATGCCTTCTTGGAAATCAATTGACAGTGTACTCTAATTTCATAGGAACTCTTTGATAGATTGCCCGTGTAAAACGGTTTCAAGTTCACGTTGGCCAGCAATGATATTACAACTCACAGCATCATCCAGGCAGTGTGTAGTAGCTGAAAAGGACAATCAAAAGCAGCAAAATCCTAATTGTGTTTTAAGTCAGACTCAACATCCGCCCACCCCTACACATCCCTCCCAACATACCACTTACACCTTAAAACCTGTGGTTGTTCTCAACATTCTAAAGCAAGTTATATAATGACTGTAGAAAGCGATACCCCTGCAAGTCATCACTGACCTTCACCGACGACAAACTGACCAATTAGCCGATGAGGAGGTTTGTCGAGGAGCAGACCATTGCACACGCTCGTTGCCTTGAAACGCCATCATTTCTTTTACCCATTCACCAGCTCCGCACAGCCACTCTCTGCATTGACATCCTCTCTGCGAGTAAACTGAATCCCTTTGGCACATGTGGAGCCCCCCGACACCACCACTCACCATACAGACACACCATTATCCTTTCTCTGCTTCTTTTTTTACACTTTCCCTGCCGGAGTCTTTTCAACGCTTGTTTTGCCTCTGTCTCCACTAGCAGTCTGAAGAGGGTATTTGTTGTCCAAGGTCCTCTGCCTGATGACAGGTCAGCCTGATGACAGGCCAGCCTGATGACGGCTGTGAGCAACTCACAGAGCAACAGAATGCTCTGACGCATGAGCAGCACAGACACATGTCTTGATGGTTTGATGTGACTGTAAGACCTGCGGGTTGCCTCTTATGGGCTCTGAGGTTGGCTGAGTTTGACTTTTAGTATCTAATGAATCTGCATGGAAGGTAATATGAGTACTTTCTTTTCAAGAGTGTTTTAAGGACACGCTTTGTAACTTGAAAAATGAAAACAAACTGTACTCTCAGAGGTTACCTAGAGCTTTATATGAATATAGCATTGGAACAATTAACACAGCACAGCACAACTTATATATCACAAACATGAAGGGTGTTAATTAGAACATTCGCTTGAACGTAACCCAAAACAATGTATTTAAATACTTTTGTCATACCACTTAAATCAGCCTCACATGCGTGACCACTGCTCCCTGTCACACATTAGCAGGCGTATGTCCACGAGGGTTAAATGAATTCATTTAAATTTAGACCAATGCTCATATGTATACATTGTAACTGACTTTGCGCTATGCAGTATGTGGATATTGTGTCTTCTACTCTCTGGATGTAATGCTGGGACATTTCATGAAGTCATCATCACACCAGGCCTCAGAAGGTGGTCTCCTCCTCGGCCGCCCCGAACCAGGGGGTAAGCCTGACGTGTGGTCTGGGGTCACGAGGACGTGTGCACCGTGTAACGCTGGCCTCGGAGCCGTAAGACTCCAGAGAGCTGAGGGAGCCTGTGGCCGAGCCGGTCCCCTCGAAGGCGTAGGTCCTCACGCAGTCAAACGGTGGAGCGTAGGGGTCTTGGGCCGCCTCCTCCAGCCTGTCTTGGATGAACTGGCTGAACACCTCGTCATCGGGGCCCACTAGATGGGAGTGACGGAGAGACATACGGATGCTGGCGGCCACCTCCTCCCTGCGGAGCCTCCGGTCCCGGCGCCGAGGGTGGGGGCGGAGGGGGACAGGCTGGCAGGACGCCATATCACCTCCTCTTTCGCTTCCTCTTCCTGATTCTCCATAGCGCAGCACCTTTTCAGGCAGTTTTTGGCCCTTCTCCTCCTCCTCCAGGGCCTGCTGCTGCTTGCGCCTGTGTCTCCTCACTCCCAGCAGCAGCACAGACAAAGCTGGAGACAGACACATGGGAGGGAAGCTTCACAGTTTCAACAGCACAGCTGGAGCAGAGAAGAGAGCTTCTAGGGCTTGGATAAACCATGCCTCCCTCGTCCCACCAAGTCCCTCCATACCCTCGTAGCCCTCTCCCCTTCCACCCCTGCCCCCCGCTCCCCTCCCTGCACGGGCATTTCGCTAATGATTTGGGTCGAGCCAGAATAGATTCTATCATCTGGGATTAATGTGAAAATCTTTTAACGAGAGGACAAATTAGATGCAATTATTTTTGCAAGGAAAATTATATTTGATCTCAGTCGTTTGCATTCCAATTCACACACACACTCACTCAAAGGAGGAATTCCTCCCAAGTGTTACTTAGCCTCAGGAATCTTAAATAGTGTATTGTCTATTGTAACTCTTGAGCGCTGTTGCTTATCTGAATGTTATCTGGATGTTAGCCTAGCAAGCATGGCTATTAAAGTTTCATGGCGTGTGCGTAGGGAGTACTCCAAGCAGCGCAGGTCATAATGAAGCTTCACGTTATGCAAACCCATCAGTGTCCCAAGACAACATTGGCACTAAGATATATCTACAAACCACACACTCATTGCTTCAAAATGTTGGTCAAGAATAGCGTTAAGTATTTTGTTGTGTTAAGGGAACACTGAGTTTGTCGAAGTTATTCTGTGTTATTCTACGAGAGAGGAATTGTCCATCTGTTTTGGGGGCCGGCTTCATACTTGCCGTGTTGCTGTGGTGGCGGAGCCTTAGCACACACTAACACAATAGATCTGCTGAGAAAGAATCACTTACAACTTTAACTTCAGACCATAACAGTTGTATTGGCATTGAACTTTACCAACTTATTTTACGCAAACACATTATGCGGCCAGAAAAGTCGACCCTGAAGAAGAAAAAAACAGGCTAGCACACAAGGGCTCTCAGCACTCAAGTTAGAGGCTTGAACAGAACTTCCTTGTCAGATACAAAGAGTCCTTCAAAGTCTCAATTTCCAGACCAACTCTCCAAACCTATTGATGCTGTCGAAAAAGATCCTTTCACTCCTACAATTTCCTTAAAAAATGTTTTACAATGGAATGAACTTTCCCCTTTTCTTAGGGGAATAAAGTAAAAACATGAAAAAGTTCCAATGAAGTCACCTGTGAGAGTGGCTAGGCAGACCAGCAGGCCCAGTGTGGTCTGGAGGCTGACCCCCATGGACAGGGCCAAGGCCTCCACGCCCCCTGAGGGGCAGCGCCCCCCAGCCTGACAGCTGCACACGGTGATGGTCAGGGTGCTGGTGCTGGAGAGAGCAGGGGAGCCACTGTCTACCACCACCACAGGCAGCTGGTACTGAGCACGATCCCTCCGGGTAAAAGAGCTACGACGAGCCAGGATACTGGCTGTGTTGTCTGTGGAGGACATGGAGGAAGAGGAGGGAGTTTGGATTCATGAAATAAAATGGGAGTTTGGGGTTCATTTAGGGTTTGAGTTAGGGGAAGGGGTAGCGTGAGGTAAGGGTTCAATTTCAGTGAGTGTTATGTACCGAAGTTTTACCATGTGTAAGGTAATGTTCTTACACATGTACAGCAGGCCTAAGTGCACTTAGTATGAGTAAACACTGACACGGCTCAGCTCAGTCAGACACGAAGCCTTGTCAGGTGTCAAAAGTGCTCCACCTTGGTTGTCTCTGATGGTGAAGTTGGGGTTGATGTGCTTCTCTGGGATCATGGAGAAGTAGAAATGGTGTCCCTCAGACGGCTCGTCAGGGTCCACAGCGCTGAGCAGCTGGATGAGCTGGGGAACACAGGGATGGGGCCCATGGAAGGTGGGAAGGAGCAGGGATCAAATGGGGAGATCCTGCTTGTCATATCTCACCATGAGGAATTTATTTTGATAGCGCTCTACAATTCCCACTAGCTTGCCTTGTGAGGATGTCGCATCAATATGTTTTTTTATAGCTTATCTGGAGGTAAAGCATGCGTTACACAGAGTGGGGACACAATGACATCCGCGACAGCTTGTACCATTGACTGGTCTTGTGTGGCATTTCCTCTTAGATTCACCTCAAGTACTCAAGAAATGACTAAAGAAATGTATAAAAAAAAGATTTGTCTGTATATGTCCTCACTTAAAGTGGACTCCACAGTATGTGGACAATAGGTAAACACTGTTAGACTTCCAGACAAATGAAGAGGGGTCCTTCATACCTCGCCAGCCTGAGTCCCCTCGCAGATATATGGCTGGTATTCTCTGGCCAGCCTTGGCGCATTGTCGTTTGTGTCCAACACTTTGATGAACACAGCCACCCAGGAGGATAAATGGTTTTGCGCTAGTGGTTATGAAGAGACAAGACATTTCGTTGGAGTCCATCATAAATGCTTTTCTTAAAAGCTCTTGTCAAAACCATTGTTTAAAGTGATAAATGTAACTGTACGGTTCATCTTGAAATACAGTGGAGATAGAAATGGATACTGGCAGCAATGCTTTTCTCCCCCCCCCCCCCATACCCCCCCCCTGTGCTCCCCCACCCCCAACCCCCCATAATGAAGCCAGTTAAAGCTAATTGAAATCAGACAAAATTAGCAATATAAAAAACATTTGAGATCCTATTTCTAATTTATAGTACTCAGTTGTCTTTTAACTTTGCATTTGTGCTCTTCCACCAATGTTATCAGTAAAAAAAGGAATAATCTGAAGCCATGTGCCCTAGATCTATTATCATAATGTTATTATCATAATGTTATTATCATAATGTTATTATCATAATGCCCCCCCCCAACCCCAAAGGAAGCCAGAAGTATTGAACAGACAAAAAAGCAATAAAAAACATTTGAGATCCTATTTCTAATTTATAGTACTCAGTTGTCTTTTAACTTTGCATTTGTGCTCTTCCACCAATGTTATCAGTAAAAAAAGGAATAATCTGAAGCCATGTGCCCTAGATCTATTATCATAATGTTATTATCATAATGTTATTATCATAATGTTATTCAGAAGAGGTATTGATTTGCCTTACTTGTTTCCTTGGCTGTGATAGTCACATTATGCCAGGCTGCTGACTCGCGGTCCAAAGGTTTTGCCACGGTAACGGTTCCATTGTTGGGGTCTATTTTGAAAACTTTCTTGATATCGCTGCCTCTGTCAATTGAATATCTTTAAGACAGACCACCAGGACACACATTAAGTGAGCTGTGCTTTTTTGAGCACACACAGAGAGCAGAGAATATTTCATGGAGAGACAGATTGCAAGAAACATCTCATTTTTCTCTTTCCACTGACAGGGATCTAACTAAGATCTCCACACGACCCAGGATGACAAGACTAACAAACACAACCACAACAAAACAATATGCCAACGGTAATGTATTCACATCATGTCTGGGAGTTGAACACTGCTACTATTAGACACAATGGGGTTGATCCGTTACCATGCAGTAGTTAGTAAACACTATCTTAAGTTCATCAGAATGAAGGATAGTGTGAAGTTTCTTCAGTTTAGCTGGGAGTTGCATCAGTGGCTTGCTGCTCGTAGGCCTTATCTGACACAAACGATATCCATGGACAACATTTGAAAGATGTGTCACTTCACCTCATTGGCGCCACTACACTTGCTAGTTAACACTTCCCTTACAACAATTCCCCCCTCTCATCAGCCAATTTCAACAGGAGCATCGCACCATGTGACAGGAAGACTCAGTTGATCAAACAACAGCGGAGGGGGAAACAAACAAGGCCAAATTGGACACGTAAAGTTATCTCTCACATCATTAAGCCACCGAAGGCTGATTTACTTCATCTCACCGATGTGCCAATAACTTGACCCCGGGGCCTATGGTGAGCGCTGTACTCTGACGGTGAAATGCGGCAGCTGCCAGTCCTAAGCAGCGCTAGGGAGAGCTAGAGGCGACACACACCGTCACCACAGCAACGTGACGCACTTGCAAATGACTGCGGAATCTGAATTCTATATGCCACCTCGTACAGCTCTTTATTACATCCCAGCGTCCTCCCCGCGCCTCTCCCTTTGTGATAATACCATGGCAATAGATAGAAAAGCCTGCAAGGTAGAAAAATGGCCATGATTTATTCAGCAGGCCTCATTTCCTACTAAAGTAATATAAGATAAATATGACCATGTACAGGGTATCCGCGGAGATCAAGGGTAAAAATGGATGCACCAAGCCTCTAACGCTATTGGAAATGGAATGATTTTTCACCGCATGGAGGAAGCTGTCTTGGGAAGTGACACGACCCAACACCCCCCCCCCACACACACACACACACACACACACACACTTCAACAGTACACACACTCACACACTGACACAACCAAACATGCATGTACACACACACACTTTGACACAACGTGCACGTGCATGCAGACACTGTCATCCCCCCTATCCCCTAAACTGATTATACAGTGTAGTGAAACATACTGTAGGGCAACCTGATAAGCAGTTACAGGGTTTGTAACAGATTAGTTTCCAGTTGCAGACTCATATCTACCTGATAGCGCTGTTGACAGCATCATTGTCCCTGGCGGTCACAGAGCCAACTGCTGTCCCCACCGCCACGTTCTCCACAACCTTCCATTCATATACGGGGTGGAGGAATAAGGGAGGCTCGTCGACATCCTCCACCGCGATCTTCAGTGTCGTCTGGTCTTGGAATTCGTCGTAGCTTAGGAAACGTGTGTCCACGATGCTGTTGATTGCCTCAGCTACCATTACAAAGCGGCGCTTGGTCTCGTAGTCCAGAGGCTGGCGAAGTTCAAAGATCAGTACAACCCACTTGACATGCCACTTTAAATGAATTGACACTGTTGACCACTGACAGGTAAATAACAGAGTGAACATTTACACACAAACACACAGAATTCCTACAGATCAAGAGTGGAGAATGTTTTTTTTTCAAAGTCAATGGGAAACCAGCTGTAAGTTTACACTTCAGTGATGCTGCCTGTTTGGTTGTTAAGATGACACCATCCACCCACTCTCAAAGCAGTGTTAATTAGCCACTTTTCACCTTCCCTAGCAACAAAAAAATCGAACTCAACGACCAGCGACAAATCTAGTGACACAAGCACTACTCAATTTTCGTTCTGAAGCAGCTGCAAATAAATTGCACTTGGATGTTGTCATTGCCACCAAGCATGTTAACACGCACCTCCCATGTTGTCAACTTACAATCGTAGTACGTTGCTGGAGAGACATTGACGCATTTGAATTCCTATTCAAGAACAATATTTTGCAAAGAGAAGATTGTTTTTGCCAAGATAACCCGGACAGGGTTTTACCTTAGCCAGCAGGACAACCCCCTCCTGTGTGACCGGGTCTGTGTGGATCGTGAAGGTAGCGCTCTCCTCCAGGTCCTCCAGGCTGTAGTTCATCCTGGCGTTGTCTCCCATGTCTCCATCGTCTGCCATGATCCTTCCTATGGTGGTGCCCACCAGCGCTGACTCGGGCACAGAAAACGTGTACTGGTCTGGGGGCACAGGCAGGGTGAGATCCCTGTCAGGAACTGACTTCAAAACTTATGCAGGGGTCCTGCATAATTAGTGTAGCCCAGTACACCACCCGCTTCCTTAGGACCCTGTACGTGTCCTGTAATGATTGACAAAGTGAAGCTAAGGATGCCTGGATGACTGTTGAACAGACTTGAGAACAGGATAACTGAGTCAGTCAGAGGAGGCTGCTCTGCTGCTGCAGCTGCTGATGATAACAAGAAGAGAGGAGATCATTTATGGTTGGAGTCAATTTGCAGGAGTCAAAGATAAGTCTCTGCGAGTCTATACAATCTTGACCTGACTCTAATAAGAAGATAAGAAAATGTGATTATGTGCACTGGTGAGGCTGTTTGGACAGGACTAGACAAACAACAAACAAGAAAAACAACTTAATGGCCGACAAATTTAGTGAAACTGGAAACTTTCTCACAAAAGTTTACTTGTAGAATGCTTCTTGTTTACTGTATTCTATCTCGGTGTAAGAACTCTTCTCATACTACAAGGGATACCAGAATAGCATGCATAGTTAAGAGCCCCATCCTTGTTTTTCCATTTCCGTGGAATTGATTTCTTCCTAAGGCATTCATTTGAAGAGGTTTATCTCTGAGAAGGCCAGGTTTGTTTCCAAAGGTCATGACAAATGTCCTTTCATGTGTGAATGATTAAATTCATCCAGCGGGCTGGCGCACGTCTCTCTCGTGCACACAGACACACACAAACGCACCCACGCAACACACATACACTACTCTATTTTAAATTATAGAGTGAATAACATGGGGTGATACAGCATTGTAGTGGTATGGTTTGAACTAGATCCCAATAGCTGCGTTATGAGGGCGTTGCAGCTGGTACTGTTGGCATTGCAATATAATTTTTCTGTGTGTGTGGATGTGTGTTGTGCGCTTGCGGATGTGTGTAGCGAGTGCGTGGGTGCGTGTTGCGAGTGTATGGATGTGTGTTGTGCGCGTGTGGATGTGTGTCGTGAGCGTGTGGGTGTGCGCCAGTTTGATTGATGTCACTCACTGTGCTGGAAGGTGGGTCCATTGTCATTGACATCGGTCAGGCTGACGGTGACAGTGGTGGAGGAGGAGTACCCCCCACTGAGCCCCAGCATGTCCTTAACCTGCACCACCACTAAGTAGAGCTCTCTGGCCTCCCGGTCCATGTTGGCCCATGAAGTCACAACGATGCCTGAGAGGGGGGGGGGGGGGCGTTGGGGTGAGGGGGGGTTGGAGAGTTTGATTTCCATAACATCTTTTTTATCGTCAAACCACAGGAAGGGATCTTGAGCCGATAACTCTTAGCATCTTGTCTGACAGTCACAGCACATGACATGCCCTCACAGGTAAAAATACAGCATCCCAAAGGTGTATAAATAAAACAAACAAAAGAAAAACTGACAAACTGACAAAGTGGAAGGGTGGGAAATGTTTAAACACAGGAAACTAGAGGAGGAAAGATTGAGACAGGGGTTCAAAAAGTCAACAGAATGAATCAGTGGGGGGTACCATTTTTGTCTAAATGTACCCACCTTCTAGCTCACTGCAGGCTCTGCTCAAGTATATATAAAATGTTGTGTTGTGAAAAAGCACTGAGTGCATCATCTTATATGTTCGCCATGGTCAAAAACTACACTATAAGGCACAAAGTGCATTGGTCAAATGGTTTCAACAAGAAAGTCATGTTCTTCAAAGAGCTTCTCCAAATTTTCCAAAGCAACCAGCATCAAATTGTTGAAAGACACTCGAAATGTGCATTTTGCATCTTTCAGGTACCTGTCTTAGGCTCGACAGAAAAGTAAGGCTCCCCCTGCAGGATGGAGTAGATGAGTTTGGCGTTGTTTCCAAACAGGGGATCATCTGCATCTGTGGCTGTCACCTGGGCAACAGTGGTTCCTGCAGTAGGGAGGAGGGGGAGAATAGGGTTGGGAGGGTGAAGGATTGAGGGAGCAGAGGGGGAGGGAGAGATCACACAGAGCAGAGTTGGCTCAGGTTGCAGTTCCAGTCGACGGGGGAAATAAAGTGATTATGCCACAGTCCTGTGGGGGCTGTCTGTCTTGCTCTGGGGGGGGGGGCATGGGCATGGAGTGGGCTGCTGAGAGGGCAGTGAAGGGGGAGGGAGGTGAGGGTGGAGGGAGAGGAGGGGGAGAGCAGCCTTTCACAAACCACTGAGGCTGTGCAGGTGTGCGTGACAACCTCTCTAGCCCTGCTGTGACATCTTTCTCGCTCTCTCTCTCCCTCTTTCTACCTCCGTTTCTCTCTCTCTGCCAACTCCCTTTACAACCTCCCTTCTTTCTCTTCCCTCTCTCTTTCATGATTTTTCTCTATTTCTCTGTTTCTCTGCCCTTTTCTTTGGCACTTTTTCCACTCACTTCCAACGACTCACACTATCTTTCTCTCCACTACTCTCTCCCTATCTTTCGCTGTCTCTCTCTTGTGGTCCGTGTCTATCTGTGGGTGTTTTTTCCAGTGACCACTCTGGCTCTCTTTTCTATCTTTTAGCCATGGTAGTACATCTATGTCTCTCTTTCTCTGCACCCCGACTCTGTTCTGTCTCCTTCCCTTCGCTTAAGCTTTCTACCTCTCTCTCTCTCTCTTTCTCTCGGTTTCAAGTGAAATGCATTATGATTTATTACAAGAAAGATATTATTCACCAAAAAGCAGATTACATATAAATTGAAATGGTAATACTTGCGCTATGGAACAGCACTGGTAATAATAACATTATTTAAGGAAAAATAAATCATATGAAGGGATTTAGAGGTGTGATACCTAAACCAATACTTTAACTTCCTGAAGGACGAACAGAGAACATTGTATTCGTGGGACAGAAGGAAAGCAGTTTCCTCTACTTTCTAAAAAGGATCTGATGAGACTATCACTTTGAATTGGTCTCATTTTAAAGCTGCTGACTACCTTCAAGCTTGAGCGGTGAGATGTCATAAAAGAACTGGGTGGAAATAGAATTACAATCACGAATTCCTTCGCATCTGATGTTTATTACACTTATTAGAATGATATGTTGCTATAAATATTACAGTACGTGATTCATTCTAACTTCTGAGTTAGTTTGTTGAACGTATCGTCGAATGACAAATTCAAGCACTGTGTAAACGCAACTTCAAGACTGCGTTTCTTTCAGCAGGGTGGCTGAATGTCAGACAAGAAAAGATTCAAGATGACGACTCAACGTACCAACAGGACACATCTCAGGGATGCTGGAGATGTAGGGCTCATTCTGGAACTGCGGGACGTTGTCGTTGATGTCTTGGACCTTGATGATGAACTCTGACTGGGGTTCCACAGGTTCCTCGGTCCTCCTGTTGATGGCCTGTGCCTGGAGAATGTAGAAGGCCTTCTCCTCACGATCCAGCGTCTGCAGGGTCCGGATCTCGCCGGAGAACTCGTCGATCTCAAACACATTCCCAGCTCCCTCACCTGCCAGGATGTACTTGATAGAGAACTCCCCTCTATCATAGTCAGATTTAAGCTAAGGGAAGAAAAATCAAACAATCTTAACATTGTATCCTTTTTTTGTGTGCATAATGAATAGGGGTGCAGCCCAAAATGCAGGAAAAAGTCCCTAAAGCAGAAGGCAGAAGAGTTCAGAGGATCGCTGATACCTGCCCAATGACGCGTGGAGTGGGGTCTTCTTCAGGGACGAACAGCTGCTTCCAGATCCAGCCTCGTCGAAGGCGGCGATGCGTGGAACCTGAGCCAGAGCCTGGGGAGAGCTGGTCCGCTTCCACCCCCAGCAAGGCTCTCTCCTCACTCCACACCCAGCAGGTTATCATGGACAGCGTAATAACTATGGCCAGTACTCTAGGGCTGCTCATTCTCACGGTCCATTGGTGCATTTTCTCCCCTTATTGTCCCGCTGGTCCAGAGCACGTAAGTTGTTGATGTCACTGGGCCAACACCTCTATGTCACCTTTCAGCATCACAGCAAGGCAGCTTGACGATGACCATAGAGGGGCAGTCAGCCATCCACACATGGGCTGGTCCCTGTGCGACTCCATACCTCTACGAAATAAACATTAAGGACCCGCGGTGAGTTGGTCAAAACCCTCAAATGCCAGGCGCTGTTGCTATTAGAGACCATGATTAGCCACACTGAATACAACCATACAAACTCTCAGGAAGTCCTCAGCCAGAATCACATTTCACAAGATCATGAACTTCTTGTTTACATCCTTTTTTTCCACCCCAAGTTTTTTTTTTGGTGGGAGGTCTTGACATCACATCCTGTGAGGAATAAAAGTCTCTTTGTTGAGGCTGAGAACAAAACAGGCAAGTCTGTCATGAGTAGGACACAGACAGCATTACTTTGGTACGGGCACCACAGCTGACTAATGGAGAGCTCTAATTCAATCACCCTATGCCAAGACATGAAGTATGGCGACACACGCTTTTGGAGAAAGAACTGTGATGAAAATGAATGCCCCAATTATAGACCCAGTCCAGGGTCAGGAGCATGAAATATCCTTCCGAACAATATCCCCGAGCGGCCCAGCAACATCAGAGCAACTGTACAACATCCTATCAGATCAAATGTTTAGATATGCAAATTAAATTGCAACGTTTCGCTGATTTAAAGTACGGAATGACAGTCTAAAACTGAACATTCATTTGTCAAGTAGCCTTTGATTGAAATATAATACATCACGTATATTAAAAAAAAGACTTTTGTCTGTTCAGGCATGGTTTCCAGAAACCAATTTGCCCCCTACAGCAATGAACAGAAGTAGAAATCAATAGCAACACACTACAAAGCTAGTGTATCACATTTCCCTTCATATTTTACGACACAATTTTCTTCTAATACTTCCATTTTTCATTTACACTTAACTGCAAACCTTAAGATGTTTTACATTTGTTTGCCCATCACACAGACTTAATTTGTTCCAGAACTTTTATTCCACTGGCATTTTAGAGAGCAGGTGTGTGATTGGTCTGCAACGGAATCCAATAGTCGGTGTTCTCTCCCGATGTAGATATTGGCCAGCACTTCCTCTTAGGTTTTCTATTCATGGACTATCTCAGATGGCTGGTTGAAATTAGACTCAGAATTGACAGTTAAACCGAGAGATTTAACAGCTAGCTTTGAACAGGCTGTCCAACACATTCAACAGATCAACAAATTGGATTTTGTCGTTGTTCCATTTAAATTGGATTCCTTGACAGCCAACCAACCGGCTGCTTCTCTAATATTACACAGTAAATATGTGTAATCCATCCATTTATTATCAATTTGCAATGACTGAACGTAGTGATGTTAGCTGATTGACTTTATTTATAAATTAACCAATGGTTGAGGTAGGCCACTTTTAGTTACATGGAAAAAATGTAGCTCTTAGGATTTGTCGCAGCTGTAGTGTCAGTATAAATATTTGAAGATAGGAATAGTTGCAGTAGCATCAGTATTCATGTTTGAGCAATCCATAATGCTCTTGTTTAATATAGTGATGTTGAATTGGCTGCCAAGCTCAATTTAAAATGATGGGATGGTAAAAATCAATTACTAATGCTTGATTTCCTTTCTGAAATTCAATTTAGTTACTCAATGTGAGTGAGTGAGAGTGTATGTGTTTGTCTCAATGCAAGTCTCAACTGAGCATATTCATATCTGGGAGTCTTGTGGAGTGACAGTCCAATTAGTGGCCAGTGAATCGTGAGCTAATGACGGACTTTCCTAGAGCTGCCAGGAAACTGCCTTGGGCCAAAACCAGACAACAGCCCCTGACATTACAGAGAGGAACTCTCATCTGCCAATGTTTAGCATCTCACAAGTATGCCAACCGCCATCAGTCAGGAACAAGGCGCCCGGCACTGCGCTTGGCACAAGCCGGCATGCTACACTGCCCGGTGGATTCTGAGATGGTCACCTGACAAACAGGACACATGGTGGAGGATCAGACTGAAGGCAAAAAGAGAGCTTGAAATATCTTTCAGAGCCCCTGACATGTCTTGTCATGTAGTTGGATTTACTGTCCTACTGTGAAGGCTATTTTGTCAAGCTTTGTATCATCAGAATTGTAGAACAGGATACTTTTAAACAAAGGATGCTCCCCTTGTGATGTTTTTCCTCATCTAGGATAGAATTATGAGCAAAAGTATTTTGTTTTATTTATGGTTGGTAACCTACTAGCCTTAAAATGTATTATGTTGATTGAGAATATACAGTTTTGAAAGAAGTGAAGTCTTATTTGTACATTTTAAAGTGCTGTACTATGCTTAAGGCACCCCTCGGCATGTTTGACTGTTATTTCACAGCGTTTTTCTAACAGTTATCATTGAAACATGCCAACATGTATGCTGTGTGTTCCATGTTTACAGTTACAGTAAAAAGGTACCATAGAAGCTGGATGGAAGCTGACAGAGAGATCACGCTGAAACTCGGGCTGTTGAGTGAAAACTAACAAACATCCATGGAGAAGTGCAAACGAACGCTGAGATGTGAACCTCTGAAACTCAGACAGGGGTCTATTTCCTTCAGATAATTTCTCACCTCTCGGGTTCAGAACATGCCGCTCTCTGGGAGAGCTGGCAGCTATTCATTACCCATAATAGTCTTTCCCTTCCATCTGAGTATACCTCCTGCAGCCTCCACATGCACTGTTCCAGCACAGACAGTGTGAATTAGACGGGGTCTTACAGTGTCAAGCACAAGATTCAAAGAGACCATTACTTTCTTTCCCTTTATGGAGATTCTGCGGAGCTCCCCTTTACAGACATATTACAGTTTGACAGGGGAGATTTTAACGGAGTGAACAGACACTTGTAATTTGGAATCAACAGAATAACAGTTGTCTCGGGTGTTGAAATCTGCATGCAGCTGTCAGGCCCTTTGAGAATTAGACTGTAAAAAGAACGATAGTAACAGAAAACATCTCAGACCATACTGGAACGACGAACGCTGCCTTGTAGAGGAAAATCACGTTCCCAGCAGTGGTACCACAACATCGTTTCAGCAACCACAAGTGTTCCTCGGTAAAGTTTCACCTTCGGTTTCGTCAAGAAAGCCCTAATGATCAACACGGCACCTTGAAAGACCAGCAGAAGTTATACACAACCAACCATACACAGCCATCCAAACTCTGCTTCGCCTTCTACTTGCTCCAAATCACTGCAACTAAACGCTCTGTAATTGGTCATGGGGGAGCCCATGTTGGGACTGGTTGTTTACAGTTCTGCGTGAGAAGACAGCGACATCCAACCCCCCTCCGTATCAGGACCAGGGTGAACCCAAGCAGAGCAGTAACAGTGGCAGAGTGTCTCCTCGTCATACACTTTCCCTGTGATTAGAACTTTCCATTTGTTTGTTGTTTTGTTGTACGGCAAAATTATCTCTGCGTGGGCTTTCTGACAGATTTGGTAAATTTCCAGGGACTTGACTGTTCTTTGGCATCTTCTCTCCTCCCAGACAGAAATACCATTTAGAGAGCCTCATTAACGAACCAGAAGCTTCAAATTTGTCCACTTGTCATGTAAATTCATTTAACTGTCAGATGGTGAGTACATTCAAATGATAATGATTACCATGAAAACTATTATTAGTGTTGAATTGCCGTGATGACCACTGAAGTCTGTATTATCCAGAGGATTCAAAGAAGAGCTGTATCAGTGACGACCACTAGACAGACAATATGATGAACAGTTACTGGTTCATTGAGAAACAGTGAGGTCATTTTCCAGCAATGGAGCCCACTGTATCCCCAAAGCCTCAGTGTGTTTCAGGACAGCCTACATACACTGCATCTATTGTATTTTTCCCATGTTTAACGTGCTAACTTGTATATAACGTGTATAACGTGTATGTCACGTTTTACGTTGATATTAAGTGAAATACACATTGAGACACATAGTCATTCATCTCATAACCAAATAATAATGCATTCATTTCAAATATAACACGACTGTAAAAGCAATTACTCAATATTTTTCAGAAGCAACCGTTTTGTAAGAACCACACCACACCCACCTTCAATTGTGATTCTGCTGTCCCTTAGACCACTCATCCCCAGCGGCAGCCAAGGAGCGTCGTCATGGAGTGAAAGAAACCAAACGCAGGCTTAACTACAGGCCCTGGTGGTGCGGTTCATCCTCTCTCAACAGTAGGAGCAAATATACATGGCTCTTACAAAGTGGAATCCCCTTCACTGACATCCTCCACTTTTTCTTTTCTGACCACTTTTCTCTCTCTCTGTCTCTCTCTCTCTCTCTCTCTGTCTCTCTCTCTTTCTCTCTCTCTCCCTCCCTCTGTCTCTCTCAAACATCCCCGGGAAGAACAAACACAGGGAGTATTGTCAGGGAGCACATCTGACCAATAGTGAACACTCACAGCCTTCATTGCCATGCAAATAGTCACAGCCTGGAGATACAAATGGATTTCTATCTTCTCGGTCCCTCTCTCTCTTTCCCTCCCCATTGCTCTCACCCTCACTCTCCCTTTCTCCTTTTGCAAACAATCCACCTCTTTTAGGATCTCGCTGGTGTGGCAGGATGGCAATTCATCTGAGGCCTCTGTTCCTGTGTGTGTGATAAGAGGCCTACAGTGTGTTTTTGACATTTAAACACAAGGAGACCTCCACCATGCCTCGCCCTCATATTGACATGTTTCAAAAGCGGGCACTGGTGATCCCAGAGTGGGTGAATTCATCTGTATTCGGACACAGAGTTGTGGAGGATCGCAGCTCCACGCCTTTGTGAAAGGCTCATTCTGCCACAGCTACTAATGGGGCAGTTATCACCCATGACGATGATTGAGCTCACAAACTGAAATGCCTCTTAGAAATTCTGACCACATCCTTCATTTTGACAGAGTTGCCAATGTGTACTTGCCTGTAGAACCCTCTACACCCTTGCACCCTGAACATAAACACAGATTTTTCCAAACGGAATATTCAGATTTTGACATTCTGACCTAGCTAGGTTAATTGGATTCCTAAACAATGCTAATAGATTCCATCATTAAGAATGGTCACTAGGAAAAACTAGTGTCACCTAAAGGAGATCTCTCCATGTCTCTCTCTCTCTCTTTCACACACTGTCTCTTTATGTTTCTCTGTCTCTCACTGTGCTCTCTCTCTACCTCTCTCACCCCCCCCCCCTTTCAGAGCCAAAGCAGAAACTGGCTCTGTTAGCGTCTGTGTTATTGGTAAGCTCCGACATGCACTCTTGGCTCTTCTTTTTTTGATTCCCTATCAAACAGAGAAATGTCAAGACCTGCTCTATGACATTTCAAACCCCTGTGCTAGACTGTGTCTAATTGTGCCTCCCTCATTATAATGACGAAGCGCAGGCTGGAGAGAAGGTGACAGAAAATCTCCGTTTCACACCGGCGAAGCATCTCTACTTTCGCTATCTTGTTTTTTCTTGCCATTGCAAGATAGCAAACCAGACGTCTGTATGACTTTCTGTACCCAACAGATTGACAGGCCAACCCATCAGCTTAGACACTTCCTCCTATCACTCATCCCTGTCCGCTCCAATCAACAAGTACAATATCACTATCAGCTTGTTATGTGATAACATGACAGAGTTATATATTGTATGTGTGAAGTCATGGTTTTCACACAAAAAAAAGACACGCTGTGGGGTGATGGATTTTCCCTATTTGGCATTATTTCATTCATAACTGATGCCCTTCACAAAACTTTTGTTTTACTACACAACATTTGCACACACCGTATCCTTAACACACAATTCACGCAGTGAAGCACTGTTCCGCCTAGAATCCCAAATACGCTGAGAGTTCTAACCGCCAGACAGCTTTCCTCTCCTGGGGGCTGGAGGAGGAGCTGCTCTCCAGCCGCCCCGTTCAGGCCCCGGCTCACTCTTTTGTTTTTTGGAGGAAAGGCTTCAAACGTCATTGGAATTCCGCCCATTCCGCCGTTGAGAATTTGATGAGGACGTCACATTAAAAATGCATGTTGCTCATACGTTCCGTGGCCTTTGTCTGCAGCCAAGGAAACAACAGGCACTTGTGACAAATAAGGACGTAGCTGCCGCTGCCTGGGGTGCGTCTCTCCACTCAACAGGAAACCTTCCTCTCCTCCTCCTCCTGTCAGCTTCCTCTGCAGGAGCACTCCCATCTGTAAACTGTCTGCCTCGGAAAAAACACAGACACAGAGAAACCGGCTGTGTTATATTACATTCCTCTAGCTTTGCTCTTGATATGCCTGTTGCTGATGCACTGAAACAGTTTGTTAATCCTACCTACGTGCTGTAGCAACTGTTTGTGACAGCACTTTCCATACCATACTTCCTACTGTACTCCTTTCTGATATCCAGGCGTGTTCCAGACCTATAATGTAGGGAAAGCCTCGCCTGCTGGGAAGCCACAGCACGTCATTTCTGGAAACATTATAATGGTCTCAAAGCAAGCTGAGCTGTCCTCCAGGGAAATATGGTTTGGAGCCGGCCAAAGTGTGGCACCCGTCATACTGGCGAAACGCATAATTAATCCTCATCGTTTCTGTAATCCCTCTCCAGCTTGACCCTGTGGATGGAAGCGACTGTGAACTGGCTGTAATAGTGGCCAGTTCATGTGTATTGTGGCTGAGTTGTCTCCACTCAGTGACAGGGAGACACGTATGATTAATGGACAAGGTTAGAAAGCATTTACACAAATAAGTTGAAAACAATCGATCCAACGTACCGCACTGTCATAGCCGTAAGGGATGAGAATCCCTTGGAAGAATGCACAATCCCCTTGGCCAGGGTTCAACTGAGAGGCAGATTGTGTCTGATTGATCAATGAGAACCACAGCTGAGCCATCAATCTAACGGGGCTGGAATGGAGGAAAGGGAGAATTAACATGTACAAGCTGCAATGTCCTCTAGCTTGCGTCTGAAGAACACACAGTATACCTTCGGGACAGGAGCAGGGAGTGTCTGCATTGTAAACACCGTACCTGCGACAGGTAGGTGTTCTATGAGCGCTTCTGGACAAGCGATGTCCTTAGTTTTGCTGGGGAAGCTGTGACAGCTACAACACGCCTAGACATGGCTCATCAATCCAGAAATAGTCATACTAACACACACCTGTCACAGCTCCACACGGGAAGAATCTAAAGAATCTAAACATATCAGAGTGACAGTTGGGTTTATGTTGCTAGATGTTAGAATCCAAAGACCATTATCCAAATAATAATCAAATGCATTTTAATAACCCTGGGCATATTAGTAGCAATAAAATTGAAGGAACCTGTTTTATTATCTCTTTAATGGTTTGGGCCTTTTAGACTCACAAGCCTCCAATAATGTTGAATTGTAGATAATTCAGTTTATAGTGTCTTAAGTGCTTTATTAGCATATTCTCATGCATATGCATAAGGGGCATTCAAGGTATTGGGTATCATAATGATGATAAAAACAAAACTGAAAATAAAACAGGTTTGGGCTGTCTGTGTGAGTTTGTGTGTGTATGTGCGTGTGTGTGTGAATTAGCTTTCCTTGGTGGTGACTTTGACGCTGTGGGCCAAACACACCCTGTCAGACTGGACAATTGATACGTTCAACCCAATTGGAGCCTTCAATCTCCTTCCTGCTGATAAGGACAGAGCAAGAGAGAGAGAGAGAGAGAGAGAGAGAGAGAGAGAGAGAAGAGAGAGAAGAGAGAGAGAATAGAGAAGGGAGGAAGAGGAGAGAGATGGAAAGGGGGTTAGGGGGTGTGGGGTGGAGGTGTTGAATGGAACTTTCTTTTCTTGGCAGTCTGGTGTCAGTAACAGAGGAATGTCTATTCGATTGGTGAAGAGAACGACTGAGACACAGTCTTGCTTTTCAGACACCTCAGTCTCAGGATGAACAGGGTGAGGAACCAGATTAGAGTCTAATGATTGTCAGTTAGAGAGAAAGCTGAGACGTCGAGCCAAGGTTGCATAAGTAGACTTGTCTGCTTGTCCTTTCTACTAACTTATCAGAAACTCCCAGTGATCAGCCCATTGATTTAATCCGACTTTCCCCGCAGCGCCCAACACAGCGCTACAGAGCACACAGCAGAAACAGTCCAGCTGATGTTCAGTTAGCTGTGAACCGTCTTTCAAAGCCCATCTTTGACTAAAGAAAATGACTAAAACAACGCCTTCTCGTACTTGATTGCCTACTTTCTTAATACACAGGAGAATAATACATCTGCTGCACTGCTACAGTTTTGAGACTTGAGGGGGTGAATGCTAGTATTCAGGATATCTGTTCCATCAATCATGGAAGAATGGGTAGAGGTGGGTTGAGGAATCTTAGGAATAGCGAGGTCAACCCAGCCTCGCCCCTCCTCCACCACTTACAAATGACCCTGGGGGGATGGAATCCAGAACACCACTGCAGCCTGGAGATCTCATTGTCCGCCCGCTTATTGATCAAAGAACTCATCAAGCGGGGTATCTGGATCCGACTGGGTCGAATGACTAGGCTTTTGCAAGTACCCGCCAACCTCTATTTCCATTTCTGATCTAAACATGGCCCCCCCTCTGTTAACATTGTGAGGGTTCTGGAGAATAGGAAAATAAACTGGTGGATCTGAGGTTAGCAAGTAGCGACGTGGTAGCTACTGCTATTGGGAACCAGACCATCCAGGTGTAGCGCTGAAAAGCACAGCAGGAAATAAGCCATTTTTATATCCTCACAGTGGAGTTGTCTCCTAAGGGGTTTTATTCTATTTGTGCAACATTTCGTTCCCTGTTGGCATGTGGGTATTTGTTTACTGATGGATGGCAAAATCCTCTTTGCTGTCTCCATCTCCTCAGTTGTTCATCACAGCTATAGCGGGACCGATGTCTGAAAGGAAACAGAGCTCAAGCTCAGAGATCAAGAGCAGGTACCCTGCCAGCCTAATATGGGCCCCTGCTGCTAATTAGATCAATCAGAAAAAACATTCATAGTGAGTGTGTATTGACAAGGTCAGCTGGGATTCCAACTTTGTGTGATACCTTGTTCATCCACCTTATGCAATCGTTGCATCATGGATGAAAGAGCGAAAAGATTAAACATCTTAACCATGAATTTCCCCTTGGGGGTTAACAGTGTATCCTACACTCCACTCTAAATCAGAATTAGTTTTGATAATTGCAATAGTTGCTCGATCTGTCCTCACCATGGCAATAACAGAGACTCCTGCCCACCACACACAGCAGCACACAGCATCGACCAACCCAAAGATGACAAAGACGGATAACCGACACAGGCAGCAAGGCCAACATGAAGTCAAATGAAAGGGGAGTTGCCTTCTGAAGATGCTGGAAATATCATCCTTTCTCTCAATGCTTTCCCGAAAGACAACAAATCAGCGCTAACAAGGATGCACATTGCTGTGATAGTGTTCACTGCTGTGGGTCCCTGTGGTGAGTGGCTATCAAAGACGAGGCTCCGAAGCTGCCAATGTGTGGCTGTTTAAATCCACATCTAAGAACGTTGGTCTCTAACAAACTGAAAGCAGTCTTTCATCGTTTCAACTTGCTATCTTGTTCTTTGACACAATTAGGTCTGAACGGGTGTGTAATTTAATGTAATTGATGGTTTATTATGGACAGATTGATGGTCAAATAGACAGATTTAGACAGGGTATGGCCTAGCAACACACCTCAGGGTTTCTTGGAACTTTATCCATTAGTATTAGCGAAGGATATTCCAAGGGCTAAACGGTACAATATTACTGGATAGGAGGATCAGGAACTAGTCAGCAAATGTTGTGATTGGGCTTCTGCAGAGTTGTGAGTTTGGATCCAACATGCACTGTAGAGGGTGTCATAGCCCCCATCAAGGTCAACCTTCTGAGAAGAGAAAGAGAGAGAGGGGGGTAGTGACTGTACAGATAGCGGGAGAAAGAGAGTGATAAAGGAGAGAGAGAGAGGCCTTTGAAAAAGAAATCTAGCCCATGGCAGCAAACCCTTAGAACAGGAGTGTCTCATCAAGCCCTCCTGATAGCAGCGCGGAGAAGTTCACCGTTAGCAATATAGCTACCTCCACCGTCAACACACACAGGCTCTGTTAGACACCATCCAGCCCACGGAGGGAAGACAGCAAGACAGCAGTCGTCATCAGAGACCTAATGAGTGTAGCAGAAAGGCAATTCAACTTACAGAGGACTTCCTTATGAATTGCTGAAAGCATTGCCTGCATTTAACAACAACTCTTCATTGCTATACTGTGTGAATCTTTGTTCCAAACCAAGTTGACTAGCTTTGGGATGATTCAGATATCTCCAAAAGGCATTGTTACCTCAGCGATGAACCCCGCAACCATTGTGATTGGAAGTGCGCTTCACTGAACCCTCTGGGGTCAATTTCTTTGGCCGCGCTGAGACAGAGACCGCCTGGGGTTGGCATGAGCGCAGCGTCGGCAAGGCAATCGATAGCTCGGATGCTTATCAGTTGCAGAGTGTGTTACAGACACCTAATTGCAATTGATCCCCTTTGCTGTACCATTAATTGTAAATCCTCTCTCAATCACCAAGTGTGCGTCACGTAGGTTGTACTCTAAAACTAAAACTTAATTCATCAGTGAGTTCAGCATCGGTTTCCAATGACACACCAGCAGACTCTGCCAGACCTTAATGACAACAGTTATGTAAAGGCTGTTTAGTCAGGTGTTTGCTTACTGGTGAGCGGCCAGTTCAAAGGTCAAGGTCGCCAGTTTGAGACAGTCTTCTCTATAAGGGTGGTCTAACAGTTAAGAGCCATCTGTGCACAGACAACTACAAACTGCCAGGACCACAGATGGAAGTAGAACTAATCTGAAAACTGTCAGGGACTTGATTGGACTCAACAGCTGTGCCACTCATGGAACAATCAAGACTCACAGAAAAGCATTGAGGTGATGTCTACTTTACAAGTGACTGATGACTTTGGGGTTTGTATCATTGCACTGTAAGGATTGTAGCAATTCGACTTTTAATGTGCAACTTAACTTATATACATTGAAAGTGGAATTTTGCACTTGGTTAGCAATATTAGATTTTTTTTTTGCAGGATTTGCACAGAACATGTTGTACATTGTATTGACTATTTATTGACAATAGTATATTTATTGAACATGTTAAACCATGATTGTGTAAAATAACATTCTACCATGTCTTATATATATATATTCGTATAACCTCTCCCTTCCCTCTTGTCTCTCTCCCTTTCTGTCTGCCTTCCTGTCTCTCTGCCTGCCTGTCTCCTCTGCCTGCCTCCTCTCTGCCTGTCTACTTGTGTTCTCTGCTGTCTCGCTCCTTCTCTTTGGTCTCGCTGCTCTCTGCTTTGTCTCTGCTGTCCTCTGTGTATGGTCTGTCTCTCTTTTCGAGTCTCCTGACCCTGGTCTCTCTCTAGTGGTCTGTCTGTCCATGTGCTCTCTGTCAGGTATACCAGGTTCGACCAATAAACACTAAAATACGCCCTTTCACGCTTTCACGATTCGTATTATTGGGGCACAGAATTATATACTATGCTTATGTGAAAACATAATCACACCCCTGTACTGGTTTTTGCTCCAGTTCAGATTACTTTTCTGTAAAGCACTCATGTAATTTTAAAGAACTGCAATATTATGAAATTCACCAGTCTAGATTAATTATATCTTGTCCAGTGAGTATATATACCTTGTATTATATATAGAATACAAGGTATAAATATATACCTTGAGAAACGTCAAATTACCCAGGAAATTGGTCTTCTCTTCAACAGCAGTGCAGGGGCACAGGTAACCTTGCACAAAAAAACCTCCTGTGAAGAAAGGAAAAACATGCTTTGCATGTCCTTGCTGCACACACTGCCAGTGTGGGTGTCCCTGGGACTTCATGAGCCATTATTTGACCTATACAGGCATGAGTATAATCATATTACAGCTACAATAAGGCAGGGACATTGAATGCAGCTCCAGGTTTTTAGATATAGCACATACATATCTGGAAGCAGCTAGGGTCTTCTTCAGCAGAGCAGCTCTGCCAGGATTCCCTGGAAAGAATTGGGATATTAAGTAAGGTGGTCCAGGGATAAAGATGTCAGCAGTAATAATGCTTTTCATTTTGACCGTGATCTTATTTGTTGGGAGAGCGAGTGAGGGGGGGAGCCCAGTAGCTTCACCGAGTTGACATAAGGGTTTCTCAGAGGGGGAGGAGAGCTAGAGCTGGGAGATTGATCCGTCAGCAATGTGTGTGTGTGTGTGAGGGAGGGGGGGGTGGAGAATGTTAATGTGTGTCTATGTTGTGTGTGTTTGTGCCTCGGGAGGAGGACGTTTGGGTGTGTGTGAGTCTGTGTTTGTATGTGTGTGTCGGAATGCCAACTTTGTCACCCTGCCCTGGTCAGGACAAACTAATATAGTGGAACTGCAGTGCTGGCGGTTTCCATAGGGAGGACACATTATCTCTCACGCACACACACACATGCACACACACATCAACTAACACACCAGAGACATACACACCGAACACAGTAAAACACACAGTGATGACTTGTGGGCTAGGTGAGTGAGGTCATGCTGAACAGAGGGGCAGCAGAAGAGGGCTGGAAGGTCAGTGTGTCCTGTGGTGATGAAGGCCTCAGCCCAGACATGGCCTGTTCCTTAAGGTCAGTCTCTTCAAACCTCAGCCTTCCCACGGTGCGCTTTATTTTCCTTTGGTCGGTGCTAGTACACCATTGTACTCAGACTATTGTGTGTCCATCCATGGTTGGTCAGTTTCTTTTCTCGTTTTCTTCCCTTGTCCCTGTGCGTGAATCTGTGCCGTATCTCTGGCAATGCAATATCTTGTATTGGCTTTTTTTCAGGGGATCTCAGACCTGTTCAAATTGATACATCTTTTTAAACTATTTAGTGTGCTTTCTTCGCTCAAGCGGTTTGACTACCCAGAATAGAGACCTTGAGCTATGGAAAGGCGCTATATAAATACAACTTCTTCGTCTTCTTCTCCTTCTAAAGACATAAACGGCAGTTAACATGCGGTTCATAGTTTCTCCCTGGAAACTGAGTGCAAGGGAAAACGGGGTGGGGAGGGGAGAAGGGGAGGTCACCAGGTCTAAGGCTATGGCATGCAATTTGCAACGTCTTTGCATTGGCTGTGAATCTATTTACAGGTTGTCAGAGACAATGGAGTCTAATTAAAAAGAACATAGTTATCAACCTCATTAAGGCTGGGAATTCAGGCAAGTCAACTCAGGCATCTCATTCAATTAACTGGCCTTTAAAAGCGACTAAGCATTAACGAAAAGTGAGTCTCTCCATCTTTTCGTTCGCTCCCCTCTCACTCTGGCTCTCTCTCTCTCTCTCCCCTTCTCTGTACAACACACAGTGTTTCTCTGCTCTATCTCAAGGACATTACATGTCTTTTCCCTCCCTCATTGTTTTGTTTTGCAGTGCTGTGGAGCCTATATACTGTTCTTTTGCTTTCAATCACTGGTAGGAAAAGCATGACAGTGGTGTGTGAAACAAGCTTGATGCAATGCTGGCAAAGAAAATGGGCAACAATAATGGGCAGTGGTCTCAAGGTTAGCGGTTGTTGAACTGGAGGTCATAGTCTGGACGGTTTGATGAAGAGTCGAGTTGTATTTGGGTGATGACACGCCAACTTGTTTCCCTTTGAGTTTGAGTGTTCTCATCTGACACTGCAGAACCAATGGACTGTCTGTTCAAAACCTTGGCAACTTGGCAATCCTGGCATATTTGAACGCTCAAGTACGTTTGCAGCGTGACCTTGAACTTGAGCTTGCAACACCTCTGCCGAGAACACAATACGACTGCTTAGACTCCTCCACAACAACGTTCAGCGATACACACCCACACGTCACTTTCAGGCTTTTCTCGTAACATGGACGCTGGAGTCCACTCAATAAGTCGATTGTGCGCTGCGTGTCCCTGACGTGTCTTATCCCGCAATGCATAATTCAGTCCAACCAATGAGCGGCCACTCAATACAGCCTCCTCATCGATTAAAGGCTGTTTTCACACCTGGGCCTTTTGGAGGCTGAGGTTGTCCTCAGCCAGAGCTGGAGAAGCATGGCACGCCCTCGCCGTGGATCAATGTTCACACCTCAGTGGGACGCAGGGGCGACACAGTTTTCTTGGGTCCATCGATGGACTCCCACTGACTGGCCGGCATTCAGCTCACGGAACCTGCCAGAAGCTTTCACGTCAGGAAATCTCTCGAATGCTGTATTTTATATTGATTATTTATTTTTGCACGAGAAACAAAATAAATGGTGAGAAGTCTGTGCTATTCATAGACAGCTACATCCTATAAAAAGCATGTCTCTTGAGACAGGCAAATAATGTAGCCAAGAAAAAAATATATATATATATACATAATGTTGTTCTTAAGCACTTCTCTGTCTCGATCCCAACCTTGAGTCATTGTAATTATGCATTCCATCTCAGTAAGTGCCCCAGCACAGCAGTCGTCCTGGTTGTTGAAATGTGGGTCATCAGTGCTTTGTGTTCTTTCGCTCTCTCCCTCTCTCTCTCTTTCTCTCTCTCTCACTCTCTCCTTCTCTGTCTCTCTCTCTCTTTCTCTCTCTTCTTAATCTAAACCATATTTAAGGGAGAGACAAGGGCCAGACAAGACCAAGGCTCTACATCACCCAGTAGGGTGCCTGTCTGCAACAGCCACAGGGTCCAGTCTGGGTGATTTATACCACAATACCAATGGCTGTGATGGTAATATACTACAGGTAATTGAAAAGAAAATTGAACTAGGTCAACAGAAGCAGTGACAGAGTCACTGGGTGTCACACAAAAGGCTGTACAACTATAACATCATCCAAGAGCCCAGAGCCCATCCCTAAAGCATCCCGCCAACTCTAATATCAGGCGCTTGGTAATTGTCCTCATATTTCATTTGGACTTAACATTCCCTAAGCATATGGCACAAGGTGTTGGATCCAAACAGCACAGATAAGATAGTTTAGCACTAGAAGGGTCTAATAAGATTTAAGTGGGCTGACCTGATCTCTGCATGCTTGATGTGTCTTTATGGGGTCTCACATGGGGTCAGACAGGACCCTCAGTACAAGAGCAGAGGATGCAGTGCTGTGAGATATCATAAGAATAACAATAACTGACATCACTATCATCTTTACACAGTATAAAAACAACAGAAAGTACTGTTTGTCATGGTGCAGTTTTAATAAATGTGTCTTCTATCATTTTCAATGACCTTTGAAGTTTAATCCTATATTGGGAATTGGTAAAATGCCACCTTGAATGTTATTTGGCCGACAGAGGGCTAAGCAATTACTCATTCTAACAGTTTCAAATGACACACAATGCAATTAACAGATAACAAAATCAATTAATTTGGATTTACTGTGACACCTTGGCCACTTTAAAGACAAAGCAACTTGTTTACTAGAATCAAAGACAAAATTGCATTTTGTTGATGAATTATATCAAGGCGTTTTGAGCTGCAATGAAGGACATCAACAGAATATTAAAGAACTGGGCGGCAAGAAGCTCTTAAAAAAATCTGCTGTACTTGGCAGAACTCCAAATTCTGCTAATGCTATTTATTCATCTTGTCTGTGTCAACTTACAAGTGCATATTCCCTTTCATTAAAAGTCCCACAAGGGAAACAGGAGTGTATCAGATCTAGGAAAGAAGTCTTGCTTTAGAGATCTTGAACACTTACCACAATGTTTGGGTCGCACTGAATCTCTCTACTAGTTTGACAGGTATAAATCTATCCCAGCGAAAATATATATACATTCTTAATATCCGTCTTTTTATCCTCCTAAGGGTCAAATAAAATCTTGCTTTATATGCTTTTTCTGCACTGCATGTATTCATTGGTGTATTAAATATTCATGAGAATATTGTGTAATCTGTCTCAATCTGAATGAACTTTGACAGGTCTGGCCCTTCTCTGAAGGATTCTGTATGGAACTTGCTAATTAGGTATAAAACAAAAACAATATGTCTGTTATGGTCCAACGGAAAGGATGGTTGCATAAAAACCATCTTAGTCTAGAATGGGATTATGGGAATACACCTGCTCTTCATCACGCTCCTCCTCTGTTGTAAGACTACAGTGGGAGCGCAGTTGTGCTTGACAGAGCCAGGTAAGAATGAGAACATCATTCCCTTCAAGCAGAGCAACAATGGGTTTCCACAATGAGTTTAGCTCAGTCAAATGAAACCCTTCAAGTCCACAGCTGCCATTTTCTAAAACAGAAAGAGGGGGAGGGGAATGGCTTAGAAAATATAATATGCATTGCTTTCATTCACACAATTATTACCTCTCATGCGGAAGATGGAAATGGGAAATGTTCCTGTAACAGCTGGGTCACAATCCTTATTTGGCGGGTGTTGAATATATTCATGATCTGGCCACTGGATGCTAATGCCTTCGCCTGATTCCTTAGAAGTATTGAGCAGAGCTGAGGGTGATTGCTGAAGACAGGTTTGTCCGAAGGGGGAAGAGGAGAAGAGACAAGAGTGACACAAACAACCGTGGTCCCCTGCAGTGAAAAGAGAGAAGGAGAGAGAGGGGGAAAGGAGGGGCACGGGGTGGGGGAATAAGTGGGAGGAGTGAAGGAGGAGAGGGAGGCTAGGTGGGTAAATAGACTGATTCAATTTGTATCCTTGGCTAAACATTGCTCAAATTCTCCCCAGACTCCCTCTACCTGACACGAGGCAGACGATGCTAACATGTTGGGGCAGCGAGGGACACACGTGGGACAGAGATAGCCCAGAGGGAATCACAGTCCTTTTCCCACAATCCTCCCTGACATGCGGCTTACTGTCTTAATTCCGCAAAGAAGCAAAACAGGGCATTCATGTTCCGTGTTCTCTCGGAATTGATGCATTGTCCGTTTCCCAGGTACCACCGCTCCATCAAACGATGACTCTCAAATGCAACTGACTGGCGAAAATGGACTTATTAAGAAAGGTGCAGTGTAAGTTCAGCCTGAGGTGAGTGTAGAGCTAGACAATTAACAGTGGCTCAGATTTTTTTGAATCCACAGGAGAGCACAGGCAGAGGGACTAACATGCACCTGGGGTCTCCTCTGAAGTGATGATAGAGTAGAGAGATGTAGAGCAAGAGGGGAGAGACAGAGGAAAAATGCAAGAGAGAGATAAGAGACAGAATGAGGAAAGACAGAGGAGGGATAGGAGAGAAAGAAGAGGGAGGAAGAATGGAAGAGCGATAGATGAAAAACAAGAGTGAGAAAGAAACAGAAGAGAACAGATCTGTGATCAGAGAATGTCTGGGCCTGCTTGGCCGAGGTGGTGCCAGTCGAATGCAGAGTGTAGTCCTTGACTTCACATCAAACGCACGCCTCTAAGGGGTGCCTCTGAGCTCTGGGCTGCCAGATCTCTGGGGCCAACCACATGAGGAGCCCACTGTCGTGTCCAGTTTCATCTCCCCCCTGCTTGGGCCTTCATTAATGACAGCATGGATCTTATCCAGAGAGTACAAAACAGAGCACAGTGGTGCAAATATGCTTCTCTTCTCTCAGAATGAGACGAGGGCAAGACAACGAGTCGGTATAAAAAGAATGAAACACACACACAAAAACGAACAGAAAATGTCAGTACAGTACTGTGCTAATATAGGCCTACTGTCGGGTGGAAACTAATCAGGAATCTATTCATTAAAGACGGAAACATTTAAGTGCTGGAGCACAGCACAGACACCAGGGCAATTGAGACTGCAGAGACTTAGAGGTAAGAGAGGCTTGATGAGAGATGACGCAACATGTTTTTGCCATCTCTCTGGTGTTTTGCAATACTGAATGAAAACTAATAATAACAATAATAATAAATACATGTATATACAATGTGCGATACTCTTTCAATTTCCAATAAGACAATGTAGAGAGGAAAGAAGTCATTTTCAAGTAAATTACAACAATTTCACAAATGTAGGACTGGGCCTACTCGGTTTACATCACGGCTTCAGTAAAGTGGACGCAGCCAGATCGAAAAACAGAAGGTGTTCTTTATCGAAATTGACTTTCTCATAGCTCTGCAGTATAATAATTTGCATAGAAAACCTTTCATCATTTTATAATGCGTTTGGAGCAATATTTCCTCCAAAATACCTGTTGTAAAAACGCTTTACAATGCTGCTGGTTATGAAGCACGATCCCCAGGTCAACTTGAGAGAATTCGCAAGCCTGAAGGACCGGAAATGTTTGAATCTAATTGTAGTGTTTACAGCGTTCCTGGGTCGGACAAGCATGCATAAACAAAAAAAGAGGTCTGCGTTTGTGTACCAACGCCGTTAGTGCCCTCGTATTGATCAAAGCTGACAGCTACACATGTTTGGTAAAGAGAAACATCGTGATGATGTATTTTTGTTGCATTATTAACTACGGCTGGCCTAGCAAGGCGACGTTCCCTGAAGTAAGAGGTCTCTAGATACATTACATCAGACAGATCGCAGGCTCCACTGTAGAGATTCGTCACTCATCGTGCTTTTTGAACCCCGTATTGATACGCAACATGTTTATGTTTTAGGGTCGGTGTTGGAAACGTCGACTATTTGAAGCTGTTGTTTTTCAATGACCAAAAATACCGATGTCAAGGTACATATTTCAACTTCTGTATGTGTTTCCGCTTTTATCCTTTTTCTCTGCAGGCTCAAATCCACATTTTGCTGGATGTCCATTTTTGAGAACATCCTTATTTGAGGCATTGAGGAGACAGATGCTCTAAAATGTATGAATCGGCTTGAAAGGTATTCAAATGAGGATTAAGACTTCATGAGAGAGCAGAAGTATTCATCGATACAGCAGTCACGCAGAAGTACGTCATTGACACAGTAGGAGTAGGAGTTTACGCACCATAGCCTCTCTACTAGCATCCCCTGCCTCAACTTTCACACCATAATCAAGATGCAAAATGTGACCTCTCTCCTTGAACAGTGTTAAGAACATTCCACATCCGTCTTCAAGACAACTGGGACTAGGGCCGTACTTCCATGTGGTGCTGTGTAGCTAACAGCCCCCATTAGTCATATCTGAGGACATATTAACATGCTTGGTAGCATATGTAGGGTGTTTGCAACAATGCTCGAGTGATTAGTGGTCTGCCTGCGACCGAGGCGCCCAGATATTTGCCCTGGAGCGCAGGGAATTCCACTGTGGCATCACGGCGAGATGTTGGAGTTCCCATGCGGAAGATCTGGGCTTTAAACCCCACCTGTGACTAACACACACAGATTAAGACTCGACGCCTGATTGACTGTAGAGGGAGACGTAAAAAAGGCAGTATTATTAACATGCTTGGTAGCACGCATGTGGACCGCACTTCGCCCTCATGTGCCTGCTGCAGGGAACATGAGATGTGGAAGGGAGGAAGAAGATTTTTTTACCCGGTGTCTGAAGAAACTAAATGTGAGAGACCTGAGATGAGAGCTGAAGTTGTTGAAGGTGTTTTTCATCAGTTCAGAGGAGTGTGAGGTGTGTTCGAAATGAATGGGAGGTTGTGACATCCTTGATTGGGGAAGGTTTCACATGGTGCAGAGGCATAACTGAGGGACTTGTGTGTGTTGGGCTTCACACCATCATTTTCACTTTACATTTACAGAAATGTTGCTGATTTCTTATGACTTCACAGACCACACACTCATGCTAGCTAGAAGATAAATACACGCGCATATGCACACAAAAACAAACAGACAGAACACACACAAACAAACATATTATGCACAGAGCACACACATAAACACACATGAACACACACACCATTGCCCTAATATTACCCCAGCAATTTAGTAATTTTGAAATCAAACAGAGATACCAAATGATAAGATTCCACTTTACATTTGAATTGGAAAATAACGGTTTAATTATGATAATTTTCTATCTCAGTGGAGAATACTAATGATTCTGTTAAAAACAACACCTGTTAGTCAATATGCTAGAGATCACACGTGAGCCAAACCAATAAGAGGGAGAGAGTTACAACACATTAGTAGCGAGAGGTTTCATTTTCATTAAACTCCCCAGATGATTCTAAACGTCTATGTGAATGCTCCTCACAATGGGGTTATTGTTGAGTCACTTCCTGGTCACTGAGAGACACCTGTTTTCCTGTGCAGGTGAGAAGGCGAAGTTTAATTTCCTGAAATTCTTCTGAACTAACTTATAAAACGTCCAAGTTGTAATTATTCTCTTTGTAACCCCATGAACTCCATCAATTTCAGTCTTCGTCACGGAACATTCTCTGTTGTTCCACGGCTCTAAGGAGTGTTGTGTGTCTCGGACGATAACAACCTTGCTCTACGCCCTCCTCGTCTTTGGTGATGTCACCAATTCTGACATGAGTCTTCATATATTGAGGTGTAGCCTATCAACTGTACATTCATACGGCCCTTGAATCACATTTCATTTCAAACAGCTGTTGTGATAGCGTCTTGGCATTTACCCAGCATTAGGTGTTGCTTACAAGTGTTGATTGCCATCTATTGTCTAAGCTCACATTATTGGTTAGTTCAAAGTGTGTTTGGTGGGGAGAAAAAATTCCACTGGGTGGATTTTTATTAGAAGTGTCATAAAGCAGGGAGATTTAAACGAGAGAGGACCTACTGTGTGTTCTTCCCAGAGTCATTCAGGATCACCCTTGAGCTACAACAGAGCAAATGGCAAAGTATGGATGTGGATTTTTAAAAGCTAGAGTAGGTCATGTTTTTGTTTTAGGAAACTTTCAAATTCAAACCAAAATGGCAAGTTGTGCAAAGCATACCTACAAAGACATGAATGGCTGAAAACCTTAAACCGTAACCAAAAAACTGTTTTAGGGTAAGGAGGGTTTAGGTTAATGATGTGGAATCCAATAGTTTATTGGGTAGTGCTAATATTGTTTGAGCAGAGACCATTGGAAATTCGAGTTTAGTGCATATGTACTATATGTTCTTTCAGAATGTTTTACCCTCATGAATTATGATACTGGAGGTATGTGTGTGAGTGTGTATGTGTCTGTATTTGTGCGTGCATGCTAGTGGCTGTGTTCCTCAGGTTCTGATGTGGAACTGTGTTCCTCTGGTTTACATGTGGGCAGACAAGAAACCCTTAAGACGTTTTACAAAAAAAGGTCAAAATGTAATTTACAAATTAGATTCAAACATTGAATAATCTGAATCATTTTGCGGAAAAAACTAAATATTCTGTACTAAAGCACCAATGAGATTATGTCTGCAGGTCAAATGTGTTACATGTGGTGAAAGTTTGCACTGATGGGAATCAATATAAGATCAATTTGAAGAGTGAACACTGACCTCAATTTAAATGCTGAAGGTATTTATGAGATTCCAAAATGTAAATAAAGTCAACGCACAAGTGCAAAATAGTCCATTATATGAAGTGTAAAACTTTACAAAACAAATATAGTTTAATAAAAATGATTTACACAGGCCAATCCAAAAGGACACCTTTCATATTTTTTCCTGCTGAACTGCTAAGAGATCCTTTGCCGTTAACTCCGTGGCTGTGTGACAAGCCTGTGGTCCTCGGTGAGGTGGAGAATGTAAATTCCTGGCACAGGGTAATTGCTCCGGTATCGAGGGGACGGCACAGAATTGGAATGAGTCTTAGAGGTCGGTGCCACACTGATTGAGAAGTGGGCTAGAGGGGGCGAGAGGGCCTTGCGCCTCCACAGGACCATAGATAAGGAGGATGCAGGCGGGGGAAAAAACACTAAGGGGGACATGGGCATATATGAGAGAGGTTGTGTGGCAGGGACGAGGACAAGAGCAGTAGCTCCTCTGTAATGAGGGAGAGATGTGCTCGCGAGGCTGGATTGCTGAGTCAGAGAGACAGAGAAAGAAACAGAGTGTCAGAAAGAGAGACGGAGAGAAACGGAACGGAAGAAAGAGAAAGAGAAGCATGCAGATATAGAGAGTGTGATAGACCGAGAAAGAGAGTGAGAGAAAGAGCGATAGAACAAGCTGGAGCTGGGCCTTGGCGTGGGAGGCGGTTTCCTGGTCCTGTTGGGCACAGTCAGTGTTTCATCTCATTGTAATGACTGAACACAGCCTGTGTGAGTGTCTCCCTCCTCGCGCTTTCAACCACACAGAAGCTCAACTCCTTGGAAGTCGCAGGAAGCAGGTAGCAAAAGCGTTTCCCGCAAAACTTGCGTACCTCAGGCATGTTAGAGATAGAGAGAGAGGCAGACAGAGAGAGGAGGAAAGAGTGTGGTGTGTGAGAAAGAAACACACAATGTGAAAACCCAGATGCCAAAAGGAGTAACAGTTATGTTAGTTTGATAGAGTAATTACTCTTCTCGTGTACTGCACAATAACATCTCAGACTACTGAGTCTGGCTGTAGGAATGATAAGCTGACAAGAGGCCTGCAGGGAGAGCAGCAGATTTAAGGATATTTCTGCCCTGTCAGTATGGAGAGATGGCAGTGGAACTATAAGGGGGATGTGGGAATATTTATTTTCCAAGCCAGCACAGATAACACTGTCAGAGGTGCATGGGGGTATGTGTGTGTAAAGGGAGGGGGGGGGGTCTTTTAATGCAGACCTGCACACAGATCTGAATCCCCCCTGAAGACCCAGAGATAATTAAAGGGGAGGAAGGTGCCTGGAGGATGATGAAGGCCGTGTGTCTGTCCTCGATGCAGGGACATGGAACGCCAGGCTGAAGCAGCACTTCTGAGCTGCCTAGTTGCCGTTGCAGGCGTGGCAGGAAAGGTCAGGGGGCAACTTGAAGGAGAATTCTATCCTTCCTTGCCATCTCTGTTCTCTCTCCTTGTTGTTCTCCTCAAACGCATGAACTTGTTGTTCCTGTTCTACTTAGAATGTAATAAGAACCGCTTACTGTCAGCATGCACACATGTTGAGCCGTGTATTCTACAAACGCCAGGCAACACAGAAACCAAGAAATGTTTATACGACATAGTTAAAAGAATCTTGTGCTCTTCTGTCTGACCTTTACCCTTGTCAGTGCTAGTAAGTTTAATTGCAATTGCAATTAAGGCAAAGGCAGACAAATATTACGTTAAAGATGATAAAGACCAGACCAATCAAATACTGGATGGACAGACATTAAGGAGGCTCTGGGGATCTTGGGAGAATGTTATTGTGAGCAAGCGTACACATTTTCATGCTGCTGAAACCAGTGAAAATGGCAGAAAATCACGACATTCATGTTCAAATTGGCATTCTTAATTGCAATCTCTAACCTTTAATAGTATATAATTATGTGAAAAAGACAAATTCTAATAAGGCTTCCCCCGCCCACACAATACAGTTCACTCCAATTAAAAAAAATCCTTGAAATCTTCCATGACTTCTCAGCCACAAAGCAGTGTTCATCACGTTCATCATCACAAGTGGAGTATGTGAAATGATGAAGTATCTATCAGTGCCACAATCTGAGAAAGAGAACAAAACAAAGAGAAGAACAACACCATTACTAGTCCCCAGCCTGTCCAAACCCTGCCTCTATAAGCCAGTCTGGCTTCAGTATTTCCTCCATCAATGAGTTGTACTGTACTGCTCCCAGCAACCCTTGCTCTCTCCCCTGGCTGCCAGATAAAACATGGGTTCTGTCACAGAGGCCTGTGTACACGCCCTGCAGGGAGGAGCCTAATGTTTGCAATAAAAAACAAATGCAAATGATTACCTAGGGGTTTCCTCTGGAGTGTGGAGCCTGTCGCTCAGGTCCCAGCTGAGGGGATGGATCACTGGCACGGTCCTTTCACACAGCCACAGAGCCACAAACACATACTGAGGGAGAGACGGCCCGCCACGCAACAATAACAATATGACTGTTTTCACTTTCAGATTGATGCTGTTTCCTGGGCCTACTTGTTCATTGGGAACCGTGTCTAATATTCCTTCCCAACTGGGACTTTGTTGGGTGTTGACGTTAAGGGAGCACCTGGAGTTAGTTAGCGCCGTAATGTTTGATTGATGGAACCGTGCAGCAAAGTTATTGTATTAGCATTTATAATCTCTCCGTCACCTTGACCAGTGACTTTTTATTGTGTAGGTCATGTGATCAGCACAAGCATTTGAAGGTTCTAGAACACTCAATCCTCATGAGTCACATTCAGAATCGTAAGCCGTGTCAATGTTTTTTTCTCAGACAATTCTAGTGGAGAACAAAAACACATTTAACTGTAATTTATTTCCTTGTAATTAATTCGAATTACTGCCGGAATAAAAAACACAAAATGTAAAACAACAACAACAACAAACAGTTAGCTTCAATTGGAATTATTTATATGTATATTTCTTTTCCCAGCCAACCCTGCTCTGAAACTACCTACCCTCCTCTCTATCCCCATCTCTATCTTTTTAACTCTCTCTTTCGCACACATCTCACACGCATACAAACACGCACGTGCACACACAGACGCGCACGTTTTGTGTGAGTTTCAGATAGATTATGTCTGATGATCGATCTGTCAGAACATGCAGGGCACGCATCCATCCACTGAACATCCATCCATCAAAGGATCTGTGTCAAGTATCTTAGATGCCATAGCTTTACACTCTGTAGAGCTTCATTGACACACACACAACTGTATTTAAATGTAAAACTGAAAAGAAAGATGTTGAGGTCATCGTCTTTCACTTCGGTCTACAGAATTTCAGTTCAGTGAAATAATGTGAGTCTGATTATAAATTACAGTAAATGGACATCGTAGGGGGCCTTATCCACTACATTAGAGAGGTTTGATGAAACATGTCATTATGCGCTCCAAAAAAAAAGTTAAACCCACACTATCCATGCCGGCAACTTTTAGCTGGACTCACCCGTCAGCTGAAATTACTTTTCTAATGATGTGAATTTGAATAATGTATTCTGGAACAGATTTAGATTGCAGATACTGTGATGATTAGAATATATGACTGCAGACCAGATGCTGCGAACCACCTCTGTGCAATTCAGGACATGATCAGATGATTAACAATGACTTGCTGACACCCGCGTGAGGCAAGTCTCCGAGATGGTCTTGTCCTGTCTGGCTCTGTCTTCCCCTCTGACGGAGAGAGATCCAGCCTGCGGGAAGCCGGACTGATGAGAGAGCTTCTCAGACCAGAGACTGGAAGCAAAGCTTTCGCACGTAAAGCTGCACAATGTTGGGAAGGTTTTACGGGCGCAAGAAATTCGTGAGGGTCACATGGTTCAGCCCTGATTGTCTGACTGTACAGGTGAAGAGAGGGTGAAGACCATGTCTCCTGTCATCAGATTACTGTTAAACTACAGCAGCGACATGTTGTAGGAAGTAGCACACGCTGAAGGACCAACGGGGGGTCTCCATGTGCAGTTGATTAGGTTAGAAGACATGAAATGTGAGCACAAATAATTAATACTCATATTAATTCATATTATATTAGTTATTATGAAGTGGTTGTGTATGTACTTCCAGTCCTACAATAGGAAACAAACGGATTTTTGGACTATGTTACAGAGACCCCTGCTGGTGTACTTAGTTGTCCTGGCAACTGTAACACCGTTAACACTCCCTCAGCTTGTGTTTGACCTGAAACTGAGAAAAAATGGCAAATGGTGATCTTACGTGTTAGATCCATGCGTGCTTGACGCATTCATTTGGGAGTTCCTTCGTTTGTGTGTGTTTGTGTGTGCGTGTGTTAGACTGTGGGCTGACAATGGAGCGGGGGGGGTTTGCATCTTCAACCATACCAACAAAGGCAGATGTGTAGATTGGCACTTAAGATTGTGATTTAATAGGGCCTGTCTCTGGGGAGCACGTCCGTATAGCCGTTGCTACATGTTACCAAACTCATTATAACTGATGAAGCGAGACACACACTTGGAGTGGTCTCTGGGCTACCTCGTGATGTATTATGCAGAATTTATAGGAACATTACCATTAGTAGTCGTATTGTTTAATCATTATTACGTTTACTAATATCACAATCATCGCACCCTCAGTACAATGATCAATGTCATGCTTGGATGTCAAAACTATTATTAACATTTTTGTTCTTTAGAATAAATACCAGCGCGCACACATGGTAGTACTCACACATGAACACACTCTACCTCACACACACAGTAGTACTCACACATGAACACACTCTACCTCACACACATGGTAGTACTCACACATGAACACACTCTACCTCACACACACAGTAGTACTCACACATGAACACACTCTCCATCACACACACTCACATACTCACAAACTCATATGCACAAACATATTCTTTATCACAGGCACTCACACATGCAGTCATATATATATATAATAAATTGCACGTCTGGGAGAGCAACTGAGAGACAGGTATTGATTTTAATATCTAAATATATCACGTCATATATCACTGCCCCCCAGTATACAGCACCTATAGCACCTGCTATCAATTACACACCCTCTTCTGGTTCCCACTACAGCTTGCTTGTGTCCCTGGAAGGAAGCCAATTCATATGCTCTGTCTTGTTTTAGCTGTGACATTAGTAGGTACATCTTTGTGACAGACTTTGTTGCCCCATTCCAGAGCTAGTGTGGTGGAAGCTGGTCATAATGCAGAGCGACTGTGCACAGAGCGACTGTGCTCAGAGTGACTGTGCTCAGAGCGACTGTGCTCGTGCTGTTGCTTCTCTGTGCTCATCCAGTGCACGCATACATCATGTCGGGGCACCTAATGGAGCCGCTCGCGCTCTCCGGACTTGACACGACTTCAGATTGACAATCACAGCCACGATCGACGCAGCGCTCAGCATCTAGGAATGCCCTTTGCTTGTTTATAGCATCTTTCAAAGTTGGGCTCAGATACACCGTTCATTTCCGAGCTCTTTTTAATAAATGGGACACGGCGGACTTTGGCGAGGGCTGTTCATCCCTGTATTCCCACCTGATGTTTGGAGACAGTGTAGCTGTATTTTTAGAGCCCTCTCACCTGCTCGTGAAACCGCTGAGCTCTGCCGTCGCGCCTAACTGGCTTCTCATCTTTCACCCATGACAGAAATTACATGATTCAATGGTCTTGCACTGAGGCTGACGGACAACTGGCTCTAAAATGTTAATAAACACACTGTTTTATAGAGCGCCTTTTCATTTTCATTGGCAAATACAGCTTTAACCTTGTCTTGTCCCACTCCCCCCACCCCACCATACTGCGGAGATAGGGGCTATATTGACATCTGCAATTCAATTTCTCTTTCCCCTCCCCCTTCTTAAAAAAAAAGACGTGAAAATGGTTTGAAATGAGGTTCAAACACAGCTAGCTCTTGTCCTTGTCACTCCTGATCTCATCGACAGGGGGGCAGCGAGACAGAAAAAAGCTAGGTTAATGATTTTCAATGATGTTGTTGACCTTCCAACTGGTGTCTCTTGTCTGAAAGATGTACTTCTAATGCAAGGGAGTTTCTGTATCAGAAAGCCTCCATACATATTATACGACCTCAGACAAGCACTGCGAAGAAAACCTTGTTTCCATCATTATTCAAGTTAGTACAGGATGTATTGTGTTTGTGTGTTTATGCATGTTTTGTGTTTCAGGCTGTGTATCAAGTGTGTATCAATAATATAGGTGGGAGCCTTGTATTACATGCTTTATTAGCTGGTGTCAAACTGAAAATGTGTGTTCACCAGACAGATTATTGACACCAAAACAATGTATGAAATTAGTTTCAAGCTTTTCAGATGACAAATGTCTACCAGATATTATTATGAGACATTTCATTATGTATTGACCTTTTAGAATGATGGATGTCCTTTTTCTGTCGTAATACTTTTTTCTGAAAACACCGTCTAAATACAAACACCCTGCAGGTAAACTACACATTTTCCCAACTTCCTTTCTGTGAGTTAATGGTGTTTCTTCTGACTGGAAATGCATATTTTTTTATGGAAAGAAAATATACAAAATAACTCAGAAGGATGGGAAATACAAATAGAATTAACTACTATCCGGTTGCACTGTGATTGTGTTTGATCAAATGTGAGGGGTGGGCCATAGATGGATGTTTACGGACACCGTTGAAGATTTTTATGTAGGACAAAAGTACAAGACATATAACATTAACAGAGTTTATCTGCTCTCTCCACCTGTCAGAACCTTGCTGAAATCAAGGGAACCTTCTCCATTTTCTATATAAGAGTCACACGGTAGGAATCTTACACAGAAACCGGATCGTAACTGACGCAGACCAACGCAGTTAAACCCTTGTGTTTGCTATGCCGTCGTTTTCTGCCAGGAAGCACACTTCTCTCACACATCTGAGTATCTACTGACCTCTTGTGGAATCTTTTGGGAAATACAACCCTTACATTATCTTCTTCAATTGTTGCGGTGCAGTATTTAGGCCACTAGATGGACTGTCTGTTGTGGCCTTAACATGAAATCTTTGGCACTCTGATCTAACAAGATGCGATAGCTAAAAGTGCACCATCTGAATATCGCTGTTATTGTTGTGTAAGTCCTTGCTTTGGTGAACTATTTTGCAATTAAATTTGATTCTGATTCTGATTTGATCATGCTCCAAGGGGCAGAGAAGCCAAGGCATCAGTTTGAGAGAATCCATACAATACTACAGAGACACCAGGCATGATAAGAGACCCCTTCCCTCCTCAAACATTACCTCTATCCACAGTGGAATCCTTATAGAAATGTAGAATTCTTTATGGTGCTTCAGTACAACGTTAATGATATTTCTTATTGTTGTTCAATCACCTGAGGAAATAAAAGTGCATTTCACAGGTTGCAACAAATAAGTAAACCACCGGGACAACCTCAAGAAGATGAACAAAGGGGGAGATGAAACAACATATGTTAATCTCCATTATTTGCTGTGGACTTTCCCCTGTCCAGACCACATCCATCAAACTGATCTGTGCAGTAATGGATGAACATTCAACACCGTGAGTCCACAAGGTTTGACAACGTGGAGGCGAGAGCAATGAGATAGCGAGAGAGAGAGAGCAAGGCAGGTTTACGGCAGAAAGGAAGGGAGAGAAAAAGAGTGGAAGAGAGAGAGAGAGGTGAATCTGAGTGAGGAACAAATACAGTTTTGCATAATTATGCACCTCTGAAGCAGCAGGAGTCCAGCTGACTGCGTCTGACATTTTAGCAGCCCTGTCTAAGAAGGATGACCAGCCCGCCCTGGGAGAGCAGGGCACAATTTGCACATTTTTACACAACAAACAGATTGATTCAAGATGAAAACCAAGGCCCAACTTTGAAAAGTAGCTTCTGGGAGTGGAATTATTTTCCCTCTCTCTGGTATTTCAACTTTCTGTCTGCAGAGAAGACGGACTGTGTTGTAAGTACAGTATATTAAGGGGCATTGCTCACAGATTGTCCTAAAAGTAGTGATCTCCATATTGCTTCAGATAAACTTTTTATGCTGTGGCACGACCATAAACATCCCTCTGAATACAAAAAGTAATCATGGAATCCTGTAAAAAGAATGCACTGAGTTATGAAATTACACCCTGTTGCCGTACTAGAAGTGCACCCCATGTATTAGTACACAATCACTTTGGTCACAAGATTTCAGACTGCCTTGTGTAGGATTGCCGTTCATAATTTAACAACCCATTCATGCATGCGGCACCAAAATACAGTATACACTGTACGGTATGCAACATGATGAAACATAAGTCGTACACGACACTTGTAATACATCTTCCAGACAAGCAGAAATAGCTAGGAGGCTCCGGTAATGGTGGCCACAGAATAGAGGGAGGTTGGATTCGGCTGGTCTCCTTGGATATGAAGCAGAAACACAAGCCCTGGGGGAGTTACTGCCTGTTTGTTATTCTCCGCTGAGGGAACTAATTTGAGTGTTACAGGCCAATTAGCTGGGTGTTCATGCTGTCAGGCAAGCCAGTGTGGCAACGCCTAGCTCGAGATCCTCACCATCCCCTCAGACTCATAACTCTCCAACACTTAAACTGCTGCCGCTCTTTCAGCGCCGTTCTTACTTTCTGTACTATTTGATTGTAGCCGCTCTGGGGAAGTGCTATCGAGGGGAAAGTAATGGTCAATTTACTGAAATCAGACCAGAGAAGGTGTTCAGAGGACGGTGTTCTATGACCGTGAGCCGAGAAGAAAAGAAGTGGATGGACTCTATTTGTTTCGTATATTTATATACCTGGTTGGCCCCTCTGGGCGGGAGTTAAAAAAGGTTTAACCCTGACATGAGTTTCAGAGGTTATGCCAACTGAATACCAGGGGCAGCATTCCAAACCATCTCAAATAAAGTGGTACCCTTTAGCCTGAGTGATAGTTATGAATATGTATTATTTTGTTTTAATAAAGACCTCACTGAGATTAAGCCTGTTCTAATGGGCTGTGTCCCAGCCCACGCCAAGATGTAATTGGATTAGTGTGACTTTGGAAAGTACTCTGAGACCATGCCCAAGATGGAGATGAAGACATGCAGTCCGCTGGAGGGATAATTGACAAGGATGAAGATGGATGGAGCGGTGTGTTCCCCAGGCCTCCTGTGTGTGTGTGTGTGTGTGTGTGTGTATGAATGTGTGTGTGTGTGTGTGTTCGTATGTGTGTGTGTGCGTGTCCTGGCCAGACATGGCTGAAGGCAGCTGTGGCTTCCACAGTGCATGGAGAGATTCAATTAGCTTCAAAGGCCTGTTATAGAGCTACGTTTTTGCCAGCATCTTGCTTGGACGTCAAGGTTGGCAAAGTTCTAGCTGCAGGAGATACAGATCCACCCCCTCGGTATTTAAGTGTGTCTGAAGCCTTCCTGGAACTGCTTCACTCCCCTAACCAAACAGCTGCATGGTGAAGATCAACCTCCCAAATCCAATTTCCTGATTTCAAACCTCACTGTGGTATATGTGTTTAGACGTGTACTGTAAGTGGCTTGCCAGAGTGTATACTGTGATGCAAAACATCATTTATATTTCATGTCTGCCTTGCAGAGAGCAGCCAATGGCAAGTCATAATGTTTTACTTTTGAGTTTACGATAACTTGAACCATAACAATGATAGAACATCTACTGTAAAACTAGCCTTGGCATTTTAAAGCATTTCAGTTGCAACAAACTTTGTTTCTGTGTGTGCTGGTGTGTGTGGTGCAGTGGAAGAGGGAGCTATAACAGGTGGTCACATGAAGGTGTATTAATGAAGTTATTAACGGGCAAGCTCAACACCTTCTGGGTGTGATCTCCCTAATGGCTTAATGAGCTGTCTAGCAGCGCATCAAGGTGTGTTCGTGCCAGTGCATGGGGGTGAATGTGTGTGCAGGCCTGCGTGATAATGCATCTATGTGTGTCTCCCACTATCCTGAGGTCTGTGTGTGTGGTCACACTTTCTCAGCTGGTACCAACAAAAGGATGTTATTCCTCCCAGTAGCATGAAACTAAGATGGCTAATGCTTAGGTGCAGCAGATATGCAGAATCTCCATCCATACACACACTTCAGATGATAGAGGACTTTGCTTGGCTTACTTTGTCTGTGCCTGCAGAGGACGATTTGAGTGGAAAGCAGAGATACATGGTGCTTATTTGTCAAACTTCCATTTGCAGCACAGTAGGCCTTGTGTAGATCTCATCGCACAAGATTGAAAAGCAGCCAGATAACCCTTGCCTGAGACAAACTGTGTTTACCAAGACTCGCCACAAGATGGCAACCAAGTCAACAAGGGCTGTGTTAGGAAGTAACCCTCACCTACACTGCAGCAGCTTCAGAATCAGACCAACTCCATACACAGAGATAGTCTATCTGGTAATCTATGAAAAAGTCACATATCCATATATATTTCAAGATCAAGGCTAGATCCGCCTAAACAATTTTTTTCTCAAATTAACTGCCTTTTAAAAACACAAGGACACAAAAATCAATACAGTATGTTGCTATTCAGTAATGCCACATAATCAAGCCTTGTCCCATTTGAAATCAATATTTATTCCTCATTTGTTCACTATGATAAATCCCATCATGCTCAGCGCCTCTTTCTATGAAGGTTAATCAGGTGTCTGGACAAGACAGAGCGCTGAAGCGGTCGGGTACGTCAATGGTCTCAGTTTATGTGTTTTGCCCATGGTTGGCATGCGTGGCGGTGGAAGGGTAAAGGACTCGCTGGAGGTTTCTCCCATTCATCAAAAGTTGCAGAACTGCAAAGACTTGGACAGAGAAGAAAACATGACAAATTACATGGGAAATGCTGCTGCTGCTCCTCTATTCCCCAGCGGGGGGGGGGGAGTATCAAACTAAGATAGAGGGGAAACACCCGGATAGGTCCTGACCCATCGTTCAGTGTCTCCTGAGACACGAAGCTGTTGATCGGAATGGAGGCGTTCTTCTCCTCTACTGTGTTCTGCTCTTTCAGAGACTGACACTCCCCCTCCTCCCTCTCCTCTCCTCCCTCTCTTGTTTCCCTGTACACTAAAGAGACACCCTACTGACAACTCCCAGTCAGATAACCCCCCCCTATAATACGCCCACACACACTTACTGTAGCTATGACTTTGCATAGACATTGTTTGATAGTTAGCAGAGAACTGTTAGACAAGCAACTGGTTCCATGGATGGGAAATAAAACTGAAAGAGGACTGAAAGAATAAAGTCATTCTACAGGCCCTCCCAGCGATTCTTACCTCTAACTCAAGTTGGCTTTACTTTTAATGACAGAGCAAAACAAAGGAGGACAGGACAAAATGTCATGTTTTGAAGATTAGCATGGATATTGTTTCTGAGAGCAGTATATTCAGCACCAACTCAGACTCTAACCTTTGCCCAGACAGAGCATGCTGATCCTCCTCCGGTAACTTCCAATTAGTTTGCACTCACAAGTTTTTCTTTGTTGGTTATGGAGCGATGTTTAGAGCGCTTGTATTCCTGAAGCGGGCTGGCACCTGGCACTGTTTCCAGTGCAGACTCAGCGTTGTGTTGATGAGAAGCATTTTTCTTTAAAAAGATGTGAAAGAGGAGATGAGGTAATCAGCGTTCCTGCAGAAAGGGGGCCTGCACTTGGCGTCCATGCAATATTAATCCAATCTGCGGAGGCGGTTTGGCTCACAGGCTAGCTCCTCCCATGGGGGTCTCTCCATTACCTCTCCTTGCTTATCTTCCATTCTGCCATTAATACCGGGGAAAAAACCCTCTCAAGCTCATCAGAAACTTCTGTCTCCTCCATTTTCTGTCCTTCTTTTTTTCACTTTCTTTTATCTCCTCCCCCCCTCCCCCCGCCCCGCCCCTCCGCCCTCTCTCCAGGAGATAGGCAGGCTTCTCCCGTGAATTATTGATCAGTTAAACCCAGGCAGTCTTAACAATGCGGCATAAATATATTCCATTTCATCTCTGGCTTGTGATAATCAGAGACATCTTCATCAGGAGTGGGTTTCATTGCCTCTGACTGTTGTCATTGGTGGTTAAGGGTTCAGAAGTCAAAATAAGGTTCTGAAAGTTTGGGGAAATATTAACCTGTCATGTGGCATGAACGTGAAGTAAAACAACAAGTAATTACTTTGTCAAGTAGCATTTATTTGAAGTGTATAATACTACATTATGCAGTTTGAAAAGACTTTAACACAGACACATATGGAAGACGCCTTCAGCAGTAACACCTTGGTTTAATTGCATGTGTGTGTGTGTGCATGTGCGTATGTTTCTGTCGGTCTGCTCTTTTTCTCCAAACCGCACATTAAGAATGTGACAAAGGTTTTAACATTTCATGATGATGCAAACCAAAGAATGATCTAAGCAAACAGAGTGTGTTGAAAAGTACTTGCTGTAGTTTTCACAACAACCTGCTCACCTTGTTGTCTGATGAACAGATTATGTTCTCATCTGAAGTCGTACTGCAATGGGGGGTTTTTTAACCGATGATTAATTGCCATCTGGTGGTACATATATTGCCACTCAATTTCTGAAGAATAAATTGAGATAATTTTAAAGAAAAATGTGGTTAAAGTTCATCACCGAAGCGAAAACCTTTGGGGGGAAGAGGGACTACTGGCTCCATAATAGTTTTAAGATCCAGCGTCTTTTACCACAGGATCACAAATAGCAACACTTCAGCAATACAACAACATCATCGTTCACACAACTGAATATTGTTCAGCTTGAGACACAGTCATAAATGATGGACCTTGAAAATGATTGAGTCCAACTGTTGAAAAACAACGTGGCAGACATGAGACTATAAATAAACAGAAATGTCTGAGGCCTCCAGGTGTACAGACACCAGACACGGAAAAAGAAAATGAACAGCCCTTGTACACAAGCCCTCTTTAAAGAGGCCCACCCCAAATGGCTTTGCAAAGCTCTCAAGTTGCACCATCAACACTGTTAAATATTTAATGGTCCCCCACCCCGTCATAGGATAGCACTTTTGACATTGACGTCAACCTCCACATAATGATCGACAGTGTGTGTGTGAGCTCTAGCACCTCGCGCACTCTCAGTCGCTGTCACTGCATATTTCACATCCCATCTGAGTTCTCATTCGTTGTGCCCGGAGATCATTAAACCATAGGGTGTTCACATGAGAGTGCTCATGATGAGCGCCCCCTGTTGATATTCAACGCGGTGTCAAACGGTGATCACGAAACACAGCACATAGATCCACCCTGGTAGCAGTACCACTGCATTACATGTTTTCACTTTTACTATAATATCAATTTTTTTAATGTTTGCTGTTAGACTAACCAGTTGTGTAACTCAAGGCAAGACAGTTCTCCGTGAGTTGAGTAGCCCTGACATGCAGTGCATGGTGATGCAGTATGATCAAGCATACTTCATACTAACACAAGATGTTTGGTTGTATTTACTCATTGAGGCATCCCCCTGTGATTGTGTTGGGCTTTTGGGCCTGCTGTCACCACGACAACGGCCCGGCTGTGAGTCCTCAAGGTAAGCGTGAGGGGAGCTGGTTGTGTCCCCATGGAAATTATGCTCTAAATAGCCTGGTCCTATATCTCCTCTGCCTCTTTTCCCCCCACCTCTCCTTTCTTTTTCCTCTGCAAGATAGATCCTGTTCCCTTTGGAAGCTGCACAGCTCTCTATGGGTATACTGTACTCCGCTGCACTCATTTCACATGCTGTCGATTGAAGCATCTGTTTTTATTTGCATTTCCCTCCCTCTCTTAACGTGACCCTCTTTCTAAAGGAACACAGGGGTGAGACATTGGGTGTTAACGACTGCAGTACATGGACATGTTTTCAGATTAAATGAGCAGTTTGAAACATTGTTTTGCTGTGTACCTCAGGGGTACAGTGAAACCTGTTCAATCACTTGCATGACTACCTAATATATGGCATAACTGATTAAGATGCTAAATCTTTCTGCATAGTGGGCACACAGTACATATTATAAGATGCCTACAAATGATAAATATTCAATTTCTGAAATCGCAGGCAGTCTATTTCATTTATTGCCAGCAGTTCAAAGCAAAATATGTAATATTTATTAGGTCAAGAAATAGATTCAAATAATCCTATTGTTTTGCTCCAAAAAGTAATCTCCATTGCAAATGAACAAACCAGCCTACTCATTTTCCTGCATTTGACTGCCTTGCCAATCCTGCCTGCCATTTGGCAGCGCTTAATTCCTACTCATTTTTTAATTACAACTCGAAAAGTTCAATAACAGGGTCTGATTAAAACATTACAAGGTCTAGGTCCCTCCAACCCCAGTAATTATTGATTGGATGACTGGACAGTGCAGAGAAAATTGTTTTATTTGAACAATGTGATGGTGTGAGTGCATCGCTCTGGACAGTTTAATGGTGCCCAAGCATTTATGTGAGTACGTTGAGAGGATCATTTGGATCTTCTCCACCATGCATTGTATCGGCATGGAAGAGAGAAAGGCCTCACTTCTAAATGGTGATCCGTTACAACCATGACCCCTCAAACACGTCTAGACACCTTTCACACAATCCAGAGAGGACATCTTCAAATCCAACGCCAACACAACTGCCAGATGGATCGCGAGTGCGTACATACCAACTCCACATACAGACACGACGTTGGATGGATGGATGCAGGAGAGGAATTGTGTGTCGAACTTATGATTAGACTGTCCAGCCAGACATGTTGTGCTCACTGTGCCAGGGGTTGTATTGGGAATCAATGCAGGTGTCTTATCTGTAGATAAGAGCCACACAGCTGGAACACTACAAAGGATGGGAGAAGCATGAGATCAGAGCTGGCAGAGATGAGAGTGGACCGCCTTGCTCCTGTTTTGGCACCGCAAGCCAACCCAGAAAGAGGAGGGAGGGCACTGGGGGGGGCAAGGCAAGGGATGGGGGTGGGGAGAGAGGGAGGGAGGGAGGCAGGGTGACAAGCGAGAGTAGGGATGGAAGGGGAATAGAGGTGGTGTGGGAGGCAAGGGGAGGAGAGGGAGGACAAAAGGGGGAGGGTGGGGGAGGTCTCTCCTGGCTGAAAAAGGCTTCAAGAGATAAATGCCACTTGCCCCTGCGTTCGATGCCTCCCTGTTATTCCACCTGGGGAGGCATTGCATCAGGGCTTCTGGAGAGCAACAGTCTGTTTTAAAGCGGTCATAGGCATGGATCAGACTGTATTCCCTTGTTAAGGTTTGCTAAAAGGAGAAGAAGAAACATTGGACAGGCTTTTGCTTTGTCACATGGCATCTCGTAAAGCTAGCATGTTATATGCTTCCATTTGAAGTACATTGGCTTTGTCATACATTCACTAGGCCTTGCGTTAAAACCCAGAAGAATTCAATGTTAGTGCTTCCTGGTGTGGACCTGCTAGGATGCAGCTTTTTGACCCTTCATGTAGAGGATAGCATAGCTTCCCCAGCTAATGCCGTCAGACTCATGATACCCAGGTGACTGTAGCTTTCTGTTCTGGTTTCAGACTGTGAAACTCTGCTTCTTTAATTTCCACCTGCACAGAGGTGCAAAAGCACGTGTGTGTGTGTGTGCATGTGTGTCTGAAAGGTTGAGTGAAGTACAGTGAAGCACAAGTTCTGCATAGCTTCATTCTTCTCTTCCTCCTTCTCCCTCACCCCCGCTCCTGCTCCAGGCCTCATGAAACGCTCTGTTTACTTCCTGACTGCACCGCAAATCTCCTGTGAAACTGGATCCTGGTCAGGAAGCTGAAGAAGGTCTGGCCTCAGCAATGTTCTAGAAACCCACTGAGGTGGTTTCATAGATGCTCGCTGAGAGAGGGATCAGGTCTCCACTGCATATGGATGAACGTCTGCTGAGATATGATACGTGGATTACTGGTGTCTGAATCTTGTGGTTCTCCTGCAGTAGGCTAGGACTGCATTTCTCTTTGTGGTGCACTGATTCAAACCACTGTGCTCTTGCAATGCAAGTCTTCTGAGGGAGAGTTATGGTCAATGCAAACACTTGCTAAATATTGACTACTACTAATTGGAATTTTCACCAACCCTGAGGTGTTTTCATTCTCTCTTCCAGTGAAACGTTACTCTGAAAGTCCTTGCCAATAAGCTTGATGAGCAGCCATGTTGGCATGCAGAGCGGGGGAACTGACTGGTTTGATATCGACATCTCCCCCGGCAGAAGAGATAGCCTGCAATTAAACTGACCTGGGAGGCAGGCACGGCCAATCATCAGGAATGACATTAAAGAGTGATCTAGCAGGCATGGATCCCCTGCAGTTCCATCAGGAGTTGTTGTTCTTTTTTATCAAGATGACTAATCTTTTGAGTGAGGTTTTGGCTGGCGGTCTGCATAGAAAACCTTGGTTCTTGGTAAGGTCATAACAATTAAGGCAGAGCTAGTGTTGTGCCTAGTTGCTTCTCTTAGCAACAGCTAGTTAGATTCAAATCTCATGTGGATGAAAGTTTCTTCTGTTTCTACTGGATACAGGCATGAAAGTCACAGAACTGTGTTCATAGTAAATTGAGAAAACAACAATAACAACAGCTAACAGATGTTCACACAAACATTTGTTATTCAGTCAGGAGCAGTTTCGATCACATAAAAACGTACAGGACCAAACAATGCTGCGATCGCTGATCAAACTGACTGTGATCGCACATAAGAAAGCATTACTTTCTCACAATTTGCAGGAAAATCTGTCCTTTTTGGTAGTAATGTAATATGTTCCATCTCCTCATGATGCCTGGCACACGCAGTCTCTATTGTATTTCTCTGTAAAATGAGTCGCCCTTGAAAACAAGGCACCGCAACACCAAAATTCACGTAGAAATAGATAGTCTTAATCTGTAAAACTAATGTTCCCGAGATGCCAAATTAAGTTTAGCAAGTTATCAGTGGAAGCGACAGGATTCTCATTTAGCAGGGCTGGGGTATTTTCTACACAGTAAACACCATTACCAACAAAGCCACCAGACAAGGCAGCAATCTTAAAAGGGGATCCGATTGATTTCCTGTAGAATGAGCTATTATCTACAATCAATGGTGTTTACATGAAAAAAGAAAAAGATAGAACGAAAACTGAGTAGAAACATTCCCTGTCTGGTATATCTAGTCAGGTTACATCTTGTCTACAGCGGCATTCATGCAGTGTACATAGACAAGACGCAAGGGCGGGAAAGAGAGAAAGCGACCAATAAGAAAAGAGAGGGAGATGGAGCAACGGAGGGAAGAAGAGACACGTTTTCTACATCTATTTATTAAAATCTTGCAAAAGATCTTAGCAGCGACACAAGGATGAGGCATGGATGTTGTAGGTGGTGTTCCAGCCAGAGCTGTGATTCAGACTGGAGCTTGTCACCACAAGGCCACAGCCCTCAGGATCACCCTGCTGCAAACTTTAGATGTGGTCAACTGGGTCTCCAGACAGATAGATCTTCCAGAATGTTCCGAACGCGCTCCAGAAGATTCTCCCTAAGACGAGCCCTTGCGCTCTCTAATGAAGCTAACCTTAGTCACTGTCAAGGTCCCTTACGTAGCTGCCAACTAGGATTGTGTGCGGATTATCCCATGGACGATTGGAACTATATCTGAATGTCCAAATTAAAGAGGCTATAAAGAGAGTACATTGCTGAGGTTTTCAGTGACAGTGAGATTTCTGAACATATGGATGATGTAAAAAATCTTTTTGAAGGGTCTCAGTAATTTACATGTTCTCTCTGTAGTCTTCGCTGTTCTAAATAATAGAGCCCTCACAGACAGCATGTATAGATCACAGTACCCATATCCCAGGTTGTCCTCCACCTTCGTTGGAGAAATTTCTGTCAGAACTCCTAGTGCTAGTTGTGAACCAATCCTCAGTGGGGAGATTTAAATCTTAGCATGTAGATAAGCTCTCAAAAAGCGACAAGATAAAGGAGTTACTCTAACATCCATTCCGTCCACCCCAACACCACCCGGCCATTCTCACAAACCTCCCAGTTCAGATTTGTTAGCTTTTGATTGCTTTTGCTAATCCATCTTGGTCCTGTGGTTCGTCTCTTGACAGGTTTATAATTTATTTACCCTCCATGTGTGGCAGGTGCCTGGTGACATACATCTGGGCTGGAAGAGCACCGTAGCCCCAGTCCTCCTCCTCTCACTCCTTCTCTCACTCTTCCTCTCAGAATTCATCAGTTCGGCCTGCTGATGTCCAGCCCTCCCTGTCGCCTCGCTTCAACCATTCGTTTCATCTCAACAGTGACTGCATTACATGATTTCATAAATATAGATGGCAGATCATTATAAAAGAGTGTGTGCACGGGTAGCATGCATGCGTCAGTCTCTGTTTTATATGTAATGCACTTCTATTTTGCCCAGTTGTAGGCTGAAGTGATGAGCCTGTTCACACAGGGAATCCACTCACACATCTCTCCCCTCCCAGCACCAAGGACTTTTTTCAATTAATCAGAGCCGCCATTGGTCCCTCATCAATAATGCAACGCAGCCAATCACTCCAGTTCGGGCCCTTAATGAGACGCCACCGCTACAGGGACATGATCTACACATTACTTCCCCCATAGTCGCCGCTCAGAAAGAATGTCACGGCAACCAAAGGCCCTCATTAGGGAGAAAGCATCATTCCTGCCCTAAGGACAAGCTGCCAATCCCTGGAAGCCAAAGGATGCATGGATGTCAGTCAACAAACATCCAGGGAACCTAGGGTAAGAGCTACGTGGTCTCTCCCACACTGCAGTAGGTGTGTGTGTGGGCGTGTGTGTGTGTGTGCATGTATGTGAGAGAGAAAGCGGGGGTCTGAGGAGTGAGTAGACAGGGGCTTGTAGTGTCTGTAGCTGGGCGTTATTCAAGCCCCCCTACTCAGCACGATGTATGAATGATTAAAATCAGAGCTTTGCTGTGACAGAGGGAGGTGTTTGCATTTGATATCATGTTTGGGAGACATACAGAGAGCCCATAAATGAAAGGCACAGCCAGACAAGGGAGTACAAATATCAGTGAGAGTTTACTGCGAAAACCCTGCAAACGCAATGAGGCTGCATAAGATTGGTGCACTGATAGGATTAATGTTTAGCTTGGCACCTGTTCAGCTGAGGTGGTAGGTCATCTGGAGTGTGTTTCCATGGAGGGTCCTCAAGCTCTAGACTCAGGACACATGAGCTGTATGAGTGATGATGTTGTTTACTTCCCACCCTAGTACATAGCTAGAATCTGAATGCTGTAGCATATCTAAGACTTTGCCCTCGAAGAGAGGAAATCTGTGGAAATAGAGGAGAGAAATTGAAGCTGTAAAGCTTTTAAACTGAAATTCATTCACACACAATCAGTTTGAGCATTACATTACAGAACAAACACTCATTTTCTGAGATCCAGGTTTCAGTTTCACGAACAGTCCAACTAGAATAGAGTCGTTCATTTATCACAACCACAAAAAGAAGATGTCGAGCCAAAAAGGACAACAAGATGAATACTTGACCTTCAACTTCTCTCTCCTGATCAAATTCTCAATTTGGGTTCTGTATAAAATGATGGATACTGCTAGACAGTTGGAAGCTGTCATCCATCTTGTTTGGTTCTAGATTCAAGTCATCGTGTTCCGTCCAACACATCTTCTCCAAAGCTATTACCACTGTCATCGGATCATCCCTCAGTATTGCTGCGGTGACACGTCTACCATATCAAGGACATAACACATCTTTTTTTTGTTTTTTTTGATCTTGTCATTTGATTCTAACACTGTGGATGAATAGACACATCCCAAAAGGCCTTGTGAACAGCAGAGAGAACAACACACACACACCACCTGTGCTATTGTGTTGCCGGGTAAGAAAATCTACAATGCTGGATGACATTTATAATAAAAAAAAAACATCCTAGATATCCTTTCGCACTGGGATAGGTGCAGGATTGCTTTGGCCTTGTCTCTCCCAATATCAATTGGTGGATTGTGGTGTGTTTGCCATGCCGTGCCTGCATATGTGGCCAGGAGTAGAGCAGATAGGCTGTCTCCCAGGACTTGAAGCAGATGAGCACAGAATCGGGCCATCTGGCTTCCTCTCTCCAGCTAAACATCACTGGGGAGGAGGGGGATGCGAGAAGACCCACCCCCCAGTCTCTCACCAACCTGTCAATGTTGCTAAGACAACTCTTTTACAATAAAACAAGGCTGTCAGGTGGTGTGTTTGGGGAAATGGCGACATCAGTTTACGTGAGTTCTGGAATGCCTTAGTCAGGGACGTTGCTTCAGATTCCTACTAATACAGGTACCTTTCTCTGTTAAAATACCAAATATTATCCAGGGTAACTGTGTAACCTTCCCTCAACTGGTGTCCTAGAAAATTCTAAAGATTATATTGTTTGAATTACATTGTTCAATTAGAAAATCTATGAACAAGTAGGTTCCAGTGTTGAATAGACTCAACTAGTCTAGGTAGGTTTATAATATATTCTGGCTTTCCTTTTCATTGTGAAACTTGCAGGTCCCTACTGGAGGCTATCTTGTGCTGTTTCCTGTATCCTGAAAAGGCCACTAATAGAACAAATGTTTCCACTGTGTTAAAGTCATCACGAAAGTTGTGCTATTAGGAATCACTATTTTGGTGGTCTCTGGTTTAGTGTGACTGGGTGGTTCATGTTAGATGGTGAGCAGTGTGACTGGGTGGTTCATACTAGATGGTGAGTAGTGTGACTGGGTGGTTCATGCTAGATGGTGAGTAGTGTGACTGGGTGGTTCATGCTAGATGTTGAGCAGTGTGACTGGGTGGCAGGGGGAGGAGGATGATAGAAAGCTGTACAGCAATGAGCAAATTACCTCCTAAACTCCCTCCCCACCTCTGGTCTTCGGGTCAATTTGTTATTTTCTAAAAGTAACCATTCACCACATGTCACTTACCAAGAAAGAGAGCTTTTGGTTCTGTGGATGGGCTTAGGGGGACATAACATTTCTTAAGCTGTCACTAAGGCATGATCTTGTTTCTTATGTCTGCCAAGTTCTTAGCTAAATCACTATCAAAGGTGCCACTACGACACAGCCACTGTACGTCCAGTCTGACGGGGCTAGACAAGGTCTGTTACACACCGCTCTTCCGCCAACATTTAAATCAAATCATACCTAGTTCAGATTCATTGATTCAGGCCTAATTACATTATTCAGGATGGAGCACAGCCAGAGCCAGGAAAACGACAACAATCTGAGACACATATTTATCTCTTTCCTCTCTCCTGCCAGTAGTATTTGTCTAGCCAATAAAACAGGAGCGGCTGTGGACTGACGTCTTTCAGACCTCGGGGCCGAGCGGCAGCCGCAGTCATGCTGTGACAGAGTGTTCTGGTTTCCTGATCTTCCCGTAATGAAGGAGTACCGAGTCTGTCATCCAGGAACAGCTTCTCCCGTCTGTCTGTCCGCACGCCAGCTGGAAACTGTCCCTCACCTCAGAAAAAAACCCCAACAGCTCTGAGGTTGAGCTACTGTAGCGCAGCGTAGCCTCGTAATAGACAGAAACAGCTCATTAACTCTCAATATCGGCTTCTCTTGTTGAACAAAGTCGTTTTATATCAGAACGGGTCAGGTCCAATTTGCACTAACATTGTCGGGCGGCATCTGACGCCGTCTGTCAGCGGAGCGAGAGTTGATGTTTATGAACACGTCACAGCGGCCCCTGTCTGTGCCTGGTTAGCATTTGTGGACAAGCCGCAGGGGTTGATACTGGAGACAGCGGCAAGTTAAACCATGTTCCCAAAGCCCCCCCCCCTCCCCAATTTATAGTGTGACAGGAACTACAAGCTACAAGGCAGCCTGGCAGTTGAGCGAGACAGGGTAACCTTGACTGTTGAGAGATAAATTCACAGAGACTAAGGGGTTGAGAAGAGCTAAAAGGTTGAGAGGAAATAAAAGTGTTCCTCTTTAAAAGCCAAGTCTGAATCCATACAACAGTGTCTGTGTAATGCTAAGCACTAGAAATTGAATTTTGCAAGGATATTTTCAGTTCAAGGCCAGAGAGATGAGACTTTGAGAGGTGAAAAGGTCGAAACAATCTTTTGGATTCAAAATATATCTTTTAAAAATAGGCCTAGATGCATAGCTTTTAAGTTGTTGTTGCTGTGATCATGCTGAATGCAAACCACAGTTAGAGAGGCAAGTTTAATTATTGTCATGCATCTTCCATCAGATCTGGGGAGATAAAAGAAAAAGCTTTCACCAAAACAGATGACAGATAGCTATCTTTAAAATCTCTTGTCAAGCTTGTCTGGAACGGCAGACATTCTCACTTTTAATACTTGAGAACAGTAAATCTGTCAATCATGGATGAATTTCACTGGTAATGGATAGAAGGGACAAACATTCACATTTCTCTGATAAAGGTGTATCCTCAACACCTTCACTACTCACAAATATATATTTCAAACCTAAACAAATACCATCATTTGCATAAACTTCTTCCTCAAGAAATACAAATGTTTCAGTTATATATCATTTATGCAACTACTGCTTGTCCACGACTGACAAGAAACCTTGCGGCGAAATACGAAACATTCTACCCACTATGATTTCCCTTTGGTTTCAGATGAACCTTGAATCCTGTGGACCAACTTCATTAGTGTGCGACGCTTTGCTTTATTGCCATGAAGGATTCCATTTTCACAACAGATGAAGCTCGTCCTCTGTTGTAAATTGACAATGCCCTGTACTTCCTCCCCAGTCAGCTCACATTAATACCAATCAGATTGATCCAGGCTCACACCATCCTACAGCCAAGCAGAGTGGTGCCAGCAGGGAAAACATTTGCGCAGATCTGCTTTCATGCCATCACTATTTGTAGGTGAAAATGACCCAGATATGTTTGTGTGATCGGGGTAGGGGGGCCACGGTGTCTTAGCCATCAGCCTACACCTTCACGTCAACAGAAAATTACATTTGATTTCCAACTAACTTGCCTCCATCCCTGCTCTTCTTGTCCCCACCCCAAGGGCACACGTCTCCAGATCCCCAAGTGAGTCTGCGAACGCAATTCGCATTCATTCCCACCATGTCTTTAGATTGCTCGAACTGTGAGCAATGACAACGTTACCAGCAATCTCACTCTTTCTCACCCTCTCTGCATTGATAGGTTAATTCTGTGGCACATCATAGCCGTCGAACAATGCCCTCCCTAGAAAAGCAGAATGTGGTGTGACTGATGGTGACTGCAGTAAAGGTTAATTAATGAGCCTTGGCAGGAGACATGGCGGTGATAGAGAGACACTCCCCCCAGGGAGTGATCCTTGGGAGCTGAGGATACAGATAGCACAGGGAGGACGATGGCAACTCAGCTGAAATCGAGTCCTCTGTTCCGTCCGGTTAACCTCCAGTCTCCAGTGTGCTACTGTGTGAATCCTCTCGTCCAGATGCGACAGTAGGAGCTAGTTAGCTGCTGTACCTGCTTTTGGCCATGTTTTGTTCATCGTCCTCTCGTCCCTTGTTTTGTCTGCTGCTTGTTTATTCGATTCGTTCTGAATTTGTGGTGGTGTTTCTTAGTGTTTCTTGATGGTTGTGCTGTACGTATTTATCCTGAGTAGTTTAGAGTGGATCAGAAACACATGATTGTGTGTGGCATTATCCTGTACCGTTCTATTTATAACATTGTACACAATAACCTTAATTCTTATCAGAATTCAGAAAAAGATATGAGTTTTATCTCATTTTCCCCCTGCTACAGATTAGTTCACTGTCTAACACACTCTCTCTCTAATCAGAGATCAAATGTTTTTTTGTTATGTAATTTGTCTTGGTGGAAATGAAAGGATAGGTAAGGGAGCAGAATGAAACGATCACTACAGGGATGCCTCAAGCTAACACTACAGGGATACCTCGAGCTAACACTACAGGGATACCTCGAGCTAACACTACAGGGATACCTCGAGCTAACACTACAGGGATACCTCAAGCTAACAGTACAGGGATACCTTGAGCTAACACTACAGAGATACCTCGAGCAAACAAATGGATGCAAGATAAGACATTTTAGATTATGTTATATAACATTTTAGCATTTAAAAATGAATTAGGGCATCTTGGGTTATGAAACCTATTTCTGGTTGACTTTTTTAGGAAAAGGAATCATTTGATTTAGATGTCTCTTATTACAGCAACATTTTACTCCTGTCGCAACGGTTTTGCATTCAGATCATCGTAGGGGGAACACCACAGAAGAGCAATAGGCCTTCGGTGAATTAAAACACACCCCAAGAGTGGTGATACTTCAGTATTGTACTGTTGACGTGTACAGTACCCTGGAGGGAGGCATGTGTAAATGATGTTTCCTTGGGTGGGAGAGGAATTAACAGAGGGATACATTTAACCAACACTCTGGGATCAGGAAGGGATGAGTAATGAAACAAGTGACTCACAGAAAGAGAGAGAAAGAGACAGAGTCTCAGAAAGAGACATGGCTGAGTCTAGCCATGCATCAGTTAGAACATGTTTTATATGCCTGGGTGCTTGTTAAGGGAAGACATGACATGAGCAACTCCTATCAGATTTCTAATGGCCCTTACTTTTCATGCAAGTCCACTATATGGGCAGTTAAAACGTCTGCCAACCGTTCCCAGTAAAAGAGTGAGGCATCCGAGCAGTGATTACATTGGGTCTAACCATCCAAGTGATGAAGCGCAAACAGAATTCTACCACTATTTGCTGATAAATTTACTGTGTCTACTAGAAATCTGTAAAATCATGTAATGAATCTGAATGATCACCGGTTTTTAATATATTTATGAATGTAATATTTTTCAATACAATGCCTCTGCATTTTGCTTTGGAACACACAGAAAATAGATGTGAAGAAATATTGGTAATTCAAGGCCACAGAAGCAAGGAATCGTATCCCCACAAGCTTACAGTATACGAACCAGAGTTGGTAACAGGATTGCAAGAACAAAGTGAAAGCATATCTGCCAAGTCTACACACATTCAAAGACCACAACATCAAACAGGTTTTCCAAGCAGTCAAGGGTCTCAGTGTTGAGTTGAAAACAGGCCAGTCACACAGAGGGGGAAAAAAAACAAACAACCGATATTGTTTAGAACGCCAAAGAACAACACGTTTTTGTTCACAAATATAAGACAGTTTCTGAACATCTACCATAGCCACTGAAGGAATTATGCAAATATATAATGATGTTTAAAGAAAGCATTTGGAAAATGTACACTTAAAGGCAAACAATTTGTTCACTTTTGGTGGCAAAGAAAACTGATCACGGTCGTGAGACGGCTTTCAAAAAACTGGAACTTCATTTCAGTAAACTTAATATTCAACCCTTGTGCGGTCTGGTGTCTACAGAATAGTTTTAAGACAAAGGCCTGAAAGATCATCGACTATCTGATTTAGAGAGACAGGAAATGGAAACTTATGCCATTTGCATTTCTTCCAGGCCTCAATGATGAAGATAAGACAGCTATAAAAACATAGGGTGAGCCTCAGTTATGGCATTTTGGAGATTAATGTGGGTAGCTGTGGGGGACGTGTTGCAATGGCTCAGACTGAAAATGTGTCAAGGCTGACAGTTAGCACAGCCTGATCCCTATTGAGCTCTTTCCTCTGATCTAGTTCAATACATGCTAAAGGGGGTTACAATAATCATATTCATTTCACTGCTTCCCTTCGGGATGTGTGCCTTAGTGAATCATAAAGACTTTGAGAATTCCTTTTAGTCTAGGAAATTCCGGCAGACATAATGCATTCAAGCTAATTGCTACATGGAGTTCACATGACATGAGAGGCATTAAAAATAATTAAGCGCAAAATTTCACACACTATCGAGAAAACTCCTTGCCAAAGTGCTAAGCCACCTCTCACGTCATGTCTTCTTTGAGCTTTAAACACAACTCCTAGATGGCATGTTTGCCACAAGACAGGTATACATTAACAGTATATGAAAATACAATCCACATCATTATCCATTTATATATATATAGTCAAACGATGAAGCTCCACTTCCGCTATCTGCTAACAGATGTACAAAAATAATCAACATAGACACTGCTGTATTTTGAGATAACTGCTAGATGTTAAGACTTCAAAGATCCTCGAGTGTTTTGAATATCCTGGGGGTACTGAGTGTGGGTGACAGGGGAAAGGCATGTTGGATTCTACACGTTTTCCCTTTCATTTCCCCTTAACTCATTTTAATGTAAAACATCTTGACTTGCTAAAGTATGAGTGTACCACTCACATACAATGTCATGGAAACCAAAGGGGAACAAAGGTACGATAAAACTACCCTTTCCTTCTGTCTTCATATCACTTCATTTCTGTGATTAAAACATTACATGTACCATTACATTGTCAGTCATCAGTGCAAAATACAACAAGAGATCACACCAAGCTCAAAGACTGGCAGATACAAATATGTTTTAGAACTTCCCTTCAGCTGACCTGGAAGAGTTTACCAGGCAGAGTTTTTGTTTTGTTAACTGACAAACCTGGAGTAGCCAAGGCGCTTCATCACAACTCCACAAGTCTCTTCTATCAGTCTAATGTCCTTAGCGGGCATATTCTGCCTCCATATGTCAATATTGGCTGGTGATATGTCTCCCTCATACATCAGGTTATACAAGTTTGTGGAGGTGGTGAACATGAGCTGATTGAGGGCCGAGGGCGAGACAGGAACTCCCAAGAAGGAGTGGATCCTCTCTGCCGTCTCTTGGGGGAAGTTGACCACGTCCTCGAACCTCACCTGGAGGCTGGACTCCCGGTGCATGGACCCACTCACACGCAGAGCCGCGCTGGTGTGGGCCAGCCACAGGTGGGCTAGTATCAAGACAGCGTTGGCTTCAGAGTGGGACAGGAGTCTCTGGATCATCCTAAACTCTAGGGCTGTACTGGGGCATCCTTCCCTGGAAGCATCCTCCTTGAATATCAGGGACAGGTGCTGGGGGATGTTCTTTAAGGAATACAGGCTGGGTTTGCTGTTGTAAAGCATGAGATAGATCCATGCTCTGGGGTCCCGGACCAGGTAGATGGTTCTCATGGCCGGGCCCACCACTTCCTGGATAAAGGGCAGTTTCAATGCCCAGCTGCCGCTCCGCATGTTGAGGACCACGCGGGCGTTCGGGTACTCCGCGACGTGGCGTCTCATCTCCCTCACGTACTCAGCGTCCCGGTCTAGACTGGCCCTCAGCTTGCCTTTGAGCTCAGCAGCAGGTTCCCTCCTCCGGGCCCTCCTCCTGTGGTCCCTGGAGGGGCCGGCCCTTGGAGGAGGCTTCACCCGGCTGCTCTCCACCAGCTGAATATTCTGGAGGTGGAGCTTAGTGTTGTGGACCAGAGAATGCAGCCAGCCTTGGATGATCTTGAAGCGTCCGCGCACCGCGTCCAACCTGGACCACTCGCACGCGTCCACCAGCGAGTCAAACTCAAACTCTGTCTCGGGGATGTCCACGTGCTCCGTGGGAACGCGGATGTAAAGAAAGTCGGAGGTGTTGTGGAAGAGGTGCTTGAGGATGTCTGAGCCGGAGCCAGGCAGCGTTGTTATGACGACGGTGGGCAGGAGAAAACGATGCTGATCATAAAGTCTGATTTGTTTGTTGACCTCTGGGTTGGTGCTTGCTCCTTTCCATTTGACCCCGCAAAGGAGCTGGTCACAGCTGCTGGACACAAAGAGAAGCTCGGCTATCCATAACATGAGTACAGACAGGAGAGCATAGCGCATGAGTCTGCTGAAGCACACGTAGAATTTTCTCTGCAGCGTCAGGAAACCTATAGCCACACACAGTATCGCTCCTGCTATCACATTGACTGTGAATCCAAAATCAAAAAGCTGATTGTCAGCAGGGATTTGTTTGGGGACAAGTTCCGTCCCTAAGCCGAAGCGAACCATCTGATGTCGGTCCTCCACTTTAGCATGACCACCAAAGCCTAGATAACTTAACCGGGCTCCTATATCCTTATAATTTGTTACAACGGACACAATCGTCTCTGTGTTGTTTATGATTAGAGAGAGTCTGACTCCATTTTTGCTGTTGTCTATAAATCTGCAGTTCGACACTTTAACGTGAGGTCCATGCATTATGTAGGCTATCCTAGCTACAGATCCTCTGATAGGGAACGTCACGTTAACATACTGAGTCCACCTTTTCTTAAACTCGGCTGCCTGTTCTGCCTCCTGTATTCTAGTAACAGGACTGATCCCCTCAGTGTCAAACCAGAACATCTTATAATGGGCGTCCCACACGTCCATCAGCGCTCCGTTATACTTGTCCATGAACTTAAGGGGGACATACTTGAAGTCAATGTCCAGATTGTGAAAGAACGCGCTGAGCGAGGTCACAGGTGAGTCGTCCCACTTCTCCACGTGGTCCAGCACCAGCAAAGTCTGGGAGTTGAGCAGCACCAGAGCTCGGTACACGCTCTTCAGCCTCATGGCAGAGGAGTAAGCTGGTGCTGCCTCCCCGCTCACAAACATGGTGTCTCTGTGTGAAGAGGCAGCAATCACCTCCCCCGCAGAGTCCCCCACCCCAGCGTCGGTCCAGCGCAACCACTTAGCACACTCACCCAGCTGGCCTTCCCAGGGAGAGTTACACTGGCTGCTGGGGGACGGGCTGAATACTAGAACGTTGTTTAGGTAGCTGTACTTAGGACCGTACAATGCCTCGGACACGAACACCTGCCCGTTGGGAGCGAAGGTGAACGAGTTCTGGTCTGGATGCTCGTGCCCGGGGTTGAAGCTGTTCCATCCGTCCACCCAGGAGTAGGGCTTGGCGTGGACTATATCATACACAGCTCTGCCACCAAGCTTTCCCGACTTAAAGGAGACAAAAGTGTTCCCCTGGCCATTAGGCAGTCCTGCCCCGTAAGTCACCACCCCCCAGTTGGAGAAGATGTGCATCCCTGCAGTGCCAAAGCCCTGCGGAGGCTGCGGGGCCAGGTGGGCGTTGTACCAGATGTACTCAGTGTAGAGGGTAGTCCAGCGCTGGGCTGACGACTGCCCCATGGGGCCGTCCTTTGGCCGGTGCTTCCTGATCTGCTGGGCCAGCCAGTTACCGGTCCCGTTCTTCAAAACAAATGTGTCCAGGAAGATGAGCTGGCTCTCAGGGCCATAAAACCAATTGTAGTTTGAGTCGGCGATGCCAACAGTTCTCTGGAAGCCAGGCAACAAAGTGGCATAGTAGAACCAGAAATGCCCACGCAGCCAGTTGTTTTGCATGTTATCAATGTTGAAATGGCGCTGGGCCAGAAACACATACTGCGTGATGGACTTGGCTGTGTAGCTTCCGTAGGCAACCCCCTCGTCGAGAGAGCCGTCAACGACGTGATTCAGCAGGAACATTGTCTTCTCCATGTAGTTCACCGACACCTGTTTCCAAATCATCGACTCGGGGTCGTCGTGTGTGCCTATCACTAAAGCGCCTGTCATAATGGCTAATATGTTGGTGGTTTGGTGGTTTTGCAGGTACTGCTTTCCCCAGCCTCTGTACTTTGAAAGCTCGTACAGCTTCTCCGTCTCTGAGCGAATCTTCTTCAGGTAAACATTGCGTCGCGGTTCATCCAGGAGTGTGTACATGAAGTCATAGGCAGTGGCAAACCCTGTGAGAGAGTGAGCCATGGGCACCTCATCATTGGGAGCGCTGGTCACCTGCCAGTCTGGGTAGTCAGCCATCCTATCCATGAACTTGAGAAGGAATTGGAGGGCACCTGAATCTTCTGGGGATAGCAGGCAATAGAGGGCAAGAGGCGGCAGGTTGTTCCCGTAAATCTCATTCCACTTGCTGGTAAACTCATCATGTTTCATAGGTGGCATGTAGAGGGGTGCGTTCGATAGCATGGTCAGGACTGCACCCCTGATGACTTTGAAGATGTGACCATGTGTGGTGGTGGATCTTTGTCTCAGAAGCTGTACATCTGCTTGGCTGAAATACAGGTTAGGATGAGAGTTTGTAGACTGGAGTTTTCGATGCTCCGGTGCCTTGCCCTGGGTGAGCTTGAGCTGCAGCAAGTCATCTGTGAAAATATATTTTTCTGAACCATTGAAAACTCCAGAAAATGCTGTTCCCACTGCCAACAGTGCCAGTAAAAACACTGAATACAAAATCACTTTGTTAGTCATGGTAAAAGGCATTTTCAACGCCGTTGTTGTCTTCATTATCATCCCTTTTTTAAAGCCGCATGAAAAAGACTTCCCCTTGGAAACAGTAAGTTCAAGGTTTTTTTCAAAGCATTAAAAATATCTTGAAGAGTCATATTTCGATCGTTTGGAATTGGTTTGAGCGTTTTTGCTTGTTTAGTGTCAATAAATAGTCCATCAAACTTTTCAGCTGGAAAATAAACATCTCATAACTGTAATAAATTTTGCAACAATAAAGTCTTAAAGTCATGCGACCTTTCCCATGTCCATTTGGAGTTCAGACGCAGCAGATATAGAAAGTTGAGCAGTTGAGCACTCGTTTTGGCAACGCAACGCACAAAACACGCCGTGAAGCTGCAACAAAATCATTATGTATGAGAGAGAAAGTAATCGCAGTATCTGTCTATAAATCCAAGTGGGTATAAGGCTCTCCTTTACTGTGGAGAGAGAGGGATTTAGTGAGACCATGTAAAGACTGGCATCTTCTCTTGCGCGCAGCGGCTCGTATTGATCTCTCTCCCAAAACATTTCCTCCTGGACACACAGTCAGTCATCAGTCAGCCCCAGTCAGTGTCCGGTCCAATCACGGCCACCCACAGGCTTCTTATTCTCCTTGGTTGGGCTGTTACATCCACAAACCCCAGTAAACAACGCATAGCCGCTGCTAGCATTGCGAGCTGTCTAGGTAGCCTACCACAGTCCGTATACTATCTCTGGTTGTAGGCGATTCTTGTCTTTCTCAATCGATAATTTAGTCGTTTTCCATTTTAAGATATTTTTGTCTCCTTATCTCCGTTAATACGGTTACTTCGTTAATCCGGTAGTAGATGTTGCAGAGTGATAGAAGTTGTAAAGGAAAAGTTCTCATCACTCTTTTGTATTCAAAAAATGAGACAGTGCCTTGTCCCTTGCAGACATGGAATATATTCCCATTGAGGTTAGACAGGCTATAAAAACGTACTTGACTGATCCGTATAATCAGATGATTTGCGCTTCCGTTGTCTCTGGGTCAAACATTGCATCACATAACTACTGCGGTTGAACATGCATCTTGCGGTCGGACGCCCTACTGATGTGCCCTCCCTGCTGTATTCCAACTGTGTGATTGTTTTTTCCTCCTTTTAGTGGAAAAAGTTCAATTTACGACCTGTAGAGGGAGCCGTGTCTTCGGGAGCTTTCCTTTCAATTCCCTGTGCCATCCAGTCCTCTACTCTCACTCTAAATTGGCATTGAGCATTGAATTGAAGACTGCAACAACTGCCAGTTCATTTACTGCCCAGGAGAAACAGTTAATTTAAATTCCAGATGACCAATGCCATTTTTGTGTCAACACTAACAATTTTGTTGACTGCCATGCTTCCTTGTTTTGCTACAAGCTTGTGTATTTCACCCAGTTCAGACTCAGTTATTATCTTCGAATGTGAATAACCCTGGAGGAATGGGTTCAGTAGTCCTTCCTTTTGTATATTAAAAAAGATCAGTGTAAAAGCAGAGTAACAGCTGGGAGCAAGGTCCTTGATGACTGCACAGTAGAGAACTGTCTAACTCTTCACTCCCTGGCTTGCACACGTTCTACACGGTACCACAGATGGTAGGTGGATTCCAGATGAACAAGTGCAGATGCACGTAAACAGGACCCATTCTAGTTTCTCTCTCTCCAGCCTTACCACAGGAGTCATTCATCCATTTCCCTCACATTCCAGGAGATATATCCCCCCCCTTCCCCTCCTGGGACGCTATTTGTTCACGTGGGAAGAAGCTCCAGAACAGGACCCACCTCCTGCGTCTAACTCTCATTAAACATACATACGCTCATGTTCCTGCCTGCAGTTATCTCTCCAACAACACCATTTTGATTCCTGTCATCTCCATCCGTCATTTTTCAATTCTTCACTCCTTTTAGCCGAAAATTAATTTGCTGAGATGAGCTGTCTAATGGAAAACAATGTTTCATCCCCCCCCCATATTTATTCTTTCAGTACCGTTCTCTTTTGTTTCCCAAACACAGCACGGACCTGCTGCAGGGAAAGATATGGCTTGGAAAAACAACTTCCAAAGGACATAATCAAATAATCAAATAATGTTTTTCAGACTCCTTGAATGGAACCGAGCATCTTAATTAACGTCAGCCAGCAGCAGATGAAATGATTGGACAGCAGGCAGTCGCCAAGGTAAACCCACATTATAATCACCATCCATGTCGCTGTTTGTGCCCACAGACGAACAGTGGGTCTTGAGGGTTGTTGCTTGGCACTGGTTGCCTAGTGACGTTTGCTAAACATGTCAGATTAAAGTGGATGAACAGTGCAGCAGGTCTTGTTTGCCAAAAATGTGTCAAAGACAGACCCCCTCTTAGCACGCTTGTGGACGAGCCAGGGGTACCTCTACCGTCTTCTAAAAGTCTGGATGTTTGAAACACCAGAGGGCCTGGTCCGTTGCTTAGGCATCAAGCTCTGACCAGACAAACTGAACAGGAGTGTGTGAATATATAGGCAGCCTGTGCGATTATTAAAAATGTTCCATGCTGGGAGCAAAAGGATGAGAACAGGGCCTATGAAATGCACTCTCTTTTTCTCTCCCTATCTCTCTCTCCCCACGGAGAATTTCAATTCCCTGCCCAGAGACTCAGGGTTGCTCAGCAGGAGAATATGGTGCCCAAGGGCCTCTGGGTAGAGCCAGGTTGAAAGGAAGGCTACAACTGTTTCAGTTTTGGTTTTCCGCACCTGACCATGAGGTCTGCCTGTCAATCACTGCAGTTGGAGAACTGCTCCCAGGCTTGGTTTTTCCCTTCATAAACTATACAGCTACTGACTATCATTAACTCTGTTCATCAGGAGACTTAAATGAATTAATGTATGAAGGTAAGATGCTGGGAAGGAGCCAAGGAAGCAAAGAACATTTGAAAACCCCTCCAGGATATTATGTAACGGATTCATCCTGAGCAGACGTCAAAATATGAAAATAATAGTTATCGACATAAGTGTAAGCACAATGCCCATTTCCTGAGGTCTGACCGCAGGCATTTAAGGCTAAACTCCAGACCTCAGTCATCTCGGTCTGTCACTAAAGAGCAGCCAGCCAAGAGCGGAAGTGTTGATTCTTTGACCTGGCCCTCAAAGAAAAGAGATAAGAGGACGATCGAGAACAAACAGGTTTTTACCAACAAAATCAAGCCGTCTTCAGAGCCAGAAGTAGAGCAGACTGATGTGGCACGCTGCCTTTAATGTTGGAGAGGCACAGATGTGGGAATAAGCCAAGCTGTGATCATAAAACATTTACTACACATGCTGCGCAGATACCTGTTCATCTCCTCCGAGGTGGTGCGTGGTACAACCAGGCTCTTAAAACCCAAACATTAATATTTCAAGATGCTAATTTCAGAGTCCCTGGGGGGCGGGTTCAGTTTTTCTGCATGTGGAGAATGGTGTTTCAGGGTAAAATCTTGGGGGTGGAGGGGCCAGGGGTAGAGAGGAGGTGATGGTGGGGGGCAAAGGGAAGAGAGGGAGTGGGGTGGGGAGGGAGGGAGGTGAGAAAGAATAGAACACTTTTATCTTAGAGAGTGACAGAAAGTAGTTGAAGAAACTGAAAATCATTGTCGTTCACACCTGCAATTAGGTTCCAGGGGGCTTTAAAACGCCTCTCAGTATCTACTAATACAGGGCCCCAGCGAATACAACACATTCTACCTGAAACAACACGCACCACGTCTGAAAATGCTTGCTTTGCTCTGCAGGCGAGGGCTTGCGACACCTAACACATACATACTCACAGCCCTCAGAAGGAATTCCAGTGTGATGCACTGACATGTGACATGTTCCCAAGAGTCCAAATTAAATGGCGTTGTGTGACTGATATTCTGCCGGGCGGGGGTGTTGGGGTGGGAGGAGATGGGATTTGGCTGGGAGCATGCACAGGAAGATTACCGCCCCATTTCTGTTGGTTTCTGTGGTGTTGTTTCTCTCTCTCTTCCCTGTGTGCACACGTTCAGACAGACTGCGGTTTCATTTGACGCTGTCAGGAGCAGTCTCTTCACTGCGCACGCTTCAAAGGAAGCTGAGGATAAGAAGGGTTCTGGGAGGCGCACAATATTCAAATGCATTAACGTTCACCTGTGTCTGTGTGTGTGTGTGTGCGTGTGTGTGTGTGCGTGTGTGTGTGTATGTGAGTCCTTGTGGGATCTTTGTTGAGATGCTACCTTAAGGAACAGCTGGCTGAACCACACTCACACACACAGATCTGATTGGAAGCAGAGTAGAAAGCATTTGTTTTCCAGAATCATCGTCCCTTCCACTCAAGGCAACCTTGTGATGTAGGAGACCATTATAGAAATCCACTATCTGCTCCTAATTATAACCCTAGCAGTGAATTTAAATTCTTCCCAAGAAAAGTTCATTAGGAGTTCATGACAAAATGCCTCATTGATTTCCTGTTTCCGTGTGGCAGACATATGGGTCCTCTCCAAAGATCTAATGGTAGGCCTGACCACGGTAATGCTATGTGCTCCCCCAGAAATTCCCCGCAGGTCTCTCTAAAGAGAATATTAATGCACAACCATACTGCATTTGTCTGCCTTAGCATTGGGCTTACCGTAGTCTTCACATCTCTTACTGGTCCGCAGGCAATCATCCTTGAATCAGTCGCTAGCTGCATATCTAGCCAAATCCATAATGCACGTGTTATATTTAATATGGATTGTAAATGGAATATTTTACTTTCATTGCCCTGTAAACAGGTTTTAACTAATTATGTTTTGAGCTTCCTTCCTCATAACCATGATCAAGGTTTGGACCGTGTTTCTGGTTTTGCAGGGGGAAGGATGTCACCTGGACACCAGAGGCATGACTGGAGGCAGGACACATGCTCCAGGGGCCAGGACTGTCTGCCACCACAGACAGTGTTGGAAGACTTGACAGCCGCATGGCAGTTGCTGTGCAGTCTGGGCTGAATGCGGTTTCACCCTAAAACCACCAGACTGGGCTTTTGTGAGAGGGGGGGGGGGGGTGAAATGAAAATCTTCTTTGAAAATAAGACTTTAGAGATGGTGGAAAACAAGACTCTGCAGCTGAACATTGTGATGTAGCTAAAGAAAGTGGCTGAGTTGGTGTAGCAACCATATGCACAGTATGAGAGCAGACAATAAGCAGTGAAAGAGTTATCCCAGAATCAGGGATAAACCCATTCAGACACCAGTAGATGTGTGAGGATTGTGCCAGACACAATCCTGTCAGACACGTCAATATGTCACATACACTTAAGTTAAACAGTCATTTTCGAGAGGCATTTTGATACTGTCTATCAAGAATGTGGATGACATTTTCAAGAAGTATTTATCCAAAAAATAGTATCCATCGACCTGTGTTGAATATTCATGTTTCCCCTGGGTCCAGTATTCAACAGCTGAAAGACAGACCCAGGAGATGTACATCACAATTAACATTTAATGAACCATGAATTATGCAAACTCTTTATGAATGTCACTATCTTCATCAAAAGTTAGACACCAATTCTACCCATTGTTCAGATTCACACTGTCGATAGTGAAATTACAAGCGATTATTGTGTTTTGATACGTATTTAAAATTTTTTTTAAAAATTACCACGGCGATGCAGCTGTATTTGTGTTTGCTTTGATGAATTCAAAATGACTTGTGTTCGCGCAATAGGGAGAGAGAGCCTGATAAGCAGAGGTGGATTCCCTGTTAAGATGGAAAGACAGCCCACTGAGAACTCTGAGATTAAAACACACTTTGATGAAAAATGGAATTGTGAACATAGACTGGGTTCCTCGCTGAAGGATTCCTCACAAGAAAAGAACCACCTTCCTGAGCCTTGAAGTAAATCCCCCGATATCTTCCTTATGTGATTTTTAATTAATTCCCAAAGTTACTCATTCCAGAAATAATTAAAAAAAAACAGGTAACTTTTCTGTCTGAAGGGAACCTCATCTTTTTAGGGTTTGGCCTGACTTTGAAGGGCATCTTCTTATTCAATCGTAAAAGCACCATGGAATCAATTGGAATTGCTCTGTGCTACTCCAACACCTGGGAAAATGTTTCTGTCATTGTGCTCCAAGTTCAAAGCAGGAGGCCACTTGAACTACGAAGAAGCAGTTTTAGCTGCTAGACTTACGAAGTCTCCAGAAGGGTATACGTTTCCTTGAAAAAAAGAAAAACATCAAGTTTTTCAATAAATTAAAAAATATTTATGGCTTTAAACTTATAGATATCTTGAGGAAGTGGTAGGTCTCTTTGTTTTGTGAGACCTTTCCCAGGTTCCGGTCATTATAATGATGGCTGAGAAGCAGGTGTTTGAGAGGGTCTCCGTATTCCATCGCTGGCTATTTCTTACCCCCTCTTCTATTTTATCAACAATCATAAGTGTTCATTAGAGCGTAATAGTACCAGGGATTCAAACACTCATCTGTATCCTCAATATTTAAATAGAAAGTGACAGACCTCTTTAGTCATTCTCTGCATCAGAAGGCACAGCAGTCCTCTGAAATGTACCCTAGTAATCAAACCCACTCTCGCCTCATTCAAGCTGTCAATGTTATTGTTCGGCTAATGACAGCAAAGGGACAGCTAGCCTTTTTATGTTAAGTTCCTAGAGCAGAGGCTGCTGATGGCAAAGAAATGGCTGGAATCAGCACCTGGTCACAACATCACTCAACCCCCCTAAGGGGGCCAGTCTTCACAAGGGACCAATGGCATGCTGGGATTGATTAGCTCCAGGCTCCTCTCTTGATTGGCAGGCGGGTGTCCTGTTGAGCTCACCGGGGGTGTTTGTGTAGGCAGGGGTTGGGGGGGTTCACATCCATCGTAATTGAGTTCCCCAGAGTGTCATAAAAGAGCGAAATGCTCTGTAGCTTAAATCAACCTGAGGGTCTGGAGGAAATGACCACAGTACTCCTTCCTCTTCACTAAATCTCTTCTTCTCTCTGCAGTCAGTTCTCCTGTCCCCACGCCCTTTCATCTTCTGTCCCTGAGCCTTTTCTGCCAGCAGGCCCAGCTTCCCAGTAGGGGCTGCTCCGCCCCAGACCCCTTACTGTGACTCTTCCTCACAGCCAGCCCCCCCACACTGTGACTCACAGGACTCCTCCCCACATCCAGCCCCCCCCCCCCACACTGTGACACCCAGGACCCCTCTCCACAGCCAGTCTGTCCACTGAACATACCAGAATGCATTCCAGCCACGTGTTCATGCATCCATGTGACGTTAAGTATTTAGTGAAAACAACATGTCCTGCTGATCGGTGGTCTATGAAATTGAAAGTGAACTTCAAGAATCGAACAGAGCATTACTTGGATGCACACATTACACGACGCTTGCGTTTTCTTGTATTGTGCCGTGCAAAACAGACAACAGAGATTCTAGGTGATGGGAGATGTGACAAGACAAATTGTATTGACCGGCCATAAAAACCTTCAGTGCTATCTGTCACGGCAGTTGCTCAGTCCTGCCATCACATCCATGCCTTGCAGCACTATATGTGTTAAATCCAGTTCTGTGCATAATTGTGCAACATTGCTTGGTACAGTCCAGTTATAGTTCCCCTGTTGTCTCTGTGTAATGCAGAGGAGAGGGCACTACATCTGGCTGATGTGTCCCTCTGCCCTTTCTCCTGCTTGTCTGACAGATCGAGGCCCCTTGGATTGGATCGGTCTTGTCCTCTGGGGTGTCTGTTACATACCCTGTTAGCGTATAAACTGTGTGTGATGATTCTCTTATCCATAGTGTGGAGTGAGCTTACCTAACACAGATAAGCACACTCAGGACTTCTTAACCCCATCAAATCTTACCATCACCAATTGCAATGACACACACAAACATGAGCACATGATCACGCTCACTTGAAGGTATCTAGATTAATGACACCACTTAGTCATTTGTCTGAGGGAGACCGAGGTAAATTCATCACGGCTACATTTACTTCCTTTGAGAGAGATCTGAGGAGGAAAAATTACAATGAAAAAGAAGTACGAGTTTCTCGTCTTTCCTAATTCCACTTTGGGAGATGAATCACAACATGGGTGAGCACTTGGATGGTGGGAAAACAGAGGAGGGCCATTTATTTCAATCAGGACTAATACTGCCAAGGGAGGATGTGGGTTGTGTGGTGGTGAGGAGGGGGGAGGGAGGGAGGGAGGGAGGAGGGAGGGAGGGAGGGAGGCGGGGGAGGCAGCCTCTAATCAAGTCACTCCCCGAGGTCGTGGGGAAAAATTACTTTAAATCCATCCGGAGAATT
>BROE01000024.1:8838527-8964518 GCA_036571765.1 Plecoglossus altivelis | reverse complement strand
GGAGGGAGGGAGGGAGGAGGGAGGGAGGGAGGGAGGGGGGAGGCAGCCATCTATCAAGTCACTCCCCGAGGTCGTGGGGAAAAATTACTTTAAATCCATCCGGAGAATTGCATAACTTTCCCTTTGAGATATAGATGATTTAAGAGAATATGGAAGTTCTTTACACTGAGGGTTTTATGGACTGTCAGTTTTAATACGTAACACGAGACCACTGTTCTGCTGTGAGTTTCTGTACGACCTGCGATAAATGGTTTAACGTTCATGCATTATTTAGACGTAAACTGACAGCTCAGTTTTATGTTTTGTGTATTGTCTGTGCAATATATATTTTGAGAATATGGGCTCAGCACTGTCTTGATCAATATGGTTTGTTGACTTCACATTGTGGTGATAAATTGTCTTGCCCAGGGAGTCAACTTCTGAGACTTTGAGAAAAAAACAACAGGGTCCCAGTACTCGACCTTACAATCAATTGTCCTTTATTTTAATGATTTATCTCGCTGGCTTATGAAACAAATAGCCTGCGATCACATCATGCTGTGATACGAAAATAAAAAGAGTCTATCCAAATAATGAAGTATTGTATGAGCGTCAAACATAGATCAGGGTCCTTTATAAGCTGCTCATGGCCTCAGACCATGAAGCTCTCTGCCCTACGGGAACCATTTTAGAACTTACACACATGCTGTGCTTTATGATTCCAGTTCATTTCTGGAATCCCTGTTGCTTCAAAATGTAATAAACAGCTCCCTGCGGACGAGGAGTTTGACGGTGCTGCGCCGGGCCTGCGTCTCCCTCTCCTCCTCCCAGTTTTTCAGCTGCAGCCGGTGAAGAAAAGTCATCTTTCAGGTAGATATTTCATGATTATGCTTGTCGTTCAGAGAAAACACCTGGCGCAGAGACACGAGACAACCCCACCCCCACTCCCACCCCCTTTTGAATCATCGAAAGGAAAATCCACACTGTCAAGTTGCAAATGGTTATGGATATGCATCAGCAAAGTTATCAGGTCTGTTGAAGATTCTCATAAGTGTTGCAAGATTTCCCCACAGGGACGGCGAAACAAATCAACCATTGCATTTCCCCATCATCGTTGCTGGGAACGCAGAGCTCCAACGGATGGGATGTGTCAACACTGGAACGCTTCAACGTCCTGGAAAACCTGTGCGCCTGTGAGTGCGAGCATGTGTACGCGCTGCTGGAGGTGTACGCGTGGAGGCCAGTCAGTCGCTGAGACGGCCTCCACAATACGAGAGCTGAAGCGTGCGGGGGGGTCACAGTGCGGTGGCTCAGTTAGGCCGAGCGAGCCAGCAAGGTGCCTCTCTCTCCAGAGCAACTCATCCCCCGTCACAATCAATCTACAACAGAGCCACACACACACACACACACACAGTAATCCTATTTGTTCAAATAAATAATGAAATAGAAGCCACCCCACATGGTGGGGCCCACAGGGGGAGGTAATTGCCGCGTTTCAGGCTGGATCAGATGGGCTCAGTGGGGAGGCTGGCTTCACTCCACTGTGACCTTGTGAGTGTTTGTAATTTTCCACAAGCTTAGGGGATATGCAGTAGGAAAGGCCCCTCGGCAGGGGCGCAGATATCCCAGCACCTGGGGACAGGGCCAGTGCTGCCACAGCCAGCAGCCTGGTGTGATGGAGTCTAGTACACCACTGGAAGGACAGCTTAGGAGAGGAGGAGCGGGTGACTTGACGGGCGTCGGAGTGACGCCGGAGCCCAGTGAGACCGCTGTGCACGGCCTTGTTCAATTTGTTTGAGCTGGATATTGAGATGCCTCACTGCACCGGGGGGACATGGAGACGATAACAAGCTGGAACATCAAGTTTGTAATGTTCTCTATGGCCTCTGTGTGAACCCGGACTGTTCCACACCGTTTGGACTGAATGCTTTCGCAATGCAACCCTCCAAGTCAAGCGTTTATGACCAACCTTTAATCCATGTTCAAAAGCATGACACTGCTGCTGACAATGTTTTACTTATCTATTATAAATAGGGCTTTAAAATGAATATTGACTGTCCTTATGTGCTTTTAATCTGAGGTGCACTTATGACACAAACACAACCTTCCGTTATTTTAAGTATTTTTTTAAATGCCCCAGTCCATTAAGGTTATTGGGTCATCCTCGGGTTACCATGGTAACAGCTGACACGCCAAGTAGGAGAGTGATGGACTCAACTACTGAGGCTTTTCCAACTGGGGGAAACGGCCAGTCATTCAGTGTGAAGTTATAGCCTGCCGGCGACAGGGAGGTGTGATTGCAGTGGTTCCTTATGGGCCACCTCTCTGCATTGTTGCTGCATTACACCGAGTCACTGAAGGGTCAGGCTGAGAGACTGTCAACAGGGAAACTCACTTTATTGGCTTCCCATTAGCTTCCAGCATCCCTCATAGAAGGGTTCAGTCAGAGTGTCCCTGCAGGAGCAGGAGTCCCACTCTCCCGGGAGAGTGCTGTTACCCCAGGTGGACACGGGCAGACAGAGCCTCAGTGGGCTGTGTGCCAGAGCAGATGGAGGCTCCACTCAATGAAATGCACAACAACGTACGCTGCTGCTCTGCTTTGGGTTGTTCAGCGTTGATGCTCTGGTTGCAGTCTAACGACTGTTCAGAAGGGAAAGCGGGAAATGAATCCGCTCATCAAACCGTTCATCTAATCCCACTATGCAGATATTTAGCGATCTACCCATTCAAACATCCATCCCATCTTTCCACTTTTGAAATATACACTTGAGTTTACAGCATAATCAAAGTAGGGAACAGTGCTCCAGTATGACAATGCAGCGTGTTGTTGTTTGAGTTAAGCACACCAGCAATCCATTTTACCTGGCTCAGTCTGCCACTTAGTGATTATGTCGCAAACAATCTACCCAGCACGGCCAACCGTGGAAGGCCGATTACCACGCACTGTGTTCCGCAATCACCCGTTTCATGCCAGCTAGATGCAGGAGGCAAGTTTAATTCCGGATTAGTAGCGGGATTGAAGATTTGCCTCCTGCAGTTCAGTCCATTGCGGTGTGGCTCATTAATCAAATTAATTAGCATGTCAACAGCGTGCAGTCTTGTGTCATAACATTCTCATCTTCCCAGCTCCAGGAAATGGAGTGCAGAGCCAGGTGCAGCCTTGACCACCCAGACTGAATAAGATGAGAGGGTCTTCAATCATCATTAAACGCTACAACATTAAGAAAAAAGCACATCCGCAAGATTTTACCTGTCTTGGAGAAATAGGGTCAACGTGGAGGAAAGACGTTTCAGCGCAGGCTGAGATCTGTCAGTGTGAAAGCGGTGGGTTCTTTAATGAAATACTTTTTAAACGATCAGTTGTTGTGTTGCTTTGGCCAGAGGCCACACACAAAGAAAAGGAAAACACATACGCCTGCAACGATTGCACCCTTGTGTGTTCAATCGTTCGTCTTTTTCTATCTCTCACAAGAGCCAGAAACACATACTAAGGTTAAGAGAGAGACCCGCTTTTCATGTCCGATATTGCAGCAATTCAACTATGTTCCATAAGGCCCCCTCATTGAGTCGTTGACTTGGAAAATCAATACAAAGTAGTGTTTTTTTGTGGGGGGTGACAAGCTAGACCCTGCCCAACAATCTCCAAGATCAGAGCCTTGTTCAATCCCTAAAGGTTAAAACCTGTAATCTTTGATTCATCGCTGCTTCTCCCCTCTCATTCCCAGACAAAGGCTGGCCTTCTAGAGCCATTAATCATTCATGGTTTCACCGGCCTCAACAGACCACTCCAAGGCTCCAACGTCGTGAGCTGAGAGCCTCTGACACAGCAACACCTAACTTCTGAGCAGAACGCTGCTGCTCTATCGATTTGACCACCAAGGACCTAATGTGACCTGTCACATCAAAGTGTTGTGTTTGTATAACTTTTTAACCCCCACCCTCAAACTCAATTAGGGCCTTAGATGCTATCTGACTTCACTGGAAACGCCACAGGGCCGGAATTTTGGCGGACTTAAAAGGCTCCTTAAACCAGTAACAAGGAGAGCCACAACAGAAAGCTCAGAGGAGGTGATTGAGATGTTTTGCTTTTAAAGGTCTAAAGTTTAAAAAAAAAGAGAACCGTGTCCTGTAAAACCCTTTACCCTGCAGCTGAAATTTCTGGAGGATAAATAAAGGAATAACTCCTTTCAGGTCAGATCAAATCCTTTTTGGTTCCAAACAGACTTTTGCTGGAGTATAAAACCCCATAAAGACGGTCCCAGGGATCTATAAAGAGTTATTTATTCTGAAGGTTCTGTTCAAGGGACCAATTGCATCTACTTGTATTTTATTTGAGTCGGACTGAGTGACCACACTAGACCAAGAGTGAAAAGATCAGATAGGCTTCAGAGCAGAGTGACAGTAGGGGTATTGGCCAGGTTTTTGCTGTCACAGATTGTCACTAGAAAACATGCTGCTCCAATACTTGTACTGGCCAAACGGGCAGCTACCACATGGGGCAGGAAGTAATGTGTGGGGGTTATGTTGTCCATGTTTTTCAGAAGGAGGAGTTCATGGATGAGTGGCTCACAAAGATTTAAGGGACAGAGGTTGACTGAATGTGCAGACAAGTGTGAACTTACCCAGGCAATGGATAAACATTCATGGGTATATAGAGCCTGTTGACACACAAAGCAGAGTGTCTTCAGAACATTTACGCTCACCTGACAGGATGCTAACCAATGTCTGTTGACTCCGGTTAAAGGTGGGGGGTTTTAACACTATGAGTTTTGTTTGGCAAATGGAGTCAACCCCAGAAAGAGCACCACAGGGTGTTGTGTGTCTGTGTAGCATCACTTTCACAGGTGCAGCTGTGCTTGTGACTCCATGCGGATGTGTGCCCTCACGATAACACTCCACAATCCACTTTTTCACGCCACGGAAACGCAGCGAACAATATTCCTCCGTAACCCCACGTCCCTCTACTCTGTCGTCAATCGAGCTGGAGAGAGAGCGAGAGAGAACGCGAGAGCGAGGGAGAGAAAGAGAGAGAGAGAGAGGCAGTCCTCAGGGAGCCATCCTCATTTCAATATTTATTGAAACGTTATCAAAACCACTCAGAGCGACGCGTGGCAATCAATGCTGTTTAGACTCCTGGCTGTGGAGCACGGGGTCTCTCAGCTCACCAAGCCATTGTTTGTGTTCGTGCCGTTCAGCCTCATCCTTCTGAAGAGATGATGGGGGAGTCGCAACTCTGTAATTCCAACCCTAGTGGAGTGCTGCTGTTTAAATTGCACACTGGCTGAGTACAATGTGCTTTAATTGGCAGAGCGTATCACTTCCACATGAGCAGGGAAGAGTGGGAGTGTGAGGCCAGGGAACAGCATGTAGCTCAGAAGGTCCACATCACAGGAAGTCTTTTTACTTTTCCAGCTCCACTCTCTTTTGACAGCCCATCCCATTTCCTCCTGGAACCTGTCAGAGTCTGACAGCTGGTGTTAAGAAATAATAGAATAATTGTTCCAATGTTATTTTAAAAGAATATACTGGACATCTAGTAATGGGTTTAACTGGACAAAAACAGCCACAAAGGTCATGCCTCAAAAAAAGAATCATGAATGGAACTGAATGGTCCGTCCGGCCACAATAGTTTCCGTGGGAACAAGAGTACTCTCTTTCCTCCTTGTTGCATTGCCAGTGCAGAGATTAAAAGCTTGGTCTTTCACAGAGGGACCAGTCCTGTACAAACTGTTCTAAGTGACCAGCACGTCCTGGTGTCTGTGTGCTGTTGGTGAAAGGGCAGCAGGGGAAAATGGATTTGACTTTTGGGATAAGTGGTCTTGAGCTGTAGTGGATAAAAGAATCATGAGAAGTGCGGCAAGTCACATGCAGCAGAGAGAAAAACAACCTGTGCCTTCAGAAGAATGCCACCTCTTTTACCCCGGAATGGATGAATGGTTGGCAGTTGGAAATCCAACGCGATGAATCGACTAATCTGCAGTAGTGCCTGCATGTGAGTCTTTCGTTTGATCTCTTAGTGCCTGGGCAGATAGCCATCTCTCTGGGCATATCTCGCCGTCGGAGCCCTTGCACAGCTTGCAGGAAATCAACTTCCACAGCTCTATGTGGTGGAAGGCTGCACTGCTGCTGCAGTGCCACTGGACAGCCCCGGGCCGGACTGCCCCAGGCCCTTCTGTGGGCTGGATTAGTGCTGCTGATCTCCACATGGCGTGGCAGGGAGTTGACTTCATTCTGTCTGCCCAGAAACTCTCAGAGCACCATTGTGTTTTGAAGAAGGAGAAGAGAACCCTTCTGTCCTTTGCTCTCATCACTCTACCCTACTGCAGTTCACAGAAAGGTTGAAGAAACGCGCTCAGCTAACAGAAGTGCTGGAAATATAGAACTCTCCTAACCGCCAACTGTTGTTACGGTACTCTGCATGCTCTGTATAAGATGGAGTGTTTCATTGACATTATAATGCACCGTTGAGAAATGGGTAGAATCCCTGAAGACAGAGAGCACCATACTGCAGAGGTCACACCTAGAACGTTAAGGTCTCCTGGTGGAGGGTTTTTTTGGGAGACAGCTGACGTATGTACCAACCAGGGATCCCACCGGACTCTGAGCAGATGGCTCAACTTCTCCATGTCAGCACTCCCCCCCCTCCCCCTTACACCCTCCCTGCCCCCTCACCCTTTCCCCTGGCAACCTGCGAAACACAATGTTGTAGACATGAGAGACGGTTTAAAACTCTAAATTAAATTAAATTCATGTTGCGCTTTCGGTGTCAGCAACCGGCCTCAAACGAGCCAAGGAATCAAACCATTTGAACAGCACGAAAATAAAAAACATTTTTTTGAAATCTTTGTACACGGTGGGAGTTGTTGCAAGTCCACAAGCAGGATATTGCCTTGTTGTTGAGGAACGCTTTTTGTTCTTTTTTTCCCCTACTGAAGATGAAAGATTAACCGACGCTCCTCAAATGCTGTTGGTACAGCAAACTGAGACAAGGACCATGATGCCAGACTGGTCTCATCGTCGCATGCTAGCATTCAAGGCTCGGAACGAAGCTTCTCTTTGGCTTTGGTTAGACTACATGTGATTGGCCGACCAAACCACGTGAATTATGGGGTTTTAACATGCCCCAAGTAACAAAATGTAGCCGGCCAAGTCTGTTGCCTGTGGAAGGCTGTTAAGAGGGAGTTTTCTCCTCTGCATCATCGATTACCGTGTCCCCTGCGATGGGCCCTCTAATCCCATCTACTCCCCTTGTATGCTGCACAACTCTGTCCAGCCACTGTTTACATCCATCAAACACACACAATGCGTTGCGAGGAAAAGAAACAACTGTTTGCCGTTGCTCGGCTTAACTTGGCTGTCCTGATGGAGAACATTGATTTGTAAAGTAATCCCAGAAGGAGAGCCACGCTCACTTTTCTTTTCTTGGTGACATCACTTCATGGATCTCAGGCCAGGCATCAAGTGTAATTATTGAGATGGGCTTTTCGACTGTCAGCATGATAAATGACTGTTTGATTTCCTTCCTCTCCAGCCTATCAGCAGGTCTTGCTGACTACCTGGCCGGCGCTGTGTTTTCTATGTCCTTAGCTCAACACAACAGACGCGGACACATATTGATAACCCCTCCATCGCCCGTGCAGAAAATCTTTCAATAACAACATACAACGATTTCTAAGCAAAAACGCGCTCGGCAGCAAAATAGTTTGGACACAAAGAAAAAGAAAGAGAAGGCTGGTTTGTTTTCCTTGGACCGTTTAACAGCTGTCGTCAACATTACTTTAAAAATGCTGCCCTTCTACTCTTCCTCTCTATTGATTCAAATATACTTTTTTATTTGGGGCCAAATCATTACTGGGACTATCAGTGTGTACTAAACCTGGGGAGAGACCCTGACGCTCCGGGCTTGTATCTCAGAGTGCCTGCCGTGAGTCGATTATCGCAGCTTCCAGACCCGGATGACCTTCGCTCTTAAACGGGGGAACTAATCAATTGTGTATCCAAACTTAGTTTTTGTATTTGCTCACTGAATGGAACCACAATAACAATGATAGAGGTAAACACCGCAGGGGTGCGTTTTGTGTCTCAGCTGATAAAATTAAACAGCGTTAAATATTTGTGTTCCTAAAATAGGTGGCTCAGGAACAAGCAGTGTAAACAGACAAGCTTTTGTCCGTGTCTTGAAAAGCGATGGAGACATTTCAATGTGATTATACTGTGTTCATACAAACGAACATTCCAGTTTGCATGTAGAGTTAGAGCTTGTGTCTGGCACGCTACTGGATTATTTTTAGTTTCCTTTGGGTTTCTTTGATGAATTGCAAAGACAAGAAAGGGTCTGAAGGCCGTGTTGCGTAGGAGAGCATCACTCTTCACCAAGCTGGTCTGGCTCCACTGCTAAGCATTCATTCAGCTTTACACCTCTGTTTATCATAGAGGTCAGTCAGTGGCTGGGCAACAGCTACAGCAGAATAAGTTGCAGTGACACACACACACACACATACAGACACACACACACTTCTCCTCCCTGGCCACGGTCACACAAACGCTGTCAAACACACACACACACCGTTTCACAGACAGACCACACACACAGACTCTTTCGGTATTACCTCCACATCTCCACGGACTGTTCTCCTCTGTCCCTGCATGGCAGTCTTTGCTTCCAGATCAATTATTCCCACAAAAATAAGTATGTGGAGGCCATGAAATATTTACGGTGTAGAGCCAGAGTGGGGAGCTGGTAGCTTCCCCTGTGCAATGGTGTTGTATCTCTTTTATTTTTCATGATGATGGAGGGAAGGAGGCGGAGAGGGGGAGGCCCCTGTGTCGCTCTGGGGCCGTTTCCGAGGAGCTAATTCAAGCGGCGACGGCGAGAGCCGGTCCATCCCTGGCTGGTCCCCTGAGACCTCTCCCTCAACCCCACTTCCAGCTGATTCTCACAGTCCTGGCTGCCACTTAATGGGGCTGCAGTGTCAACTGGCAGCCGAGATGAGTGAGGGGGTGGAGTGAAGAGAGAGAGAGGGGGGATACGGGGGCCAGAGAGACTTTCGATCTCTCCATCTTATTTGTTTTCCTCTCATGCCATTCAACATTATTGGTGTTTACTTTTGCTTTTATCATGTGCTGCTGTTTGACGACCAGGGCCTGGGGCAGCACTGGATGTGGCAGATTGAAGCGTCTCTTACGTGAAGACCTGATGCCTCCCATCCAAACATGACACCGGATGTTCATTCATGGTGAAGGGGATTGAATGTGTGTATAGCACTGAACGAAATGAAACGCAAAGAGCACTTGTTGTATTTTGTGCCTCTGTTGCAAGTGCATGTGTGTACATCTGAGCCACAGCCTCATCTTGTACTGCTCCTGAGGTAAAGTCGACAATGACACGACATCTGCAGGTGACTGTTTCCCTAGCTGTCATGTCGGCTCAATCTTACACCTTTTCCTTCTCTACACTTCACCCCACACTGAGATGTAACAAGCACTTTGGCTGTTGGAGAGAGAGAGAAAGAAAGAAAGAGAGAAAGAGAGAAAGAGAGAGAGAGAGAAAGAGAGAGAGAGAGAGAGAGAGAGAGAGAGAGAGAGAGAGAGAGAGAGAGAAAAGAGAGACAGCTTGGGTTGATGAGTGCATGCAGTCACTGTGCATCTTTGTATGTCTGAATGTTCCTAGGTGTACTTGTATTACAAATGAAGAACAGCTATTGTTTTGAAGGGAGCATCTCAGCTTGGACTGTACATCACTTCGTCCCCCGATCAAACTTCCGTATTTGTCATCCTCCAAATGGATGTGCAGGGCAAGACCCGCACTCATTAATCCTAGGGAACGCCTGCTTATTTTCAATACCACGCTCCACTGCTCTGCTGTAACACATCCGCTCCAGTGAGACTCAATGACGATAGAAAATCTCAGTCTGTACATCAAGAAAATATGAAATGGCGTCCCCACCTCCCCACGCAAGACAATGAATCCAGTTCTGGAGATATTGCATGTCTGTCAGACGGGTTCAGTGTTGTTCGGCTCTACACATTGGTAACCTCAAGAAGATGACCAACATAGGAGTTGAGAAATCCGATTCTCACAAAGGCTGTAACGACTTTACAACCGTGACTAAAACGTTGTTAAAGCACTGCCGAAACTACTACAGACCTTTTAAATGTTCAGCTTCACAAATCCTATCGTATCAATCTGCACACCATTCTCCATTGTTATCTGCCTGTTGCACGGAGCAAATGACAAGGAGGAAATACAAAAAGTCAATTGACTTTTTGACAATTAATTTGACCCAAAGATAAACACGGAGGAATGAATGTTCGGCGTGACAATCTCTCTACCCCCACTGAGACTTCTAGCTGTGCCTTCTGAGAAGTCAGCCTTTCGTCCACTCAGGGGGACCTACTAGTGACAGGGAGGGAAACGGCTACATCAGATGAATATTCAAAGTCTGACGAAGACAAGCAGTCATTTTGTGAGCTTGTCAGCCGTGGTGGTGAGACTGATTATAAAAGCAATACTGTTTCATGTGCTGATGTTCAATTAACAAAATCAATCAAGTTACTTGTGGTGAACGTAGTCATGCACACACTGAGACGTACATACACATTCAATGAAACTCGCACACTGCAACATGCACGTTCAAATCATCTGCACTCATGCACTCTAGGACACCAGAACCATTTGCATAATGTTAAAAGTAACCAAGGTCACAGGTGGTTGCTAACAGTATCTCTAAGCATTCAGTACTTCCTAAGAGCATTATGTGACTGACAGCAGTATAGTGATGCAGTGCCATTTAGCTTCACATGTGCTCCAATCCCCTTTTAACAGGCATTTCCGAACAGCTAGCCCCATCCCCTCTCCTCTCCTTCCCTTCCTCCTAATCTCCGGGGTCTCTCTCGTCTGCAAATTGGAGCCCATAGCACTGATGAATTATGGCATCCATCCACACCAGGCTTCTCTCAGGCTCAAATCACTTTAAGTGACTCGCTGCCCCCAACCCCCCCCCCTCCCCCCCCCAACACACTCACAGAGACACACATGCTGCGCATGAGCTGACTTTTTGTTAAATGACTTCATGAGGAAAAAATGATAGCAATAATTTGGTGGCCAACACCAGCTGTTATGAAGATTTATCGCCATACTTAGTCCTAATACACCTTCCCCTCCTCATCATACCTACCTGGCCAGCTCCCTCACTCCAGCTCCTGCCTGATCATTACCTGGACTCACTCTGAAATTAGTTGGATTGCAACACAATCTTGTGGAAACCATGACTTCCTATAGTCATTAACAGTTGGTTACTGTGGGTACCCAGGTACCATAACTCTGGTTTAAAAAAAATACTATGTGTCTTAATCTAAATGTCATACATTAGTCTTCTTTATTTATGACCGCTGGGGATTTTATGAAATCCAGAGGCTTTTCAGTATGTGTTTTAGTGTTGGTTTGTGGTACTGTATTGTGTGCTTCAATATATTATACTGTACTATCGTTGTAGTCGCTACAATGGCTGATTCCAGTAACATAGCCTAACACAAAAGGCATCTTATCTAATTCTCAAATATCACCTTGGTGTGTTTCATGAGCCAACAATAAACACATCAGGCATCAGACTGTTGATCCAGGGTTTGCTCTTTGTTTTCAGTCAGGATTATGTTGTGTATCCTGTGTTGACACCTGTGGGTGCTGGTGAAAGCCATTTATGGCGTGGCATGATAAACCAGACAATGTCAATACCCTCCACTGTGATCTGAAATATCAAATCCAGCCTCCTCATTAGGGAACCACCAAGCAGCCCTCCAGCCCTCCCAGCCAGACATCTGTCTTCATTTCAATATTAGTTAGACCACAGAACACACGTTGGGTCACTGTAATGCTCCAAGTCAATCAAATGAAACAATTGAGTTTGTGCAATTTCCATTTTTAATCTGCCCTTTAGACTAACAAGACTGTTCTCTACCAGCATTCCCTCGAGTCTGATTTCAACTCTGTCTGCATGACAGATTTGGTAGTTCATTGTTTCATATTTGCATTTGACATTTCAGTCATTTACTAGGCGGCATTACAGTCCGACAGAGAGACAGAAGGAAGAGCAGCAAGTGCATTTACACAAGCAACCTAACAGCTGTGTGCTGGGCTGTGTTATCAGGATTCCAAGCCAACTGTAACTATTAGTTGCTGTCCAGTGGTCTTTGAAGAAAACGTTTGATGAAAAAAAAGAAACCCAAATCTGGTTCCCAGTCAATCAACTGAAGCAGTATGAGGTGTCTTTGCTATTACAAGAACTCCACGTCACTAAAACCAAGTAGGGTTGAAACAATTAGCGTTGAGATGAAGTTGTTCCCACTAATAACCTGAGGATAGTATGCCTTCAGTGATAAACTCCCCTAAATGGTTTGAGTGGTGAGTGGATATTTAACAAGGCAGCGCCTTCTTGGATCCGTGATGAGAGTTTTGCCCTGCACCGGCTCCAGCTTGTGGCCTCTTCATTATAAAACTTGAAGACAGTCCTGTACCAGCACCCGCCAGTCTCCTCCAGTAGCAGCAACGAAGGCGTTTAATTGAACTCTCCATGATTCCGTCTCGGGAGGCCATGCAGATCTCTCATTATGGTGCCCTTGTCCCCCATCAAGACCAAATGAGCCGTCTTTGACTTTGAACCTCTTCTCGCTAAACAAGCCATCCAAGAGCTCCGTCGTTGCTCCCTCTCTCTTTTCATCCTCCTCTTTACGTTCCCTCCAAATAATCCCATCTGCTTCTCGCCCGACGGCTCGGGTTGCATCACCCTCAGAGCCGGGAAAGTTATCTGGCTGACGACAGTCGCGGCCGACGTCCCTGACTGAAGTTGTGATCAGCCAGCAACTGTTCTAATCAGTTATGCTTTCTTTCAAAGCGTCGTAGGGCGTGCAGACAGGCACCGAGTCACTTCTAAAAGGGGGAATACACCAGCGAGACATGGCTATTTGATCAGTCGGAGAAGGTTAGAACCTGTAGATAATTACTTTACTACCCAACACCTTGGCGTGATGGATCAATCAGTCCAGAGAATGCACACTCAAGGTTACAGCCCTCGCAGTTTATGTTCTAAAGAGTAAAAACACATATATAGCACTAAATACATTTAAAATTCTTGGACAAGCAGGCTGGTGTTGTTTGGGATAAGGATCCAAGGTACAGCTCTAATCTACTGTGGGGAATCGTCCAGTCAAATGAACCCTGAGCAGAAATGGCAACACAACACAGGTGTCTTGATAAGAAGTGTCAACGCATCATGAAAGAAGCATCCCTCGTTGGTTAGCATGTGTCTAGATATCGATTGTCAGCTGCAAATGGTGTTTCTTTGAAAGGGAACTTCTGTCGTTTGAGCTGTGGTGTCAGGGGCCTGTCTGGATGATTGTGGTTCCCTGAGCATCACTTTGAAAGGGCTGGGTTCCATCCCTGCTATCCCCCATGCTCGCCCCCACACCCCCAACCTCTCCCCTTCGCTCCCCTCCTCTCTGTGCTCTGCTATAAGACTTCAATGCAGCCTCTGCTCTGGTCCTAAAGAGAAGCTTTGAAGTGTGTTTCAAAGGAACATCAAAGTTAGCCAGGGCAGAGATACATGAGTGTTGTATCTCATTTGGTTACACAGGATTTCACTGATCATACCACCTGACCTGTGAGATGCTCTGGAGTAGAAGCTAGTGGATCAAGGGCATCAGTGCATGCAGGGCTTGAAAGTGGAAATGACATTGATTGATTGGTTGATTGACTAATACAGATTAAGAAGCTTGGCAATGCACATGCAGACAGCATGTTATAGCAATAAACACATAAAATATCAATATAACATGTCTTCTATAGTAGCTCTTTCAGTGATTAAAATAATGTAATAGTATTACCAGCTACTAAACCAGCTGTAGTTGTGTGCAATATTTGGGAAATAGTAGGTTAAACACAGCCAAACAGATTAATATTCGTTTAGGTTTTTTGCCAGTTCTGGCCCCAAACAAAAATTATTGGTTGGGCCGGCCATGTATGCAGTCATCACTATATCTTGCCCAATTCACATCAGCTTAATAGCATGAAAAGGTTGAGACACTTACAATTTCTACTTTCTAATAAAGGCCGACATTTGCAGCTACATTCATCACCCATGGCATCTGCTCTCAAAGTAAGATCTCAGAATAAATAACACCTGCGGGTAGATTTTGGTACAGTGGGTATTGTATGTCCCCATTTGTTTATTACAGAGCCCAAAGAGCTATGCTATGCTAGTAGAGCACATGTGATAAAGATGGCTGTTAGCGTACCGTGAAAGACCAGCTGATCTGTCATTCTCAGCATGTGTTCCGACTTCAACATGGTCTTCTCATCTTTCCCTCGTTCCCATTACCTGGCCCACCCGCTCAACAAGAGCGTTCTATCCAAACATCTGCATCGCAAGGCTATCATTCACTTGTCGCCTGCGTTACTCACACACACACACACAAACGCATACACACTCATACACACACGCACGCACGCACACCACTGCTCTAGTGTCACTGAACAAGTTAATTAAGTCATCAGTTTTGAGATGGGTGTGACAGGTAATTATACTGTTTAAATATACATGAATGTCGATTCTAATGTAAACCCTTTGTCTCAGATAATAGGCTGGTAAGAAATGGTTGTTTGCTAGGCAAAATTAAAATAAAAAAAAACATACTGTGAGAAGCCAGCTGTTCTGTGTAGATACTGTGCATGGGTGTGTGGCAGCATATTCACTGGGGCACTGTCCTACTCTTGTTACATGGATTATACATGAAGATCCAGCACCTCTGCTAAGTTTATACTGTGAGGTAGAGATCAGCTAAACCTTTGTGTTGTGTTACGTACTGTGCTTTACAAAATTAAACATAAAGCCAGTTTGCAACAAGGCAACAGCGCTTTACAGTCATATCTGTCCATCCACATGGATTATCAGAGTATATTTTATCCAAAGGTGAAGTGGAACACGGTGTTCTGGATTACTGACTGACCTTTGGCAGTCCACACGAGCGAGCCTGGCTTGTCTGGGATCTTCGAGGTAGAGCTTCTGCAGGGGGGGGGGGGGGGGGGGGGTTCATCCCTCTGGCGTGGATGGGATAGAGGGTTACCATGATCCTATCCCAGATTTAATACCCTGCTATGAGGTGAACAAAATTAGATCAGCATTCGAAACCTCTCCCACTCACCTCGTCCATTTCCAATCAGCGTCTGATGATTATGTAGGGTGCCAAGCCATCTCATGAGACTCCAGGGATGGAGGGAAAAAAGAATCTGCTGCTGACAGATGTGAACGTTCTAAATGTACTCTTGAAATGGGATCAATATTAGGGCATCATGTACATGAGGTCGTGGAGGTTTTGTTGTTTATGGTCTATATTCATCTTCTGCATAATTAATCACCTCGATAACCCAATCAGATGCTCAAATGATTTTTTTTTAGCTTGTCCTAGTTACTGCCAGCAACCAGCTGATGATTAGCAAGTGACTGTAAAATGTGATGTCAACAATACAAGTATACAACAAATACACGTGACTTGTTTCAAACTCATGACAAGGAGCTCTGGGATGAAACGATGTTTGTGGTGAGATCACAAGCATTCATTTCTGGTCACCTGAGTTGTGTAGGTCTTTATTTACATCTCGATCATAATGTAAAGTCTTTCTTTTAAAAACAGCAACTAGCCCTAAACGAGGAACTGTGAACACTGCATTCAAAGCACATCCTTGGAGTCATGTCCTCATAGAATTCTTGGGTCGATCTTAAACGGAGGCTATTCTCAGACAAAATGGCCTTTAATTACTTTATCTTTTCATCTGAAGTGAGAAGCCCCCCAGGGTCCCAACCCTCGACCGTGAGCAGTGCAGACAAAACTCATTTTCCCAGCCCCCCAGTGCACCATAACCCAGTCCTCAACCGCAGCTAATAAAGAATATGAGAAGAGGGGGGGGACAGAAGAAAGATGGTCTTGAAGTCTAAGCTGGAGACCCACCACATAGACGGAAGCCATGGCCCCCCATGTCACCTAGGAGATAAAACCTCCTTGTTACAGGTGAGTGTGTAGAAGATGCATCAGGGGACTTGGAAACTGATATAAGACACTTAGTGCGACTAGATTATCCCATTTTGTCTATTAAACAAATGTTCCCCTTCTGCGAAATAGAAATGAAACAGATTATGTGCGGTCATCCTAATTCATCACCGCACGGTCATCGCAAGGAACAGAACAGACAAGGAGGCATGATGCCAACACAGTCTCCCAGCTGGTTTCTTCCAGTCATTGTCATAATTATAATGCAGCAAACAGACCCAGGGGCAACAATCAGGAATATCGCCCAGCTCTCCATAGGAGATAGGATCGCCTGGCCTCTACTCTGGCAGAGATGCTGAGCTAACCTTGACATTTCAAAGTAACGACAATGACAAACACTAGGGGAGGTGTGAGGAGACTCGCAGTGCTTCTCTCTGTAATTAGAATGGTCTAGGAGACCCGAGTACATCGCATTCTGTCGTCCGTGCAGTGCATCCGTGTGCTTTCAAAGCACGGATGCACTTTTCATAACAAACCTGTTTTCCCTGAGGGAATCCATCCACTTATCTCCATTCTCATCTTCACTAAACTGCTACTGCAGTCTGGGCATCAGCAGGTGGAGTTATTGCCGTCATAACAAATAAAAAGACCTGATGAAGCAGACACCTCTCAGAGGCATCGACACAGAGCGCATCGGGATCTGGAAATTGGAATTGAAATGGAACTGAAGGGAAATTGGTGTCCGGTGTTTTAGAAACAACGTCAGTATGCTCGTTTCAGGTAGGGGGTGGGGGGGTGGATGGCAAGGCACTTGTGAATCATCAGTTGTTTTGCATATTCAATATTGTGTACAAGCTGCAATACAGAACGGTGCTGGATATCGAAGAGAGCCAGGTCCTGTGTGCTTGCACACACTCCCCCCTCTCAGGTCCATCTCCTCGGAGCACGTGTGGAGGTTCTGGAAATGCGATGGTAGCCGAGGCAACCAGAGCCCTCCACTCTCTCGTCTCTCACCATCCACAAAGATTAGTTAGATTTTTTTCCTGCCTGTCCTCCCCCCTCCTCGCTGCCATCTGGCAAGATAGTGAGGTAGGGAAGGATGGAGGGGGGCTGGGGGGGCTGGAGGGGAGCTCAGTGTCCTCCACAGGCTTATTAATCATGCTAATCAGCAGGGAGGGGTGTATTTAGATGTCTATTAACCTCCTCCGACCGGCGCACACTGTCTCAGTCCTGGGGGGGCTGACCTTGGGGGGAGGGGGGGGGGGCAGGGCTGGAGGACCCTGATCAAGAATCAACCTGTGGTCAGGGTGAAGGGTGGGAAGTCCCCCTGCCCTCCCTCCTATTATGGAAGAGGATGTGTTGGCGGAAACTGTGGCTCCCCGAGGGTCTCTGTGGGTACCTCTGTCTGCAGCGACTGCTGGGTCGGGGACAAAACAACAAGGGGAAGTCCTGGATGAATATTCCCCTATTTAGCTCGTAATTATGTGCCGCGCTGACTGAAATAGCACAATGTGTGGCGAGTCCTAATGAAGGACCAACGTGGGTGATTGATCCCCACAGAGGAATGAAGAGTACTTATTAGTACTGCCCCTATCCTGGGAGATTTTTGATCTCCTAAATTGTTGGATATTGAACACAATGTTGTAGATTACTTAGATATACAAGATACACTCAGAGGTCTATTGATCTGTTTCCGGCTACGTGTTGAAAAGGATGCCTCTGGAGGGCCAGGATATTCATTTAGAGGCCAGTAAGAGGGAGGATCAGGTTAATAGTCAATAGCACAGCAAGCAGCAATCTCTTAATTCAGAGTAGACACCTGACTATTTCGAAATGTCAGGCCTTTGCAAACGGTTGTGATCCACCTCATGCTGATCCGGGAACTGCACCAGGTAGAGGTGAACTTCACGTCTTGAAAGAACCGTGAGCGTGAAGGTTAATATTACCCTGGACATCTCTCTTTGTACTCCTATAATTATATCGTAAAAAGTCTTAATTTCCTTAGAATCCAAAGTGAGCGCCCTCATTGTTCGTGCTTTATTTGTCTGTGAGAAGAGGAACGGCCTTCATGCTGCTTTTCCCTGAGCCAACAGGCCTATTTACCATTGTGTTCTACTGACTTGGGCCATCATTCTTTCTTAAGAATTCCACTCGTGCTTTGATCATGAGAAGTGGAATATTTTGTGTCTGTTGACGGTCTGTTCAGAGAAAGAAGTTGTAAATCCCTGGTCTGAAATACCACACAGAAAAATGGTCCGTCTTTGTGAGCCCTGAATGCTATACACGACAGCCTGACAGCCCTGAGACCTGGAAAACCTGTCACAAGCCCAGCGTGGTCAATATATCACTCAAAGCACACAGTTTCTGGTAGAGCTGTGATAGGACACTGGCCAGAAATATTGGGCTTTGGAAGAGGGAGGGTAGTGCTTTGGATCTGCTATTTATCAATGTGGCAAAAAAATCACATGAAGCTGGACGAATGAGGGAAGCCAAAGGGAGGGGAGGAGAGGGGAGGGAAGGGGAGAGAGGAGAGGGGCAGGGAGGAGAGAGAGGGGAGGGAAGGGGAGAGAGGGGAGGGAAGGTGAGAGAGGGGAGGGGCAGGGAGGAGGACCGGATGGCTGGTGCAGCGGTAGAGTCAGTGTCACCATAGGAGTGATTGATGGGGATCAGGGATCAGTGCTGTCATGGGGCAATTACCCAAGACTGACAGGATGTGTTGGAAGGACTAGATATGATGATGGCCATGAAACGATGCATGCTGAAGGGGAACACACAGTACAGGAAATGACATAATTGTCTTGACCTTGTTACGGTGCTCAGAAGCATCCTTTTCTTTATCTGCGTGTGCACAGGAGTTGGTCATTACTGAGCATCATTAATATCTCATTAGTCCAGTTACTATTATCCCTACGACCAATGGAATTGATCATTAAAACAAATTATGCCTTTGCCTAAAAGCTGGAATTAGATCCAAGGTTGGACGGGTAAGAATACCCAAGGTTGAAACACAATACCTAGGCACATGCAAATATTTGTTCTCCAAGGTGCAACATTCAGGGATACACCATGTTTATTAATACAAGCAATATGTCATGGCTTGTTAAGTGAAGAGAACGTGACTTGACGTACTACATACAACACAGAAATGTGCTCCGGATGGGTTGGAGTGTTCAAGGTTTATAGCGTAGATGAAGCTGTCAAAGGAAATAACCGCCTTTCATAAAGAGACAGTTGTCCACAGAATGAGGTGTGCGTAATCATTGTGACAGTGGAATAAGGGGGAAAACCCATCATCTATCCTCCTGGCTTCCACCTTCATGTCATTCAAACTAATGTTTACGTTCTGGCTCTCATGACTTAGAGGTACTTCGGAGTTGAATCGAAAGACTAATTTCCCAGAAGTGCATTGTGGTTTCAACCAAGCGTTGAATGGATTTCTGTTCTTAGTTTTGCATTTTACTTTTTGCTTTTCCAACGGTGATACATGGAGAAAGGCTTACATTGCCTTACTGCAAAACCCGATGGGTTTCAGACATTAATATGCAACAGCCTTTTAACTTTCGTTATTGCCTTGTGGGCTTCTGTGGGAGAGCAGCAGTGAAAAGTAGCCTTGCAGAAGCCTGGAGGGTGATGAGCACAGAAACTCAATAGTGAGCTTAGGCAATGAATAGAGCCAGATGAAATGAGAAATGATTGGCTTGATTACTTTCCAGTCTTCATTGTATGGCATTTCTATAAAAGGCTATGAATTTTCAGTCTCGTGAGATTCAGTTTTTATACTTTCCTCTGGAATGAGCCAAACCCAGGTGTTTTCTAACCCTTTGCTGCTTCGTATTGTGCCGGTTGTCTGTCTGATTATCAAGCCGTTAGAAATGGATGGAGTCAACTTGTCTTATTGTTGCAGGTATGACACATTTATTCTTCACGGCAGCCAGGTCTGAAAAGCATTATTTGTGACCTGGCCTGGACACTAAGAACCACTGTGAGAAAGTCAGTATAGCACCAAGTCCTTGGAGAATTGTAATGACATTCATTGCCTTTCTCGCTCTCTCTCTCTCTTTTTTTCTCTTTCTTTACTTTGCTCGCTCTTTCTTTATCCTTTTTTTCAACATCTTTGTCCATTTCTCTCTCTTTTTTTCAGTCTTTTTGTCCTCCTCTATCTTTCCGTAAATGCCCTTCTCTCCCTCCCATTCACGCTCTCTTTCTCTATCTGAATTTCCCTGCAGGCTGAGGGAAGCCAAAGGGCTTTAGCCAAGACAGTTTTGTTGGCTGTACAAGTAGAGCTTAGCCTCCAACAACACTCAATATGACAACGAAAAAGGTTGTGCACCAAAGCTTGAATCATCACCCTCCCACCAACAGCACATCATGTGTCAAGTAGCAATTTAATACCACACACTTGTTATTAAGACAAGATAAAATGTTATTAATCCAGAAGGAAATTAAACAAGTTAAAATATTCAATAAAATAAATCAAACAGTCTGCCCGGATGAAAGGTCCATAGAGTACAATGAGTCCAGTACCTCCTTGACCTTCTCACAAGGGTCTGGTGAAGGACACGTCGCCATAACAACCTGACGTCTCATTGCTGATGAACATCAGACTCACAAACAGCTCAGCGACCAGACCAGCCAAAACATAATCAACCCGCAGTCTGCCCAATCAGTGCGCCACCTTCTTATCAGACTTCCTGAGTAGCAGAGACTGGCGGCAATCACCACTCTCCACCCCCACCCCTCCCCATCCTGCCCATGAGCCAACCAGCCGCTCTGACAGCTCTGCTTTGATTGGCCAAATGGTGAATTAAATAAATAACGGCACATTAAGTACTGGGATAGTTTGGTACAGGCACTGACAGCAGAAGGCCCAAAGGGAAGTGTTTCATGCAATGTTTTCTGTGTCCCTAAAGGCACTCATTAGAGCACTTAATCATACAAAAATGGCCGTCTGTACTGAGTGCGACTGGCTTACCCAGAGACTCTGACTGACTGACGCAAGGAATATTTCTCTCTGGGCCTGCATTCATTCCATCAGGCACTGTTAGAGATTAGGAAAAAAACATATTTCTGCCCAAGGATTGTTAGAGAGACTTAATATACTGCATGCAACCCCTGTTCTATCTTTGTCTAAGGTGTAGCTAGCTTGACCTTGACTTTATTTGGTATTATTAACGATGGCAATGAACATCATTGAATGCAAAGCATATTTGCACAGATTTGCAGCCTTAAGTGCTGAATCCAGGGCGGATCAGTAATGCGCTTCTCCATGAATCTGCTGTCAAAAGCAGTTTCTTTAACATCGATAAAATTCAAATAAAAATTAACTGCCTTCATAATAATTATCATGTTACACAGTTGTAATTAAGCAAAGTATATATGCATATGTTTATATGAGTATATAAAAAACACTAACACAACGTGATCCAAACCAGACAAATTAAAAATAATTATATCGTGTATATTTACAAAGAATGTGATCCATTAGGGCCAGAAACCAGATGTGTTATTATGTGTTGAAAAGTCATTATTTTCATCAGTCATTTATGCCAATAATGACATTTAGCTGTGGAGAAATTCCAGTGTGTTTGTCAGCTGTGTTTAGTCAATCAAGCTTCCACCCATAGACAAAAGGTTCCGTTTCCTGGCAATGGTTTTATTCCTGCTCTGAATGCTCCAAAATATATCTTTTCAAAGCACTTCAATATGTCTCCTTGAGGAAGGGATAAAATGCATTTCTCGAGAGAATATTCACTGAGGAATCAGTTGTAGCTGATGAATGAAATCTGAGTCACTGATCTCAGCTTTCTTTCACCTCAATGTTCCCATTCCTCTGACACTGCTGGGAGATTCATTATGTTCATGTGAATAGGAATTATATTTTGTTATTGGTTGGAGGATAGGCATGATTTGACAAGAGTTGATGGATATAGCCTTCATTTTCTCGGGACAATTAGGATCTGTTGAATGTTTAGGTTTTGATTTTTGATTGCATTGACTGATGTGCAGTGAAGTGATGTATAGAGGTCTGTTGCTGCTGTTCGGTGCCATGGCAGTTTTTTTTGGAAGTGATTAAACTTATAAATGATCAAATGTGCAAAGGATCACGTTGTCAATGTGTTGTTGCCCACCCATGTCCCAAAAATTGAAAAATCAAATCATAGTTATGTCAACCTTCACCAACTTTCCACTACCGTTTGTGTGCTTCACTGCTGTGATTACATATTGTCACCGTTTGTTTATGTGAATTCGCTTGCAGTTATACAAGTGAAATAAAGAATGACATATATGGATCGAAGGGTTGGGACTCAAACCTATTGCAGGCTACCTTACCATTTGGAAACAAAGGCAGCGCTGTTAAAGTTTAATAAGTACCAAAGGTGCTTCTAAAGTTTCCTTGCCTTGACCCTGCACAGAATACTGCAAGCTACAACACACGGCTCCTCTCTCTCCAGACCCCCATCATTCCTTATTCACAGTGAGGTCATGGTTATGTTGCAATTCATAGAGGTCATCTTATATGAGGACACAATCCCTCTTTCTCTCCCTCTGTGATAGATGGAGCTGCAAGTACCTGGCTCTTTTTAACCAAATGAATGTATCACCAACACTCTTCCTGCTGGCTCGATTTTTTTTTTTTTTTGCTGAACAAGGAAAATAACCTCTCTGCTTTTCACTACCATGTCCCGTATCTCACTCTGCTGGCTCTGGCTCTTTTTACAGGAGAGATTGATACAGTTGGACTTGATCCCTGGCTTAGAGAATAGAACCTTCTTCTACAGAATCTGTGTTCAGATGGCCACAACAGCAGCACAGTGTGCACACGTCTGTTTGCATTAAGAGACAAGCAAATAATGACTTCATAAGAAGTCGTCCTTACCTTCGTGGAGTGCTGATTGTACTGCATGTGCTTTGTTTTCCCCTCAATGTCGCGGCGTCTCCCTCCGTCTGGTTTATATTTGGGTGATGAGCGTCAGGACATCGGAGGCCATGAAGGACAGTGCAAGGACGAAAGTAAACAAGGAAGCTAAAATGATGAAATAGTTCCACTGGATCGGTTCTCTAAAGAATATTTTCATTCCACACTTATGCAAGCGACTCTGCCTTCATTACTTCTGCCCCAAAAAACCTCCCCATAGTAGTTGTGTTGGTTTTCTCAGGACCATAGTTATTCACACAAACACAGCTTCACACACATGCAGATGTATAACCATGGTGGATATGTATTTCAAAGTGAATGCATGGTTATCAAAGAAAGTAAATAAAAGTATAACACATGTGGAATATATGCTGCCTGTCATCCTCACAGTGGGTATTCTCTTCATGTGGCAGAGGAGAGACTCACTCTTTATCCTGGCTCATGCTCAGAGGCAGACCCCTATGCAGCCCCCTGCCACAGGTGGTAGCTTCCAAAAACAAATCATATTTATTCAAGGGACAGAGTAGTTGAGGGAGGCTGGGTTGATGCTGGGCTGGCAGCAGAGCTACAGGTAAGTAGCTGGCAGAGGGTAGTCATGGACAGGCAGGTGGTCGGCAGGCAGGCTGGCGGTGAAGGTACAGGCTGGTAACAGGCAGAGCAGTCGGAACCCAGGGATAATCAGAGGTCTGAACACAGGAGATCAAAGCACAAGGCAGGAATAGAACAGGTAACAGGTCATTCAGGACCGCTCGGGAGGAACCCACAAGACAAACTGGCACCAGAAAATCACAGACCAACTAAATACCCAACTAACAAGTGGATGAGATACACCTGGAGGGGGTTGAGCACCCACAGGATGTGACACTCTTGCAAGAAACAACTATCTGTTTTGTACAACCATCAACCATTGTTCATCATTTCTTTAGCATCTCTCAGAGATTCTCTGGGATTAGTTTGGCAGAAAGAAAGGATGCTGGAACAATTGTATGTGTGCTGTAATATGGAAATGGGTGGGGGATGTTGAGAGTGGAGGAGAGAGGAGAGGGATGGGATGAAAATGCACCAATGGTAAATAAACACGTCTCGTGTGCTCTGAAAACCGTTCAGAAGCTGGCCATCTGTGTTCAGTTCTACAAAGGTGTTGTTGGTGAGCCTCGGACTGTAGCTTCCATTGGAGAGAGAAGAATTCTGCTTCAGTGTTCGGGCTGGTCTAATACACAGGAACATATGTGAGATTCTGTTAGATCCCTTCACATGCTTGGAGAGTTCCCAGCTCAGTGTACCTTCAGCTGTCTGGATGCAGTGAACCACATACTTATCAGAACAAAGTGCCTTCTTCCTGTACAGAATGTGTCCCCATCTCTTGATCTACAGCATCATTGCAATATAAACAGGTTGAGACGATTAACATCGGGAGAACAAACTTCACAAATTATAGCACTATTCTTAGTTCCTAGTCAGGAGAATGAGCTTGCTGTGACTTAGTACCTACATGGCAAACAACCAAACTTCTCTACCAGCCAATTGGCTGTGATTAGAACCAATCCAGTCTTGATGTGCAGCACAGCCTGGTAATAGGTCATAATGCGCAGAACGCTGCATGTTTGGTATTCAAAGTTATTAACTCGTGCAAATTGCTCCTCTTCCCACTGCTTATTTAATTCCGCTGATTTACATTTCAGAGTTTATATCGCTGGAGCAGGTGTTAAATGTAGGAATGTATGTGTCAAATGGCCTTACCATGAAGAGAAACTAAAGAAAATAATGGTTGGCATTTTGTTGAGGCATCTGGTAAACTGATCATAGTTTTAAATGAATGTCTTGTTCTTCTCCCTGACTGGTAGTAATCTGTCAACACCCCCCACACACACCGCCCCCCCCACCACCACTACCACCACCACCACCATACACTGGGTAATGAGGTTCCTCTAACCTCGCCTGGGGGCACTTTCTAGCCACTCTGACAAATTTTCTCTTCTGAACCATTTTTAATCACACATCCTGGTATGAAATCACACCGGAGGTGGTTGGCAGGTCCTGCCAGAGGAAACACAGTTAAATATAATAGTTTGCGTGTGTGAGAAACACATTTCCTTCATTTATCCAAGTTAGATTGTCTGAAGGTAGTCAGAATCACGTTTCTTTTTTCGTTCGAGTGCAGTGGTGCTGTTGGACTGGAAAATGCAAGGTTTGTTTCCTGGATTGAAAGTATCATTGATACTGAACTGGTTTTCATCACCGAAATGGCTCTAGAAATCAAAGTCTGCAGTACCTGTGGAGCAGGCTTGGGCTACCTGCCAGGTTAGGTGCTGGACTGGACACTGCATTAGTGGGATTTAATCATAAATAACCTGCCGATAGACGGAAGCGTGATTTACGACATGTCATCAGGGATTTGTCATTAAGGTAGCTCCTGCATTGATTCCATTGTAGTAAATCCCATTCATCATACTGGAGTAGTTCTTAATTAAATCACACTGCATCTAACCATGACAAAGGGAAGGATTTTGTATTGACATCAGGTTGCCTGATGGAACTGGTAGCTGTTTTGTATCACGACATGTATTGATAAACAGAGTTAACATTTTATAAATGACATTGCAATGAATGCATCCAGAGCTTTTCAAGTGCGCTGGATAAAACTGTAGAAGGTTGTTTGGAGCTGGGTCTGTCTTCTTCCAGCCTTGGTCTGGTAGGCATTGAAACTGTGGCATTCGGCATTGCAGTCACACCATATTTTCGTCGCTGAGTAAAATAACAAAGCGACCATATGGTGCGTTGCACAGTCTGAAAATGAGAATTGCCATCATAAACCTTGCATCATCAAATTTAACATCCCTCTACGACCAGGGTTTAATTATGGACATGCATCCCACTGCAGTGTTGCGTTGTGACCACGACCCACCTCTCCGGACCAGCTGGACAACGGCAGTCCTGCTTCTTCACCGGTTTTAGTCTCTCTTCCGATGTTTCTCCCAGGCTCACTAAACAACTGAAGGGAATCTCAGCACACATGAGAGAGCCGTTACCAGAGTCCTGAGTAACATTCATTAGCTACAAGACCAGAGGACCACAGACAGGCTGTCATTATAATCCCAATTATTCTGCCTGGTCTGAACGAACCATCTTGGTGGATAATGTCAACACCGATGATACCGTGTCCAGTCCCCCTATTACATGAGGTGGATGTTCTTGGCTTACTGGAAGCTGAGGGGAGACGTGACATCATATTAACGAGCCAAGCCTGCCGGTTGGACGTTCTCTTTAACGAGGAGCATAGGCATGGAAATATGTTTTAATTGTCATCATTTATCATTGGTGTGCAAAGCAGCGCGTGAAGGTGGAGCATTGTGGTTGTCATGATAAAAGGGAATTCATGCAGTGGTTACTGTGCCGTGTGCGAATATGAAAGAGATAAAAACAGACTCCACGCAGACTGAAGGGACTCTGGATGTCTGTAGTTTAGGACTTCAAAGTTGATCTCAAGACTGTTCGTTAATCCTCTGCAAATGGATAGCGACATGTTTCATTGCATTAAATTATCTTACATAATGACCTTGTTGCACTGTTTGACGTCATAATAACGACTTCTGCACAAACAACTCAACATTCAAATAACTGTCAATTAGTCTGAACTGGGTCCATTATTTTCCATCGTCTTTTCTGTGTCTCTCATAGATGGTGAGTATGACTGCAGAAGCAGACCAGCGTCTCTGTCTCTCTCTCTATCTCTCTCTATCTCTATGTCTCTCTCTCTCTGTGTGTGTCTCTCACTCTCTACTCGGATCAGTGCCTTAAGTTTCCATCACGTTGTACTCTTGCCTTTCATTTCTTGTCCAAGGTCTCCTTGACAACCCCTTTATCTCGCCCTTCAACCTTCCAGTCAAAGCAGCATAGTACGTCTGCGGACAACTGCCTAGCTTGTTACTGATAAAGCGCCAGAGTAAACAGGAAATGGGGAGAGGGGGGCAGGCGAGGTGAGGCAGGCGAGGCGAGGCGAGGCAGTAGGGGCGCTTCATAGGCTCCATCCCCATGTCTGATCCCTAACTCTACCTTCCTGTAAGATAGCCTACTCACATAGTCTCTTTCTCTCTCTCACTCTCACCCTCTCTTACACACACAGTCTCTCTCTCAGTCTCTCTCTTACACACACAGTCTCTCTCACTCTCTCTCTCTCTTACAGACTCTCTCTCTTACACATACACACACTCACACACAAACACACACACACTTTCTCTCTCTTACCCACACACACTCTCACACTCACACACTCTCTCTCTCTAATAAAACATTTCCTTCAGCAGCAGTGACTTTCTCCTCGTATGCATACATATCTAATCTGAAGAATATGCTGTCCTGGAGTTTCCTTTCACGCCATAATGCTCGCGTGACCTCGCTGTCACTCCTTTTTCCTTTTCTCACTGTGCTTCTCCCTCTTCTTGCTCTATTACTTTGGCTCTCCAGCTCTTTCTCTTACTCTCTCTCCCAGTCGGTCTCGCTTTATCCTTCACTCTGTCTCTATCTCTTCCTTCCTTCCTTCCTCTCTATCCCTCGCCTTCTCTTTCTCTCTCAGGTAGATCTGCTGTTGTTCCTGTCCATTAAGCTCTGACATGTAATTACAAAAGGTGGTGGCAATATTGTCTTTCACTGTCACCCCAGTGTCAGCAGCTGCAGTCAGAAGCAGGAGAAAGGGAGGAAAGAATCTTTGTGACGGCAGACAAAAATAGAAAGCAATATTGCTTGAGAGCACTCTGTAGGTGATTGTATGTGTGCATGTGTGTGCATGTGTGTGCGCATGTGTCCACTAAAATGGAAACGATGGCCGCCCACCACATTAACCCTCATTAAAAGGCTGGCCTGGGCTGGTTGCTGTGAACAGAGTGATTACTGGTGTCAGACCTTAGATTTATGATAGGCTAAACATAGCCCTGGGGTGCTAATAATATGTGGCATCTGTCAACCTTGTTTAATCGTTTTGGGAATCTTGAGAGATAATACACAGATTCACTGATATGAACCATATCTGCATGACACCTGAATTGAGGCTCATACAGGTCAGTATTTTACCTTCCCTTTGACATTTACGAATAAAGAAATCTGCATCAGGAGCGCGAGTTTATTGTTGGTGTTGAAACAGGCCAGTAGGTTTCCAGGAGCAGGATTTGGAGAGCCCTAGTCTATCACTACATGTTCAACACAAACCTACTCTACTCTGCCACAAGTCAAACACAAGCAATCTTGCTCCTTTGGCCTGGTGCAATTAGGATGCAAGCTCAGCAGCTGTGCCAGCCTTGGTGGCCATGTGACAGTTATGTGCCTGTTGACACATGGAGCTATTAAAAACAAACACCGCATAGCGCCAGCGGGGACAGGAGAGGTGCCTCAGAGCTGACAAGAGCGCCCTTCCTGTCAGTGTCACTGGTGATGACCTCTGCATCTCTGTACAACAAGATGGATGCTCTTTCATGCCTGGATTCGAGCTCTAATAGTTCATTGATTCATTCCTAACATGCCCCTCAGTCGGACAGGTCACAAACAATGCCCTCTCTATCCCGCTCCGTCTCTCTCCCTCTCTTTCTTTCCCACACCAAATCTCTAATCTGTTCTTCTCTCTCTCGCTCTCCTTCGATATCCTTGCTCATCCATCTTATTAAAATGCAATGACCACAAACAATGGCCCCCTCTCACTCTGTCTGATGTTGAGCAGAAAAAGAAATCCATATATTATGAAGGGATTTCTCATGGTTTACAGCCCATGAACCGCAGAGGAGAAGACACAAACAGGCTTGAAAGGAGAATCCCGAATCAATCATCACCACTGGTGTATCTCTCTCGCATTAATATCTCTAGTGACTGACAAGCTGGAATGTTCCATCCCAGCTTTCAGTGGAGGGCTGTGTATCAGTACACAGCTAGCATGTCAAACTGGTTAGCCCACTCTGGACTCACTCTGGACAGTCAAAGCACTTGTTTTGACAATCTTGTTCTTCAAGCAGGAAATGGTTTACAACTTCAGCATTCCAAGAAGTTCCAATTCCAATTTTAGGTTTGTTCAAGTTGATTTCTTAGAAGACCGGGAGAGCGCAATCTTATTCTTAAATTCAACCGCAACATTGGCCAGCTATAATCTGCAGATGCAAAAGGTCTTCGCAGCTTTGGCCCTGGAACATGGGAAACGTGCTTGTTACTTTTAGACTTGACTAGCTCATAATCTGAGAGTTTCCCAGAATTTCTTCCACGGAGATGGTTATTCCAGGCTTGGCTTGCTAAAGCTGGTGATGCTAATTTGGCCTTTGTACACAGGGGGTGGAGGGATGGGGGAGATGGGTAGTTGACCACAGGAAGTCAGGCTGACATGGGGACCTGGTGCCCTGCCCAGATAAGGATCTGGAGGTTGGTGGTGGGATGCTGGCTCTCAAAAAAGATGAGGAACATGGAGGATGAATAAAGAGGATAGATGGACAGTGTTATTTAAAGGGCGTCCCTTTAAATAGGCTGTGGAAGAATGCTAGGGCACAAATGGAAGCTTACTATTCTAGTTTAGAAGGCAAAGGGCTTGTCTCAGGGGGTTTGGAGTGGGGGGGAAGTAAATGTTTTGAATAATTCAGAACATGACACTGCAGTATACCCACACGAAGATGGTCCTTTTCAAGCAGAGCTCCATCAAACAGCCATGGCATTCACACTGAAACTATGAGCCGCATCTGTCACTGATAGCTAATAATTAACAGGCTTTTCCTCCTGAGAAACTCCAAAAAGGTAACTGAATGTATTGTTGTATGCTATATAACAAGCATACTATGAATCCTTTATCCATACTTTCTCAGAAAATATAGATTGCTTGCATCCTGTGTGAAAATGATTTGTGGGAGTCTCATAGTGTCTGTGACAGGTGTGGCTCATGGCAGTCACAGTATTGATAAACCCTAAGCAACAGGAACTGAACAGATAAACATTAATTCATCATGTTTATGGTCGCTACAGAAAAAAACATCTGATTTCTGAAAGGCAGATGGTTCCCACTGGTAACAAGCTAATGGAAAACCAGGGTGAGTGCTTTTGCAGATGGCTAATAGCGTCTTGCCAAGACCTGTTAAGAGGCCATTTTGAAGAAATTGCATATGAAAAGAGGATGTTTGCATCCCATTTGCTGAAACTCCTGTTACATGAACTATCAGAGTACATAGCAATTAGAGCGGGAGAAATTCCCAGAGGGTCTTACTTTACTTTCAAAATTGTTTTTTTTCTGAGCCCCATCACAAACTGTGTGGGAAAGGAGCCAAACGGGGGCTGTCTCGTTAGTAAATTTACATGTTTCTTAAAAATGTTCAAAGGTACATCATATTATCTACTCAAGAAACCCTTTCGAAGGCTTGGTCCTGCACAGCCAATTCAAGAGAGGATAGAAGAAACGTGTTATGTAAGAGTTCAGTGTCCGCCCCAACCTCCTGTCAGTATCGCTCTCCTCTCCGGTGGTCAGTCTCTGCAAAGTGACCTTGATAGAGGAACCTAATGTTGTGCTTCATTGGATGATAACCTTTGCTGGCCTCACTCATAGTGCGGCCAAGACAAGCACCTCCAAATAGGGCAGGGGTTTATTTTAGCGTTGTCTCTGCCCTCTGAGAGAGGAGGGAAAGGTTAATGGCTGCCCCGGCGAGGCGCTCAGAGACGGTTAAGGTGGCCAAACACGCCCACAGCAGAGGCCTTTCATCATCCCTTCCATAGACCACACCTGACCAGAGGGAGGAGAGAAAAAACTGCAGAGAGAGGGAGAGAGGTAGAGAGGTAGAGAGAGGAAAGAGAGAGGGAAGAGACAGGGAACGAGGTAGAGAGAGGGGGAGAGAGAGGGCATGGGGAAAAGAAAAAAATACATGATTTTGTGACCTTTTCAGGTCAAAGTACTTGTAACGTGCAGCGACCTGAGGTTGTTGTTGTCTCCTCTCTGGTGTACTGCAGTTTATGCCTCTCCATCTCTCCTCCACCACCCCCTCTACCTCTCAAACTCTCTCTCCCTCATTTGTCTCTCAAGGACTCCCTCTTTTGCAGAGGAAGTGGGGAGGGTGGTGTTTTTAAAGGAGAAAGGAGGCTGCAACACCGTGGATAATTTATCGTGTACAGTAAAGAGAGAGCAGTCAATTTAAATTTAGTACCACCAGGCCATTTGTCAGAGGGATAGCCTTCTTCAGCACATGAAGTCAGGGCTTGGAGCTAGGTCTACAGTAGCATGGATCTGGATGGTCTAGGTCTACAGTAGCATGGGTCTGGATGGTCTAGGTCTACAGTAGCATGGGTCTGGATGGTTTAGGTCTACAGTAGCATGGGTCTGGATGGTTTAGGTCTACAATAGCATGGAGCAGGATGGTCTAGGTCTACAATAGCATGGAGCAGGATGGTCTAGGTCTACATTAGCATGGAGCTGAGCTCCCATCTGGATGACTGTAGGATGTTCAATCCTTCTGTTTAGGATTGGACTGCCCCAGTCCCCTGCTGTGGGCTGTAATTACTAAAGCATTAGCACCATGGGAGGCAAATGGAGAAAGCCAGAGGGTTAAAATGTGTTTGCACATGGCTGTGGCATCAACCACTCACACTCCAGAACAAAAGGTTAAAATCAAGTTGTTTTAGTAGTGGCCACTCACTCCAAACTTTCTCTACCATTATCATTACCAACATTGTGGATAACACTGAATTCAGCTTAGACTGGATTATCTATCTATCTTAATTGTCCATAAGTATACTTTTGTCCAGGAACAGCTTTTGAATTGAAATACATCGCTTCTAATGCCACTTGAAGCCAAAATTTCTCATCGACCAATTATGAAGTGGCATGTCAGGGAGAGGAGTTGTCACCGAGGCTGCAGTGTGTGAGCCAGCCGATCCTACAGAGAGGAAGGTAATGATGTTTCTCACTGAGCCAGGGAGAGCTGCCTAGCACATGAACGATGCCGTGCAGGCTGTTCAACACTGTCAACTAGCTTCAGCTGCTGAGGAAAGTCCATCAAGAATTTTCCTACATCTGAGGTTTATGTCTATCAATTGCTCTACATTACAGTTAAATGTACATTTTTTACATTTGAGTAATTTAGCAGATATGTACTGTGTATCTACTGTTCTAAACGTTTAATGTCAGGTGTATTTGTTGTTTTGCTCTGTGTATTTATTGTTTGTGCTTATCTCACACTGTTGTGTACTTGCACTTTATGTAGTCTGCTATTGTTCCGCCATTTCATTCCAATGTATTTCTACATCTCAGTAATGTTTTGCCATAATTCAGTGTAGGTGGGAGACTGTAATTTTAAGAAATGTGTATGAGCATGTCTGCATAACAGGTTAACTGCTCTAAACGTCCTCACCCAGAACATTCACCAATGGCTAATGAGATCCAGTATACAGCTTTGCTGTAAAAAATGAGTGGTTTTGCTGAAGTGTAATTACAGCAAAGTTGCTGTTAGCTGCTAGCAGTGTTGTTAGATTTTTGTACATGTGAAATGACTGAGCGAGGCGATGACAAAATGAGGAATGTATTTGTTGAAGAACCAATCAGCCGATGATTCACACAGACATATGTTATCCGATACAAATCATGTAACTGTGACAAATTACATTGAGCAACACAATCCTGAAACATTTACATATTGTATGTTAATGTTGTGTTTGTTTGCAGTTATGTAATTCTTTTTTTCTTTTTTTTATGAGACAAGGCCTGCTAAATACTGTAAAATGACCCTTGGCACATGAAGAATGTGTCACAGCGTTAGTGTAATTTGCTGTTTTCAAATATGCATTACTTGCATCCAATTCTGTGGGGATTCAGATCTGCTCCTTTGATTAGCGAGAGATGGTGATTTGCTGAGAGACTAGACTAGGAATTACTGTAAACTGAGTGGGAACTCAAAGTACAATTAACCGCTTTTTCAATTACAGTCATAATTCCCTCTTCTCAATCAGTCGAGTATTGTTCTGATCTTGACTGAACCATTCATACCAGTCCACAGTGCTGCATTTCATAAATCATTTGTATGAACAATAAGGCATCACCTACACCAATCGATTCAGCTTCCTCCAGCGGTGAGATGACTCCCTCCCCCGCCTCCCCCGCCTCCCACATCTACCCCTCCCCTGCCTCACCACCTTGTCATCAGCTGACATGCTCTGTGAGAAACAAGTGTTTATGTCAGAGCAACAATATTAGTCTGTTTGTATGACAACAAGCCTCTAAGCCTCCACTCGATACTCTGTCAAGGGACCCGGGCTGTTAAGGGGGAGGGCTGGAGGGTGGGGGGCTGCAAGGCTGCCCATTCCACGCCCCCTTCTCAGAGGGAGGGGACTGGCAGCCGGGGCCACCAGGGTCCAGGCGGACAGCAGCCTCCTGTGTGACTGTTGGCTCACTGTGAGCCGTCCTGTGCATTTCAGAGGTGCTACGTACCTAGAGGAACGCTCAAGCTGCTGGTGGAAGTCTAATGATGGCAACCATCATCCCCCCAAAAAACAGAACTAAAATCTCATCAAATATAGCAACAAAACCTGTTTCTGTACACGAAACATGTATTTCATCACATGCTTGGGCATGTGATATCATCATGTTATCACCTGTGGTTTAGCATACAGAGTAGCAATCCCCCCTTTTTTTATTCAGGCATTTAATAGAGAAAACAATGGACCCCTCTAAAGCCCCACAGCTCGATGAGAGCCCACTAACGCTCACAGTGCAATATCAAACTGGCAGCTCGCACTCAGAGCTCTCGTTGCCATGGAGATAATGATAGAATTCTTAGCCTCCTCGTCCCCTCCATGTCAGAAATTCAGTTATTTTAGAGAGTGAGAAAGAGACAGCGGAATAGAAAGAGAGAGAGAGAAAGTGAGAGAGAGTAAAAGACAAATAAAAGAGAGAGAAGTGGCAAGACGTTAGAGACACAAAGAGGAGGAATTCAAAGAGAAAAACATATTGAATCCTTTCATATCTGAAGCGTATTAGGCGATTCATTGAGGCATGAGAAGAGTCAATGGAAAAGCATTCAAGGAACAACATATCAATCTCAAATGAATTTGATTAATGTTCATGATATTTTGTCATTGTAAGATTCATACAGTAATGACTACCTCATTCTCTGCAGGGTTTGTTACTGTACGATTGTGGCTTAGTAGCCACTAAGACCATTTTTTCCATCTCGCTAAGCACAAAACAACCTTTTATAGTGGTCAGCAAACTCGTTTTTCAGACACCGCAGCAAAGATTAATTAATAACTTTTCTACTCCCCACAAAGGACATTGGGAGAAAATGACAAAGTGGGCCTAGGTAGTGGCTTGGCTTATTCCTGTGAGAAATATTCTCCTTGATAATATCTCCATTCTGTGTGTACTGACCTTGGCATGTGAGTTTTGAACTCCACAGGGCAAACTCCATAGAAAGATAAATACGAGGACGCTGCACAATCAGTGGCCGTGACTAACCCTGGAATATACCCATCGGGCCAGAGAAGGAAATGTTCCTCTGAAACACAAACATAATGATATCTTAACTCAGGGTGATGTCATCGTAGTAATATGTTCCACCTTACAACAAAAGACATTTGAAAGACTAAGAGTATACTTCATGGTTGTAGCATGACTTACAGATGCATTGTCTTTTTCATTTGAAAAAAATCGTGTGGGCTAGTCATCCTGTAGGGGTGCTTCTCTTGGCACAAAAGGAAAGATGCTGCAAGATAATCACACATCGCTTAAACCAAGCCAGATGTCTTGTCTAATTACCCTTTTCACTGTTTCCGGAACCGAGTCTGTAACTTCTGCATAATGGCTAAAATGGCTGGTTACTGTACACGCTGATGAGGGTCAAAACGGGCTTTCAAACATATGGTACCAGAAACAGAAGATGAAAGTCATTGCAGTAAACCACTCCAACAACGCACTAACTCAAGCTTCAAATGTGTGGCTCCAAAGGAAGTGATGTGTAGGTCAATGGGCTGCTGCTGTAGACAAGTGTCTCACAGGCTACTTTATGACCTTTTCAGTCTGAGCTCCGATTCACAGTTCTCACAGCATCAGTGCTTGTAAAGGTTATCAAAATGTGACACAACCTATTGGGTAGCACCTTTCTAAGTGATTCTGATATATTCTGCAATATTTTCTATCAGGATAGTCCATTATGAATCATGAACAGAAACGATCTAGAAATAAATGTGACATCTACAGGTTTAGACGATTCAGTCAAAGCAAAATGGCAGCGTGGATAAGGGTTCCATTTTGAAATTGCCAGTGGGTGTTTTGAACATTTAAATAAATTCACATACGGTACTTGATCATTTAATGTTTAAGCCAAAGTAGATTTACTGTCACTAACTTGCTGACGTGCATTTAGACATAATGTGACAAGGGAATTGCATGGCATGTAAATTCTGGTATTTTAATATGTCTCAGTGATGTTTCATATTAATAACCTTACCTAATGAAATTACCCTTTCTCTAGCTCACAATCACTTAATGCTTGGCTCACCAGGGTGGTAGCTGAGAGCTTTAATGAAAATGTGATGAAATCCATTTATCTCAAACACACCCCTAGTCAGGGGGCGGTGGCATACACATCTTTACCGGCCAACACGGAGAGAAAAACCAAGCCAGACAACAGTGGTGTTGAGGCTGTAGATCCAACAAGCCCCTGTTCACTGACACCCTTATGATGTTAGCGTAATGGCTTTAACTTGGTTAGAAATCCTACTTAATGCCTTAATGCATCTTCCTCTCTCTTTCTAAAACTCCCTCGCTCTCTCACTCTCTTTCTCTACATTCCCAGCAGTTTTATCAAATCTAGCTGAGGGATTTTTGAGTCATGTTACAGCATGTTGCCAAAAGGCTCTTTCACCCCCGTTTTTTGGTGCAATTCAATAAAGAAATGGTGAGAACAAGGAATCGTCTTCATTAACAGGCAGTGTAACAGAGTTACAGCCTCTTAACTAATCTAATAGAACTGTCCATGAACAAGCTTCTGTCAAAAAGAAATCCACAGGGACATTTCTTCACGAGTTTTGCTCAGAGAAGACGTGACCAAGCTGTGGAATGGGAGCCATGAATGAGGAGATTTCGCTCGACCTTGGTCTTTGGAGACGTGTGCCATTTCTCACATTTCTCAAAGGCTGATGGGAAAGGTTTGAAGATCAAGCAAAACCCGTTGGTGCGGCAGGCACCCTGCTGAACGCCATGGCCCTAATGACAACCCTGCGATGTCTCCGTCACCAGTCTCCCCCCTGGGGCCACTTGAATCAGCAGAGCCCATAAAGAGAACCCTGCATGGACCCTCATCAGAATTCCAAAACAGGAGGCTCTTGGATAGTAAACAACCAGGATGCTGGCTTTAGAGACAGCATGGGAGAGCACAAGGCACGGAGACTCTGGAGTCTAGCTTTCACAGCAGTCACAGACAGAACAGGCCAGTTTCTGTTCAATTAGGAAAAATACAGTCAACCAGAGGTTTGCAGTGTGTTACTAAGGAGCTGGCATGATGTCATGCCTCTCAATATCATGCCGAGGGCATGTTAAAACTGTATATGATTTCCAGCTCTAACATGCCAGAATGGCATCTTGGGTACTTTTGAAGCCAGGTGCAATGTTGTGATAGCAAGTAAAAAAGATTGCAGATATTATGCAGCAGATATTATGCAGTATATGTCATTGTAGTGGATTTAGTTACACACATCCTCACGTACACACACACACACAAACACACACAAACACAGCTTCCTTCTTCCAAGTGTGTGGGATTAATGAGAATGAAATAAATAAGGTGGTTGTTTCTCTCATGACTTCTCCCCAGGGACGTTATCTGTACTGCAGGCCCAGCTCCCTGCTCCCAGTGCTCCAAAATGTCACACACACACACTCTCCGGCATGGTGGTCCATTCTTAATGATGCCAGGCATCAATGAGGCCAGCTTTTTACCTGCCGACATCACATCCTGTCAGCACTCACAATAACTGGAAGATGAGAATGGAGGAGGAGGGATGGCAGCTAGGGCATGAAATGAATTCTAGATTATTTTTAACACTGGCAGCAAATGAATGGCCAAGGCAGGAAATCCATGCAATGTTTAGACATATGTTAAGTACAGAGGCCGTACAACCCAGTGTTCCTGTGTGTTTTTCAGCGAGTCAGTGCCCGATCATTCGCAGTACTGCAGCCATAACTTTGGGGCCTGTGAGGTTGGCAGTAGAAGACAGACTGTGTGACAAGGCTTCCCCAGTAGTGTACTGAATATCAGGGGAAGGTAAGGCTTTGCTGAGACACCTACAGTATAAGAAATAGGCCAGGAAAACTGCCTGGCTTTCCAACACTTGAATTATTCTATTTAGTTGTGAAAGACACAGATTTTTATCCACTCTCTATGATTGTCTGGCTTCGCAACACCTTAAACTCCAGCTAATTGGAGGAAACCACCAGATCATAATTTGCAATGAACTGAGAGAGGGAGAGAGAGGGGGCTAGAGAAGTAATGGGAGAGAGCGAGAGAGAGCCAGAGAGAGAGAGGGGGCTGAGAAGAGAGGGATAGAGAGGTAATGGGAGAGAGGGAGATAGAGGGAGTGAGAGAGGGCTGGAGAGAGAGGAATAGACGGGGAGATGGTCAACACAACCAACGCTGCCGACTGTAACAACAGATGGATGAAATTATGTCAGAGTATCATTAAAGAGGGACCAGTAATTACCAAATTAGAGCCTTAAATCTCTAAACCGTTTTGGTGGCCACCCACACAATCCTGTGTGTCCTCGGAAGCAGCCGACAGAAAGGGTGGAAGAGGGATTGGGAAGCTTTCAATGAACGCCCTGTTGGACAAGAACCAGACTGGAGGAACACCTCCCCCTTCAAAAACCTGGATTTGAAAGGTATCATGCAATATAACTGAAAAGAAAAATGACAGTCTTTTGAAAACAAATATTTAGCAGATGATTATCTGTCCATAAATATGCAATTGAGTTAAATTTGTTTAACTCACGCCTCAGTCTAAATACAGCCCACCCCTGCCGTTTAAGAGCAAGCTTTAGGTGGTTGAAGCAATGTTTATAGAGGCGGTCATCATGTTTGTAAGTCAGCAAACCCCAGTTCGCAGCCCAAGCCAGAAAGGAAGGAAGCTGTACTGAAAAGCAAGAGAGACATTTTACTCTGTAATCAGTACTCCTTCGCATCCAAGCTCACAATGTTAACCTAAGAGAGACACAGGATGGGGTTTGAACCTGGGGCCTAGATCTGCAGATAAATGCTCTACCTCTGAGTTTCCAATAAGTCCAGCGTCCAGCGTCTGCAAGACAAGCATGTCAAGTACAAGACCATAACATCAAGAGAGATCTGCAACAGCCGATATACACACGTGTGTCAACCTATATTTGCATCTCCGTCGAGTACTTGATGGCATCATCTAAGGTGCCCCCACACAGTGTTTGTCTCTCAATGTCAAGGGCAGCTTCATCATGAAGTTCTCCCCTGTTGCATTCCTATGTGTCTGACTGCGCTTTCAGAAAAGACGGGTGTGTATCTCTCATGTGAGAACAGCAACGACGAAATGTCAAACCATCTCTCTGCACCCCCCCCTCTTCCACCCCCCACCCCTCGGGCACCTTTGTTTCCATACTCAGGGAACACCATTGTGCGGTTCTGAATCAATTGCTGCTTTTTTAACCATGTGCACAGAGGAAGGCAGCCTCTCACCCACAGCCCTCTCATCTACAAATACTAGAGTTGGCAGACTTGTTCTTTGTATAAACTTTTACCTCCAATACCTCACTTCTGCCTGAGAGTCGTTTTAAAGCTTGACAAAGCGTAGGTAATCTTGGCTCGACTGCCTCATTCAGTTTGAACAGCTGCACATTTACATCCACAATGACATGCTATCATGGACGTCAAAGGCAGGGGTCTTTCATGTGAGAACCACCTTTGTGTGTGATTTGGCTCATTTGAAAAAGAAAAATAGAGATATCCTGCTGACTGTAACTTTACAGTAAGTGATTGGTCCAGAGGCGACAATACAAGGCTGGCAAGTACAAGACAATAAAATCAAACGATAACAAGCTTTTAAATCCATCAATAGCAGTGCTCAAGGGCTCGTTCTGTGTAACAATTGCTGTTCTGGTTGGAGTTTTAATTAGAGGGGGGGTGTCAACGGCAGAACAGCACAGAAAAGCCTGCTTCCCACTGACGCTATGCAAAACATTCCGCACAAAAACAAACAGTACACTGTCTCTATGTGAGTCAGGTTGAAAAAAAGCAGGTAATTAAGGAGACTCAGACTCACACCTGTGTCTGCCTCTCTCAGGAGTCTCTCAGAGAGACTGGGAATAAGCAGAGGCTGGATCCTCTTCTCTCCTTTCTCAATGATCGTGTCAGATCAAAGGACAAGTGAGATAGTTCAAATGACCAGTGAGAAACCACAGTCTGGAGATGAATTTGGGTGGTGGGAGGGGGAAAGGGAGGGAAGGGGCGTCTCAGATGAAAAGTTTCTCTCGACGACAAGCCTCCATGCTCTCTGGCAGCCTATCAATTGGACTGAAAATATCACGGTTTATCGCTCCTCAGAAAATATGTAAATGAATGTTTGCATGGATGCTACAAGATGATACACTATCTCTCAACCACTCTAGGTGGATTGACCTGCAAAAGCTGCTGTGATTTTGATGCGGTTACGCATGAAACCAGCAAAAGATGGCGTTTGAAGAGCTACATGGATAGTGTGAGTCAGACACAGACCCCATCTGGACACACTTGCTTCTCTAAGTCATCCTTTTGCAGTCTTAGCTGGTCAAGCTCTTCATCTAGACTCACCAGCAGGCTACATGGGCTGCTTGTTCAAGGTGCACTCTATGATATGATGCAATATCTCATAATACTAGGCTCTCACACCAAACATGTTTTGAGAGGCAAATACGTTCCCCTTGATCCAGTGCCTGTGGGCATATTAGACACAGAGTCTGTCGTACCATGCTGATTAGATCCTGACAGGAGGTGGAGCAACGAGGTGTTTGTTTATCTCTAATGAGCTCTTTGATTCCTCAGTCACATTCCAGACACTTTCCTCATCTTTAAAGCAATAACCCGGCAAACCCAGCCAGCTAGGTCTGAAAGCTATTTTTTGCTAACAACATCTTCAGAATCAACACCCTTCTCCACAGAACACGAAAAGATGAAATCCAGGAGTCCGTTTGATTTTGAAATGTGTCTGTTGTTGTGACCTTCAGTCAGTTCCAGTTGCAGCACCTGAATCGTTTGTGGTATCAGAGCTACACAGCTTGGTTTTTCCTCTCCAATCAGGGCCGAGCCTTCGACGCCATCTCTCCTCTGAGTTCTGTCTCTGCTATCATTACCTACGGGTCACACACAGCAGTTACAGTCCATTTAGAGGGGGTACTGTGTGGCCTGTGCTGCCCCAGGTACACGTGCTAATGACTGGGAAGAAGCCCGCTACTGGAGATCAATGATCTCCCAGGTCTTCCTCAGTCACCTGGATGATCCACTGAGCAGGAGCAGCTGTCCCTCCTGTCGGTAGCTGTTGTTTTTTTTCATCAAGCATAGTTACCCGTAGAGTAGGCTTATAGTAGGCTGAGGCTTATAGGTGGCCTAGAGTAGGCTTGTGAGTATACTTGAGGGGGAGAAGAGTGGATTAAACTATAGGGAGAGAAGGCTTAGTGGAAATACCACACAACAACAAATCCCTGTTACAGAGGACACTCGCAAGCTGTGGTTTAGTATTCAGGCTGTTCCTCTTAACTATTAAAAGGGGCATAAGTGCCTCTCCTGTTTGAGCTGAACATCCAGTGCACATCGCAGGTGAGTTACAGTGCAGAGTGGGTTGAGAGTTTGAGTGGGTTGGCTTACGCACCATTAGTGGATGGGAGGATGCGAGGGCTAAGGAAAATGATGCTTGTGACTGTGTACAGATTTATGGCCCTCCAGGTCTGCGTTTCTGAAAAACATTTGTTTAACTGAAGTACCTCATTTAATCTGCCCTTGTTGTTGGTCCCCAATCCTCAAGGTGACACAGGGAATAACAACAGCACTGGCGGACAGATTTCTATGTGCAAAGAACATTAGTAAATGACTGTACAAAATCTCTGAAAACTAATCCACGACATCAGTGTCTCAATTGTTCCAGAAAGGGACCTTACATAGTTGCAGACAAGGCTTAAAAATACCTCTCTTCATATGAATTCACCTTCTGTCAACATCTAACTGCTGTTAAAATACACTGTCTGAGACACGGAATATCCAGTACAAGATGAATAAAATCTTAATGATATTTGTTTGTGTTAATATCTCCAGAAGCAGGAGCACAACACCAGAACACAGACAAATGAGCACATTATGACAAACATGTAAGAAAAAATGTGAAAACTGGCCAGACTCTCTTACGCGTCTCTCTGATGTAGAAGAGAGACAGGAAATAAGTAAACGTGCTCGAGACAGAAATTCACATCAAACTAATGCGTGACCCAACAGCTGCTCTCGGCCCAGTGTGAGGTAAACAGACATGCTAGTTGACATTTCCTGACCATTGATTCCCATGATTATGGCAACCTTTGGCAGCATTCTGCTCTGACCTGCCCTGGTCCGTGGGGAGCCACAGAGACAGTAAGACCATCGATCGCCACACACCTAAAAATAAAGCCAGAGGCCTGGTTACGGCTGAGCAGGCAGAAAAAGACCACATCTGCCGGCTGACCTAGAATTTCCCTGTGGCGAATCGATGCACCACGCTTTTCTCTGGTGATCATCTAATGATCTCTAGGATGTGGCTGCCTCAGACACTCGCTTGGGTGAGAAGAGAGAAAATGGTCGTTGAAGAGCGGGTGTTTGCTCTGTTTGTCATTCAGCTGCCAGAGCCTGGATCCGAGTCGAAGCAAGTTCAGCGGAGGATGACCTGATGGAGCGCAGCAGGCAAACTCTCACCAAACTCCAAAACAACAAACTCTTAATAGACTTGTTTCTTTGGAGGTGTCCAAAAGAAAGCAGCAAGCTTGAAATATGTTGTTTTTTTTTTACTATAGATTTTTGAAACGGTAAAACAAATCATAAGTAGAAGATGTGTATTAGATCTTTGTCTGTTCCAGGCTGGTTAGTGGTTCAACCTTGTAGACACAGTAGCTGTAGGGAAACAGCTCTCTCTCATCTGTGAAACAACTGGCCAAAAAATGTTTTTATCCACTCCCTGATGACAACCATGTTGAACATGAGGCATTTTGAAGGGCTCATGTCTGGCACTTCACAATGTAACCATTTATCTTCTCAACCTACCCTCTTTATCTTCTCTATCAGTGATCACTCTCTCTTACATACTCACTGTGGCTACACCACTCCCACTTCATCGCTCTCTCTCTCTCTTTCTGCCTCTCTTTCTCTCTCTCACTCCCTCTCTCTCTTTTGATATCATGCAGCAGGATCACTCTTTTTTCCAATTTCTCTCTCTATTTCTCTCTTTCAGTCTCTCCATCTTTCTTTCTATATAACGCAGCAGGGTTACTGCTACCTCAAGGCTGTGTGATATCTCCCTCCACTCTTCTCTCTGGTGAATATTTTATCTTGTCTTTCAAGTATAATTTTCCTACTGAAAAGAGTGTTCATGTCCCGCAGCTGATCTAGAGGTACATGCTCTCCTAGCTGCGGAGTCTATCTGTTTTTAAAACCCAGTGACATTCAGAGAGCGATCCTCTGAAATACCTTTTGATCAGCATGCAAATTAGGATTATGAATTTTGATCAACGGGGGTTCGTGGGAGAGGTATAGAACCAGATGGTGGTCAGCTGGTGCAAAGCTGTGACTGGCTGGGCCTTTAAACTGTCTCTAATAGTTCAGCCAGGTCTGCTTCCTGTAGGTCAGAACCCTGCAGGTGTTTGAGTGCAGTGAAAGAGGACTGTTCCGTGCACGCATTGTTCTTTGGGCCATGTAATAATGCAGAACATTCCCACCCACACACCCTGTTTCTCTGTCTGTATGTCTGTCTTTTCCCCACCTCTCTCTCCCCCCCGGCCGCTCTGCACCACTGATCAGACTGACGGTGATGTGGGATGTCAGGCATTTCATGGCCTAAAATCCTGCGTCAGTCAGACAGTTGGGATCAGAGGATGGATCCAATTTGTTTCCGTTTGGACAAATGCGACTGTGTGTTTCCGTAATCCACGGTGATAAGAATCAAATTTGTCTCCACATATGGCATTTGATTAGACATAGAAAAACAGAAAGAATGTGCTGAGGTCATCGAGGATGAAATAACAGCTGTAGCCAGTGTGATGGAGGTGAGTGGGAAATTCAGCAGCAAATCTCTGGTATATTCATAGAGTTTGGTTTAAATCAATATATGTGTATATTCACACATGTATTATTCATTGGACACATTCTCTATGGAAGAGGCAAGAAGTAATAACTTGAATTTACAGCATTCTGTGCCATGCATTAATTCAATGCTCTGTGCTTTTTCCAGTTGCATGCAATGTGAGCGAGGTGAGGTGTGAGTGTGTGTGAAGGAGAGAGAGAGAGAGAGAGAGAGAGAGAGAGAGAGAGAGAGAGAGAGGAGGGGCGAGAAAGGATGGAAGATGGATTGGTAAAAAGCATGAGAACACGCATCCATGCACATGTTCCAGTCAGCATGTCATCATTTATTAGGCTGCTTGGCTTCTCACAGATAGAGAGAATGATCAGTCCTAAATGACTTTGCGGGACTTCCTGTGTTCCCATCTAGATATAATTATGATCCATCAATCTTGACAAATAATCCTCCCAACAGCGTGGTCTGGTCTGGTCTGGTCTGATCTGGTCTGGTCTGGTTTGGTCTGGTCTGATCTGGCTTGGCCTGGCTGAGCACAAAGTCCAGTGTGAGAAGCTAGCCCCTGTAAGCTTGGGTCCAAAATCCAAAACGGTCAATTAGAAACTGGATTGAAGCTGCTGAGCTTATTGGGTAATAAACTTCTGTGTGTATTGAAGTGGAATTGAATAGAGAAGTTAAAGCCCTCTCAGAACCTAGTCAGCATTTCAGTCTTGATAACTGCAGTTCATTTTGTGCATCTCTGGTGATGTATAAAATAAGCAGGTGGTGCAATGTCATGGTCTTAATAGTGACATTGTGGTTAAAGTAGACCAAGATAACGACAGGTGCAAGTGGAGCCAATGTGTGTCGCAGGGACAGGCACAGGACTGCTGGACACCTGCCGCTCCCAGCACAAGGCAGCCTCTGAAGTGAGGAACACAAGCCAGTGCCTTCTCCACTCAGATGGGCGAATTACAGGAATGTGTGTATGTGTCCCATTCAACTCAAACAGCAGGCTGCAAGCTGAGAGCTGTGGGGGATTGGACTGGAACCCACCCAGTGGAGCCCACATCCCAGGATTGCTGCTCCCTGGACAGGGCTGGAAGGCACAGAGGAGGGCTGACAGATGGGACCAAGGGACCGGATAACCAGGAAGAAAAAAGGACCTGTGACGGAGGGGTCTGGATTTAGGCAGGCTGGGTGGGCCAGTAACAGACGGGTCTGGATTTCGGCTTTAGACAGTCTGGGCGAGCTTGTGACAGAAGGATCTGGGGACTGTAGGGGGTGGGGAACCTGGGGTGTAGAGTCTGGAGATAGAGGGATAGGGGCCTGTTGGAGTGGGTGTCCCCTTAGGTTTCTGCTCAGTGACAGTCTTCACAGACCCCCATCACAGGGAGGGAGAGGGAATGAGGGAGAGCGAGAGGGAGAGAGAGAGGGAGAGAGGGAGAGGGAGAGAGAGAGAGAGAGAGAGAGAGAGAGAGAGAACACTGGTTTGTTGTTGTTTGTGAAAGCTGCTCTGAGCTGATCAGGATGTGGAGAATAACTGGAGAGAGAACAGAGTGAAGTAGAAGAAGATTTTCTACTGGCAAATGGATTACAAAACCAGATCAATGTCTAGACTACTAAGGTGAAGCACCCCTCTGAATCTCTCTGCAGTCAGAGTTTGGCAGCATGGACTTAAGTGGGTATGTGTATACAGATGTGTGTGACAGCTGTTTGAAGTCAAATTGAAATCCCTCATATCTGATTTCAAGGCTCCCAAGTATGTTTAATGCAGTGAATCCTGACTGTATCACATGAGCCCCTGACACCACTACTGAAACAAGAAGTGCATGTCCATCCTGCCAGTGTGCGTGATGATGGTGACCAGACAGAACACTCACATGGGAGTGAGTGCTCCGATGAGTCACTCTGAGAACACGTAAACACTCCATCCTTCCGATTGGCTTTCAGCTGGACGAAGCAGAGTCACAGAGAAGCAGCTGTGTTGCTACCCGGGTGCACGCTTGTCCGTGTTGAGACAACACTGGAGGGGTTGGGTCAAAGGGGACGCAACGTAAACTGACTATTCTTCCTGTTCCTGCTTCAGTCAGCTGCCGAACATCTGCTGATCGGGAGGAGACGAGAGGAGTGGAGAGGAGAGGAGGGGGGAGGAGGGGAGAGAAGAGGAGGGGGAAGGAGGGGAGAGGAGAGGAGGGGAGGGGGGAGGGGAGAGGAGAGGAGGGGGTAGAAGGGGAGAAGAAAGGAGAGAAAAAGAGAGGAGAGATGTAGTGAAGAGGAGAGGAGGGGAGATGAGATGAGGGGAGAAGAGAGGAGAGAAGAGAGGATAGGAGAAGAGAAGAGAGGAGAGGAGAGGAGAGGAGGCCTCCAACATCTCATCACTGAGAGGAGAGCCGGACACTGGAAGAGGAGTAATGTTATTCTGCACAATTCTGACATACGTACAGGAACTCATGGACAGATCGATGAAACCCCTCTAGATATTTCCCTCGACTGAGGAAACGACTGTCTCGACTCAATTAAGGAAAAAGTGTTTACAATGAAGTTGAAACTTATCCTTGGTATGTCCTTCTGGGTTCTGCTTTAATACGTCTTGAGGTTAATATCACTCAATAGAGTCTGATCTGTGCAGGGATCTGTCCCAGAGCATCACTCCTACAATAAGAAATATTGTATAATCCTAGTCATCAGACACGTACATTGCCAAAGTCTGACTAAAGTGTGCATGGGTGTGTGGTGTGGGTGTGCAGTCTCTGTGTGTGAGTGTGGCATGTGTGGACTGGGTGGGGGTTGCATGTGTGTGTATACATGTCATCGTTTCCATGTGTGTTCTTCTGTTGAGATGTCTAATTTCTCTGAAATGCACTGGGCCTGTCCAATTTATATCTCTTTTTTGATAAGCAGCTTTTGAAGTTGGAGATGACTCATGGGAGATAAGGTTGTCTGGGCACATTGTGTGGATGGCATTTGAAAACCTGTCAACTTGTCTCTGTGTGTGTGGGGGGGGGGGGGGGGGGGAGGAGGAGGAGTGCGCGTGTGAGTTTGTTTATGTGTAATTGCTTGAGGGTGAAATTAACTTCTGAGGAAAAGACGAGAATGTTTAAATATGTTGTGTGAGCGAGATATGGAGTGGAGATGTCACCTAACATCACCCACAGAATCACTTCAGCTGCCCAGGTTGGTTTGTACCCAGGTGTAGCCAACTAAAAGCCGACATGTCACCCTGTTGGTGTTCGCTAACAGAGACCAAGAAATGGGTCATTTTGTTTGTGTCAAAATCCCTTTGCAGGATCATACATCACGATTATTAGTAAAACGTCCGGGAGGAAAGAAAGTGAAGAGTAGATTCACTTTACAGCTTACTATCTGCCATCTCCTTCGCCACCTACAGTACACGGTACAGTTTCTTTACAGTTAAAGGGGGACAGACCTGTACTTCCACAGGTCTTGAACTGAAACAGAAAAGCAGGTAAATGAACCCTGTTGGAAGGTGCGTGATCCATTAACAGGAAGAAAAAGCAATTTGTTCATCTTAAGCAAATAGGAAATCCAATTTGTGACCTTAGTTGCAAAACTACAACAGAGTCTGTGTGAAGACCACAAATGGCAAAATTCTGTGTTGATTTATGCAAATACATGGATGGAACTAATACCCTATCTGCTTATGTAATTTATCTCACAGAGACAGTGGCTATGAATCTGCAGCTTACTACACACTACACAGTACCAGAAAGATCTATTCAGGCAAGGATTCTATACAACAACCTGAGCACAGAAACACCATATCTCCATGTTCTGCTGTGTATGACAAAGACAGAGAGAGAACGGATAAACAAAATGGGGTTCTATCTCACTGTGACGAATGACTCCTGTGTTGATGAGAGGGTTGAAGCATTTATCAGTTCAGGCAGACTTCTGCGGAATTCAGTCAAACTCATATTTTGAAGTGTGTTCGTGCTACAGCAGCATCACAGAAATGACCAAGGCCAGTCAACCTTTTAACATCTCAGTAATTTAACAGACACTATTATCCCACTGACAGTATCTGACAGTATCACCACCACAACAAGCTTCAAGGGCTCCAAAATGCTTCTTTCCTTCCTCTCGTCCTCCTCCGCTTCCTGTCGGTTGTTCCTGATTGATAGAAACTGCAGCGGCCTCTGAGGCAGCCTCGACGGCACCAGCCTTCCACTCGCACCGGGTGACAAATGTAGGCTCTAAGTGTTGGTGACAGCCTGTGATCCTACAGGACCCTTCATGTTAGATATGGAAGGTAGATTCTTTCATTAACTACAGGTGTGCCGCTCGTCTCGTCCTGGCTGGGTCTCTGGTCTGACGTACCCTGCCACCCCCCTCCTCCCCCTTCCCCGTTCTACACACACGTACAATGGCTCCACTTTCTGCCCCATCAATAAACTACACCTGTACATCTTATCTCTTCTTGCTGCGCTCCATCTCCTCCTATTTCCGCTCCTGTAATACTCCCTCCATCTTAAACCGCAGCCACTTCCTTCCCTCTCTCTCTCCTGTCCCACAAGCGCCACCCTTCCAGTATGGTGGCCACAGATGCAGACCACCAGGGGAAACAGCAGGTGAGGCTGCTTGTCTGAGTCTCCAGACAGACCCGCTCCTGGGTGGTCACAGAGTGGGAGGTTCACTCGTAAAGTTGTGGCTTGTTTGGATGGGAGTGGTCGAACATTTCTGTTTGCCGACCATTCCTCAGTGGCCCGCGGGAGAAGTGGAACAGTCTCACAGAGATGTGTTTGCGTACAGGGCACTGACGACACAAGAACGAAAAATCGAGTTTTCTTCCCAGCAAAGGAGCAGGACGTTCTCTTTGGTGTTCCGAGTCTGTTTATTAGAATCACATTGTTTGTAGCTTAGTATAGATACTGTAAGGAACATCTAGTTTAACGTCTACCGACTGAACGGTGTGAGCAGCCCACTGTTGCTGCAGCTAGAAGTTTCTGCCGGTGGAACCAACTGAAAGATTCTCCCAAGGGGCTTCATTAGAGTTGATGTGGTCCATTTTAGAGGAGTTTGGTTCAACCATTGCATGTTTAATTACTGAGCTGCTATCGGTTTCCATAGGCCATGAGCCTTCCCTTTGTTAGTCTATGAAGACATCTCCAAAGCAATCTCAGCTCAACCAGGGTACATAACTGCATTCACAAAGATTAATACACAGCTCCAGGTCATTATAAACAGAATAAATGTCCACAATTATGCTTGTGTGAGAACGATGACTTTCTGATTATTTTGGAGCTACTACACTAACCCAAACTTGCCTCCTAAGGCCATGCAGGGACAAAAGTGACCAAGTAAAGGAAAGCAATTAAAAAATCCATCTGAAGGTGTTGCAAACAGAATATTTCCAATTAGGTAGCTGTTCGGTCAACAGCTAGAAGGAAGAAGGACTGTGTAAGTTATGTGTGTGGGCGTCAATACTGTGCGGAGGCAAGACTTGTTAGTGCACATGGTGTGTTCACTGCCAGCCAGCGGCCAGAGCATAATGATGACTGCATAAGATCTGGCAATGTGTTGGAAATCCTAAAGGGTCATTTCTGACTTAGCTCTAACTCCTGGTAGTAGCTGACTGACATATTTTGGAAGCAAAGTCAGAGTTGTAGTGTGTGCATGTGTGTATGTGTGGGGGGTAGGGGAGTGTATGTTTGCGAGTTAATATGCGTGTGTGTGTGTGTGTCAGCACCATCATTAAACCCCTGCTGGCTCCGGCCCAAGTGAGACTGGGTTTGGAACTAAGCCCCCGTCCCAGCTAGAGAGTCACGTCCCTGAACATCTGTATGCAAGAGGACAGAGGCTGGGATTAAAACCCAGGCCATGCTGGCTGGAAAACACCCACATTATAACACACACACACACTCACAACACTACAGCACACACACACACCAGCACACACACACTCACAACACTACAGCACACACACACACACAACACTACAGCACACACACACACACAACACTACAGCGCACACACACACACACCAGCACACACACACACACCAGCACACACACACACACACCAGCACACACACACACACACCAGCACACACACAGCCCAGTTCCCACACTGACCACACCATGTGTTGATGAGCCAGACCTCGCTCTTGAGCTGTGAAAGCTGATTTTCTAGCTCTTTGAATAATCAGGTTGAGGGAGCTGAAAATAGCCGCCGGCTGCAGCAGCATAGATGGTGGAGCGAAAAGGGGAGGGGGGCAGGGGCGTCTACAAGGGCCTGTATGCACGACCCACCCCGCCCCTCCCCTGCGGGCTCTGTTAAAGGTATCCCACCCTGAGGACCCCCGGAGGGAACAGCCCCCACCTCGTACGATAATCACGCCACATTGTTAGAGAAGGACGTGGGGAAAGGCGGGGCGGGGGGGCTTATACACACATGGCTGCAGTACTAGTACTCTGCATAGCACCAATGAGCTGCTGTTCTTACAGACAACTGGCGTGAGAAAAGATTGAACTCATCTTTCTGTGGCAACTCCCTAAAATGTTGAACATCCCCACATGTAGGATGCATCGGTAATCATACTTCATGGGCAATACTATCAGTACACTGTACAGGTTTGCGACAAAAATATACTAAAAATACGAATGAGTATTGTCACAGTACAGTGAAGGCAGTGTTGAAGTAGAGTCTAATGATGTATAATGACAGGGTAAATCTAATGGAGAACTCGCACTATACCTGTTCTGTGAAACACAGGATATAAACACTAATTAGTATTCATATGCCTCACGTTCTAATCCAATTTGACAAATGCAACATGAGGGTGTTATGTGTAAAGTTCAATGAAAATGCTATTGTGCACACATTTACTAGAGGACTCAGAATACTTGTTGATGGTAATGGGTGAACTGTAGTTGAAAGCATTCTATTGATAGTTGCTATCTAAAACCTCGGTGTACCTTTCTGACGTGTGAGGTATTTAAAAGTTTTGTAGTTTAATTTGTTTTTGTTCGTTATTTCCATCCATTTTCAAGCCTTTCCAGAGGAGAGATAGGAACATTTATAACTAGTCAAGTTTCATGAGAGCTTGGATATGAGAGCCTCTCACTGGGACCTGCTTCTAGTGCCAACTTGAAGAGTACTGAGGCCTTTAGCGCGTGTGTGTGTGCGTGTGTGTGTGCGTGTGTGTGTGCGTGTGTGTGATGTTTGATTATGCGCGAAGGCTTGACATGTTTGATAGGCAGAAGCTTGCTGCGTCACAGCTCCAAACACACTCTTTCCCTCCTTCTACAAGAAAGTTTCCCAAAATATCCAATTGAGCCAAACAAAAGCAACAAGCTCTGAACTTGACAAGCTGCTATTAAATCCCATTGAACTTTTGACAAGTTGACATCCAAATTCAGCAGGGTAAAAAGTTGTGTGAAAGGTAAACGGAAATGATCCAAGGGAAGCTCAGTTTGAGTGAAAGAGAAGCACAGACACACTTTATGGTGGAGTATTTTTTGACAGCTTGAAGACATCAATATGTATGTACAATAATTGAGAACAGACTATCTTTCCTTGTGCAGTAAATGTAGAGCATATAAGAAATTGGTAGCCTTTGTAGTGGTATGCGTTCTGTATGGATGCATAATACATTCTCGGCGGCGAATATCAATCTCTCCCACTGGCATGTTTGTGTGGGTTCTGCTTGAGGTAATTGAGGTCTTTTTCTATCACCCGAGTGTCTGGTATTTACAGACAGTCTGCTCTGTGCAGGGATCGGTGCATCACTTCTGAGGCATTAAATGAATCATGTTCATTCAGACTCATCAGATACATACGTAGCCCAACTCTGACTAACCTGTGGCTGTGTGTGCGTGGTTTGGAGTGCGTGGTTTGGATCGTGACATACACGTGCAGTATGCGTGTGATGTGTGAATTGTTGTGGTCGAGGGGGGGGGGGGGGGGGGTTTCAAACTAAATCATACCCTTATCCTGTCATGGCGATACTTAGCTTGCTGCGAGAAAGACGTTGTAGGGGTAGCCAAGATATTTCATTTCCCACTCGATGAAACTCCTCACTAGGAGAGGGAGTTAATTGACCGATGAATTACTTCTTGCATGAGCACAACTCAATGACACTTGTTCCGAAGCGGTAATATTATCTCACATTCGACAACCATTTATCCCTCTAACGACTCTCAAATTGAAAAACGCACGCGTTCATCAACTGTTTCCGATCTGAGAGCCAACAGCAAATGGAACTGTCCACCTGGACTGTAAGGAGGCAGATGGGTCTGTGGTTGGACCCAGCTCACCTCCTTCTGGTTTGGAGTTCAGCATGACTTTGAAGGAGCTTCATTATGTGAAGTCACGTCCCTTTCGTTTGACTCTAGTAGTCATTCCCCCCCAAGAGAAGAAATTAGTTTTACATTCAAATAATGTAATCAGGCTCAGTTAAACCTCAATCTTCAAAAACGTGATTCCATCAGCAGTAATTGAGTAGATACCTTTCTACCTCTCTACCTTGAATGACTTTAGAGAAGTGCTGGGGAACACATTGAAGAAGTGGATGATGGGACAGAAATAGAGAGGACATGCAAGGGAAGCAGACAGGCCAGTCACCTATGTGTCATGTTGATGTGTTCACCGTTGGGGTTAGCTCCTGTGGCAGTGATGTCACGTGACCATGGATCATACCGTTTGGGATCATGTGACGGTTGCGTAGACCATCGCGAACGCATCATTAGGAACTAAATCGGCAACATCGATCTGGTTCTTCGGACGTAAAGCTTGGTCGTAAAAAGGAGATGCTGAAAGAAAGTTTCTTGTTGAAAGCAAACAATGCGGCAGTCAACAAAACGAGAGGAATAAAAGAGGAGATTTTAATTTCAAACCAGTAATAAAGTGTGACAATCACAATTCAAACAAGCCTGAAGAGGAAGTTTGGCAAAGAATGGTAGGCAACTACAATGACCAGAAGGCAAAGCGAGAGGGCATGTTCCCTGGTTTTCATAGTGCAGATTCACAGTATGACAGACCCTTGGTCTGTTGAAAACCACGAGATGTGCTTAGGACAATGGGATGAATCCTGTGTCAAACTTGAAAGACTAGGCTACCTATTTAAGCAAAATGAAATTACCTAGCAAAGAGAAAAAACAGGGATGGGGAGTTAAGAAGAAGAAGAAGAAAATGTAACAATCTTCAGGTAGAATATCGTCTGTGTCTATGTCTATGACTGATAAGCTATGGGTGAATATATTGTACTTCCATAGCATATATATGACTGGCATAACAAAGCAAAAACATTCATTCATTGTGGGGGTTCCGTTTTCATGCTCGTCATCACATTCTCTCCAACTGTATAACATATCAAACACATGAATGCTTTTGAGAAGTCACACGAGGTCACATTGGCCAAATAACACCTCCACGCCCCTCTCAGCTTAAACAGCGACGGATAACATGTTTCCTGATCAACAGACTTCAGCGACTGACGTAAACGACAAGAAAAGATCATACTGACTCAGTGCATTTGGATCCCACCAACCCAACCCTGGACCGTGAAGGACAGTGCAGACGGCCTCCATCTTGTTCTGTGGTTGGAGCGGCCTCAGACCGCTCCAACGTAGACCACCTCCCAGGACTCTGGAAAGCAGACCGTTCCTTCCATGCAGAAAGCCCTGCTCTGACGGGATTCGAAGAGGCTAGCGTTTTCTGAAGAATTACTTCTCTACCGTAGCGAGTCATGTTCAGTTACACATTATCTACACATGAGGAAGGAAGAAAGCTATCAGTTCTCCAACGTTCCATCGCCGCCACTCCACAAGGCTCTGCTCCTATCCCAAAAGAGTTGCCCCCACGTATCCATCTGTCACCACACATTAATAGCCACACCCTCGCCTCGCCTGAGAACGCTAAGCAAACCCTTGTTTGCGCCAACGCACAGCCGTACTTCTGCTTACAATTTCTACTTATTCACTTCTACTCATGGTCAGCAGAGAGAAAGGATGTGTTAGAGAAAAGACACTACTGCTACTACAACTAAGTTTTTTTTTTTTATCTCCACCATCAAACCACAAGTTACCTGAAATAGAAAAGCTACTGACAGTGCTACTGTCTAGGAGTAGCGTGGGAGCGACGTGAACCAGCCCTAACTCTGTGGCTAAGCTTCCATACAGTATGATGTGAGCCAGGGCTGGCCTGAGAAGGAAGGTGTACACATCCCAGAAACAAGACAACCAGACTGACTGGCACTGCCTCAGGTGGGGGACACACACACAAGTAAAACAGAAGAATAAAAAGTGTTTAGTCAGCTGAGCTCAGAGCTTCCTTGTATAGGATCTTCCTGTGGAGTCAACTGAAGGGGCTTCAGTGTTCAGCATGGGGATCAAGTGGCATCTTCATTTAGCATTCTTTTTTACGTTTTAAATTTGTTTCGATTGCATCGAACACCAAAGGGATTCTGAGAATTATCTAATGGGACAATGTCTGGATAGGAAATAGTTTCAACTCGGCTACTCAACGACACACAAATGTACTACCTGTACAATGGAGGATGTCAGAATTGAAGAATGGCAATTAAAGCAATTCTGTAATTTAATTAAATATTTGGTTTTGGTTCTTCCCTCTCTCCATTGTTCTCTTCATATCTACAAGGCTTGTGTTGGATGTAATTCGCCCTGTAAAGCAAACTGTTGACCTCACATATTGATACAGTACAGTAGGGATGAAGGGAAAAATAAAAACAACCTTACAATAGACTGCAGAGCCGAGGAGGGAGGAGGAAACGGAACATCAACAGCAAAACAATAACATGATATGTCTTTGATATTACCGTGTCATTCCCCTCTCTCTTCACCTCACCGTGGCCCCTCCCATGCCCGATGTGGCCCCTCCCATGCCCGATGTGGCCCCTCCCATGCCCGATGTGGCCCCTCCCACTCTTCAACCCTCCCATGGTTTAATCGGTTTTCTTCTCCTCCGGTTTCTTCTCTTCCACATCCTCCTCCTCTTCCTCCTCCTCCTCGTTCGCTCCTCCCTCAGGGCCCTCCAACTCTGCGGCGTGCCTGCGCTCCTCTTCCTCCTCCTCCTCCTCGTCAGTGAGACCCTCTCTCTTCATCCGCTCCATGTCGTCCGTGCCATCGTCGCCCTCGGCAGTGCAGATGCCGTAGCACATGAGGCTGATGACGCCCAGCGGCAGGCCGAACAGGAAGCAGCCCAGCACCGGGGAGCTACGGAACACCGACTGGAGGAGAGGAGGGCCAGGAGAGGGGCGGAGAGAAGGAGGAAGGTAGAGGGATGGGCAGAGAGATGGTGGAAGAGGGAGAGCAGGAGAGGAAAAGAGAGAGTGATGGAGCAAGAGAGAAAAAGTCGTGGGAGGAAAGGGTGTAACTAGAAAAGGCCAACACAGATTTCTGCCTGCTATGACAACAATACATAAACAGATTCTTGTGCACAGCAGCAGGCAGCCTGCCGCTGACACGACATACCCATGACTCCTGGCTAACAACCTCCTGGCTGCTGTCCTGTCCCTCACATCCAGCTTCTGATCCTCAGCGTTCTCTACTTAACAGGCCAACCGTCAACACCAAACTAGGGGTCTCTGTCACTCCATTTCCAGCCATCCCATTCCTGCCTGCCTGGCTCTGAAATCTATAGGAGTGGCACTGAATCAGCAGCCTTATTATAGCAGGGTAGCTTGTGAGGCACCTGGAGGGGCTAGTGGGTCAGAGCTGCTGTCAGCCAGCCAGCCAGCCATGCAGCAAGCCCAGAGGAGGAGCGAGAAGTTCCCCCTCTTTTCCAGACAGCTACAGCAGAAGAGCGATGGTAATTGCCCTAGCCTGTGATGTCAGATGAGGTAAAGACGGCTAAGCTATGCTAACTCAGCATCATGAGTCACTGGACCCCACCAGGCAGCTCGCTGCGCTCTCCCTCCCTCCCTCATTCCGTCTCAACCCCACGCCCTCACTGTCTACCGCTCCAACCTTGCCTCTCTCTCACACCATCTCTCTCTCTCTCTTTCTCTCTCTCCCTTTCTGACGCTTGCTCGCTTTCTTCTTCCCTCTTCTGTCTCTCGCTGCCTGTCTTTCACAATGAAAAAAAACAACGTGAGTTTTCTCCTCAAATAAGTTGTAGTCAGTCAGTGAAAACAAACTGTTGTCCCACTCACCATGATGGTGGATCTGGCATCAAAGGCCACACGCTTTATCCTCTGGATGAAGCCATCTCCTCCGTGGGCCTGTGCGTGTGTGTGTGGGGGGGGGTGTGATGAAGGAGACAGAAGAACTTGTATTACAGGTCTGAGGAAGAGAGAGACCAGCGCTCGCCAACCAGATGCATTCTGGTGTGCCGGTGCCAACCATGAGGTGGCCAAGCTGGCACAGACGAGCGCTGGGCTTGGGCAACCAAGATTTCCCCACCACAGTTGCTTATTTGGACGGCTTGGCTTTGTTTTGACAGGTGGAAAATAACCCCAAGGTTTCTGGGAACAGTGGGACTGTTTGGGTTATAGTCAAACTCATCTGTGTGTGGAAAGGAGACAGGGAGCAGAGCTCTGTAAAAAAAAAAAAACTAAACACCAAGTTTCATGTGTTGACTAAGGTAAGTAAAAAAAAAGAAAAGCCTTCATAACGTTGAAGGTGAGCACTACAGGCCTGGCTCTTTAGATGCTAGCAAGGTTATTCCAGAACAAAGCGCTCAAGGGAGCGTTGAGAACATTCACCGAAGACTGAGCTGTGGTTCCTAAAATATCTGTTGAGGTTATGGTACTGGGTCCTGCTGGAGGAAAATTACTGAGGTTCTGCCCTCAAACCAGGAAATGCTCAAACCTTCAGAAGGAGAAAGAGAGGGGTAGAGGAGGGTGGAGGGGAGGTAGGGCGGAGGAGAAGAGAGCGGCAGGTGGTGGGAGCAGGGTGGAGGAGAGAAGGGTGAAGGAGAGGAGGGTGGAAGAGATGAGAGTGGAGGAGAAGAGGATAGAAGAGAGGTAGAGTGGAGGGAGAGGAGAAGAGAAGAGGGAGGAGGGTGGAGGGAGAGGAGAAGAGGGAGGAGGGTGGAGGGAGAAGAGAAGAGGGAGGAGGGGAGCTACCTGAGCCGATCCGTCCACAACACTGTTGATGAAGTTGACCAGCTGCTCCAGAGAGTCCACAGGCTCGCGGGGCAGGAAGTACTGCTCATTAGACGTGTTGAGTATGATGAAGGAGGGCACCGACACCTCACTGAGGAAGAGCACCATCACATCCCATCACATCACGTCACAGCATGGTGCTTGAACCACAAAACTAAAGAAACCTACCACCTCACAAAGGAACAGGGGGGAGGAACAGTGAGAACACAAACCTGTAAAGTATCTTTGGGTATCTTGAAGCACTATTTAAGTGTTATGTATGTACTATTACAATGATGATGATGATGATGTAACAAGGACAGCTGAGGAGGAGAGGAGGACAGTGGACTGAGGTCAAAAGGAGGAGCAAGAAGGTGAAGATGGTTGTTAAACCCATCATGGATGTCAAGATGAAAACAATCAATGACATCATGAAATGGTTCATTTCTAAATGTGTTTGTTGTGACAAAGCCAGCCTGATGTGCACTTTCACCTGGAGGATGTTTGCCAGTCTCTACAGCCATAGCAACAGTGTCTCTGGGGACTATCTCTGTGTTCATGCAAACTGTGTGCTGGTCTGGGGGAGGGGGAGGGGCCTCCCAGGGCTTTGGTAGAGAGACCTTTACAAATTACAAATGACAGACCACAGGAGGGCCAGGAATGTACTACCGCATACCAGCTGAGCACAAACACACAAGCATACACACAAACACACACACACACACACACACACACACACACATCTAGCCTCTTCCCAGTAGTGTCCAGCACCATAGCTGCATTCAGGTGCACTCGCTCACATGCAAACACACACACACACACATCCATCACTGTACCAACACACCCCAGCGAGATCAGGTGTATCCCACATACTCCTGAGTAGTTTAGTTTATTGCTGCACCACTACCCAGCACAGCTGTGATCTGGACCTGAACACACACACTCCAACACTTGCTGTAGTGTCTACCCCATCTGATGTCAAGCCTCTTCCAGCAGATGGCAGGCATTCTGTATAAAGACAGATTAGCCCTTCACCTCCAGCACAGCCAGCATCACAGGCTTGAGGGCCTCCCTGAGGGGCTGTCTGTGTTCCAGCCTCTAGTCTCCAGGACAGCCTCCACTCTCCAGGACAGCCTCCAGGACACGTTCTAGTCTCCAGGACACACTCTAGTCTCCAGGACAGCCTCTAGTCTCCAGGACAGCCTCTAGTCTCCAGGACACGTTCTAGTCTCCAGGACAGCCTCTAGTCTCCAGGACAGCCTCTAGTCTCCAGGACAGCCTCTAGTCTCCAGGACAGCCTCCAGTCTCCAGGACAGCCTCCAGTCTCCAGGACAGCCTCCAGGACAGCCTCCAGTCTCCAGGACAGCCTCTAGTCTCCAGGATAGCCTCTAGTCTCCAGGACAGCCTCCCGTCTCCAGGATAGGCTCTAAACATTCAGGCCCAGGCCTGAATTCCTTAATTCTATCCTATATGTGAAGGCTCAGTGTTGCTGCAGCCATAACACCATTTTCAAACAGATGCAGGAAAGGCCTCAGACTTTAAAGTGAAAACAATAAGGTTGTGTGTGTGTGTGTATGTGCGCACGTGTGTGTGATCAGAGAGTTGGCAGTCCAGCCGCATATGAGCGCTGGCCGGACCCTGTAATCTGTGTGATGAAGGAGGCATGGATAAAAAGCCATCAGATTGATGTCCATGGCCTTCCTAAGGGAGCGGATTAGGGCACATTGACAGTACAGGATTTCATTCCTCAAAGGATGGCAATTAATCCTGGGCAGCCTAGCCCAGTCTCAGTCAAAAAAGCAGAGCAAGAAATTCAAGATCCCAGCTCTCTCTCTCTCTCTCTCACACACACACACACACTTCAAAAAAATCGAAACTTAAAATCACTCATACACACAGCATGAGTTGCCTTCCTAATCCTTCATCCACACTCTCTCACACACACACCGACACATTGTATTAGAAGTATTCACAATTACAGATTGACTGTAATCAGTGACACATTGCAAATCAAAGGCAGGGCTTAGGAGACCATGTCTGCTGTAATCCCATCCACACAAACAACATTTTGAACATAACATCTGAAAAAAAAAACATATTGTTCCCCAGGTCCTGCACACACACATTGTGCATGCTTGTCACAGAGACACAAAGACTGTAACATGGGAACAGGCAGACACATGCATGCACGTGTACTGTGTGTGTGTGTGTGTGTGTGTGTGTGTGTGTGTGAGTGTAAGTGTGAGTGTGAGAGAGAGAGAGAGAGTCCTAGCCCCTGCTGTGGTCCTGCTGTCCAGAGAGGCTAGGGGGTCTGTCCAATTAGAAGTGCTGGGTGTCAGAGTGGCGCTCTCAGTGCGTCACAGACAGGCAGAGGCCTGCTCAGAGGCCCGGATCATTAGCCCTGCTCTCCAACATCCATTAGAGCCCTGCCAATAAGGCTTTCATCCACGCACGGGCACACACGCACGCACACGCACGCACGCGCGCACACACGCGCGCGCACACACACACACACACACACGCACACACACACACACACGCACAGCCGGTCCAAACCCCACCCCTGCTCGCAGGAGGTGGAGCAGGCAGAGAGATGTGTTGGGACTGACAGGAACGCTAAAGTGAAATGACAGTCGCTCTAGATAATTGACAGGTCCATGAGAGTGCATCGTTAATGTCTGGAGCCGACTTGAAATCCTAGCTTAGAGTAGTGCAGGCCGTAGCCAAGGCAACCTGGAGGAGAAGAGGTGAGGAGGTGAAGAGAAGGCACAGGTAAAGGAGATGAGAGGGCAGTAGAGAGAGGTAATGGTCAAAGGAGATTAAACCAAATGAAAAAAAGCTTTGAGAGAGGAAGAGGGGGAGGAGGGAGACATGGATAACGGGAGGGGAGAGAGAGAGGAGGAGGGGAAAGGGGAGGAGGGAGGAAGGGCAGAGAGGAGGACAGAGGAGGGGTGGGGAGTTACTCACCCCATGATAAGGCTGCTGATGTAGTCGTTTCCATCCATATGACCAAACTGGAAGTCCCTGCCACAGAGGAGAAACCACATCAGCAACCAACTCGGAGGAAACTCAAATATAACCCAAGACCAAACTTTAGCCACTGAAGCTGAAGAATCTGGCTGTCTCATTATGAAGTGTAATGTAACATGACACCAGAGCCAGCCTCTCCTGGGTCCCCTCCTCAGATGGCTTCCTCTCCTCCACGCAGCACAAACCCAGAGCTGCCCTCAAAGCCCGGCTTTCTGAGGGAAATATAGCAGGGGTGGCTTTTGTGCGGGTTTCAAATCTCTAAGCTGCCGCGCCGACCCCTCCACCCCTCCTCCACCACCCCCGCTCCACCCGCGCTCCCTTCCCACTCTCTTTGTCCTCCAAAAAAGCTCTTGCAGTGATTCATCAAAACGATAACACTGGAAAAGGAATTACATCAGCTTCGCATTGTGTGCGTTGTAGTTTGAACAGAATACATTGCGAGGGAAGAAATTTGGAGGAACACAGTCCTTATCTTCATAACTACTGTTTATATAGGTGACTCTATATACCCTTCTGAAATGCAGTATACATGACATGCCTAGGGAGTACGTTCCCTGCGGGTGCTGATGGTAACATCATAAAGGAGGTGACTAGGTGGACGAGGTGTCGGATAACAAAAGACAGCACCTGGATCAGAGCAGTCAGTCTCACTGTCTGCTGATCTCAGACCTGACACTGGCTAGACTGGGGTTACTCCCACGTAGGAACAACAGTTAGCTTGTGTGTGCCTGGATGCACAGATGTGCAGGATGTGCATCCATCCATCCATCTATCCATATATCTATATATACAGTATCTATCTATATATAGATAGATTGATCGATCAATAGATATAATATATGATATATATTTAGGCCAATGTCAACACTTGGGCCTTCCACAGTCCTGAATCCCATACAAATGTACCCTCCACCCCCCCTCCACCATCCCCCCCACCCCCCACCCCTCCTCATGACATGGCGTCGCTCAGTCACTCCGTTGCAGATGGATGGGACAGGCCAAACAGCCCAGCGCTCATTACGGCCTCCTACTCCCATCTCCCCTGCGCTCCATCTGAACACATGCAGACCCCGTCCACACCAGTAATCACCTCAAACAGGGTTCTGGCTTGAATTGATCTTGTTTGGCCCATTGAAATTGAAACCAAATTGAAATCCGAAAATCCAAACCTTCAACCCATTTCACCCTCTCGTAATCCAGAAAAAACCCAATTCAAGAATTTAGACAAATAGCATTTGATCCATTAATTAGGGGAAAAACTCTGTTGACTCAAACACAGGGGAGTAACACACACACACAGCTTGCTGTTAATGTGCGTGCAAACACACACAGCTAGCCGTTAAGGTGCGTGCAAACACACACACACACACACACACAGCTAGCCGTTAAGGTGCGTCCAAGCACACACACACACACACACAGCTAGCCGTTGAGGTGCGTGCAAACACACACACACACACACAGCTAGCCGTTAAGGTGCATCCAAACACAGCCAGCATCTCTGATCTCAGCAGGAAAGTGCAGGTCAGCCTCGGAAAAGACCCCAAGAGGAGGAGACGCACGGCGGCCAGTCTAACTGATGAGGTGTGCATGTGTCATTCGATCACATCTAATGGGCCTGTCTGGGGAGAGAGAAAACACACTTTGATCATGGAGGGGTTTTCAACCATAATGCAGCTCCGTATTACGAGCTGTGGCTCGAGCCTGATGAATCAACTAGTAAAGCCGGCAGCTTGGAAAAGCACATGAAGTGGGATCGCTGCGTTCGTACGTCTAGCTGGTTAGGAGCCACTTTGTGTTTGTCTGCCTCAGGATGCTTATGAAATCACTACAGCACATACGCTCGTGAAAGTACTCCAAAATGGCGGCTAAGTGGAGTTGGCGGGGGTGCCTGGACATGAGGGAGGGGGCCAGGGAGAGGGGGGGCTGAGGAACAGGGAGCTGACAGCCAGCTGAACCCCTGATTGACAGCTGCACCTATTTCAGGAAGGTTTGACATTTTTGCATAATTAGCCGTCTAGCAGCACAGACGTTCACATAGACGAACCCTCTCAGAGAGCCGTGGCAGGCACGGAGCACGTCTTTAGGAGTGTGTTGCCTCCCAACAGGACTGCACGGTGTGGACCACACCCCTCCCACCGCCCCTACCTCCACCCCTGCCCCCACCCCCTCCCCTGCCTCCACCCCTCCCTGTTGGTCTTACCTGTTAAAATGCTCCCGGTACTCCTTTGCCACTTGCTGAATCATCCTCTTTAATCTGCAACACACAAATCAGAGGAGAAAGAAATACCACAGGAGTTCAAGCCCTGGCCCCTCTCTCTCTCCATCTGACAGGCTGGCGTGGCAATTTGCGGAGAGAGCGAGAGATCCAGGCAAGAAAAGCCTGCTTATCTTTCCTCCAGTTGAAAGCCCTTTCCTTTTGAAATGCCACTGCAGTGTGGTTTCCATGGAAGCGTGCGTTTGTAATTTTTGTCAGAGACTCCCGGGTTTCAGCGGGTTGTGCGTACCTGCTGCTGGCTTCCGTTGGGTCCTTCTCATCGATGACTGCAATCGCCACCAATTTGCCTGCGGTGGCAGAGAGGGTATTAGAAAGCAGCACTGGAGACAGGAAGAGGAGGAAGATGAGAGAAGACAATGGCACCAAGATAAAAGGCTACGGCGGAGGAGACGGAGACAGATGACCCCCTCTCTCCAAAAAGAAAAACAAAGAGAAAAGGAACAACAGCATTATTCATTTGTCCTCGCAGCTTGGTGGGCAAGCAGTGCTCCTATCTCAGAACAAGTACTCAGCCCACTGGCAAAAAGAGGCTTTGGAGTGGAACACTCAGTTACATGACAAATGGGATGACAATAAAACAACTGTGAAACAACCCAGGAAGAGTGTGCAGCTGTAGAGTGCGAGGAAGAGAGTGGAGGACATCTTCATCATGCAAGGCCAGGAGAGGATTAGTCTGCCCTCTAGTGGGAAACCTACACTGCAACATGGTTCTAGCGGATGATCCCTCAGGATAGAGGCGAGTATATTTCTATACGATCTGTGAGTGAGTGAGTGAGTGAGTGAATGAGTGAGTGAGTCGTAGTCAGGAATGGATTCTCTAACTGTTCAAAAGGTAAACAACAGCCCAATCTAACGAAGAAGAAGAAGAGTCCAGGAGGTATTCAGTACCGGTCTCTCCCAGCTCGTACAACGTGAAGCCATCAATCTGCAGGTATCCTTGGAAGCGCTCCTTGTTGACCCAGGAAGACAAGCTGCCATCCTCATACTCTGCAATCACACAAACAGGTTATAGGATGAAAACAGCTTAGACAGGGAAGATAGCCGAGCGTAGATCAATAGCCAGCCACCCTTCAGATAAGTGAATCAATCGTGTCCCGTTTTGAGTGGGAGAACCAGCTCTTCCAGCACCGAGATGTTGTGAGTAGGACGGGGCGTTGCTCTAGTGGCAGGACGGGGCGTTGCTCTAGTGGCAGAGCGGCCGCAACCGCCAACACACCGCACATGGCGGAAACACAGACAGCAGGTATTTGGATACAAAAGATAGGGCTGGCTATTCAAATACACAACAGGCCATTTTGGTTAACCACGGATTGTTGAGATAAAAATAGGGGTGGGATTTTCAAACCCCTGTGTAAAAGGCATCTTTTTGCATTCCACATCCGACAAATCCTGCAGCGGCTGGGTTTCTGCATGTGCTATTTTGGAGGGAGAGATCTAGAGGAATCCCCTAATGATCACATGCCCTCTTTACCAGAAAATTCTCTCCTTTTTTTTGCAAGGGGGAAAATAAGGTGCAATGAGATTTATTGCACACTAAAAGAAAAGCATTAGTGCAGTACAAGATGGGTGGTGGAATTGCAATGCATTAAATCCACATATTATTTTGTCAGTTCTGACGCAGACTGAAAGTCATTCACCTGGCCTGACATGTGAAAGAGATGGGATGGAAAAGACAGAGAGTGAGAGAGGCAGAGAATGAGAGAGGCAGAGAGAGAGAGAGAGGCAGAGAGAGAGAGAGAGAATGGGAGCTAGTGACACTGACTGGGTAATCCATTTTCCCATTTAAGGTCTGCATAATTGATGCCAAATGTAGCACAGGACCCCATTATGACATGTTAATAAGTTAAAGCCACTTTTTCTGTTCCGCTGGCTGCTTTTAAGAATTACAAGCTCTTTAACACCTCTGAGCTAGTACTAGCTAGACCCCCAAGGGAGGATGAGCTGGCAGCTCGATATGTTCTAAACTTAGATGTCAGTCAAGGTCAAAACATAGAACATAGCGCCGAAAGGTGTTGCGCTTAAGCCCATTAACTTAAGTGCAATAACTCCACACAAGCTTCTATCCCTTCATTCATCTAAAGCTGTAAAAATGGAAGTCCAGCTTGTTAAGAGTGCTGAGTCAAGGATGTGGACAGACATTCCAGAATGTTCTCCCCACATCTCATCCCTCCTTTTCTCTCACACTCCCTCCCCCCTCTTTCTCCCTCCCTCTCCATCTCTCCACCTTGCCCCCATTTCTCTCTACCTCCTCCCCCCCCTCTCTCTCTCCACAGATGTTCCTCCAGCAGTAGGCTGATGTTTCATGGTTGCGGTTCAAAGAGGAGACAGGAGACACGAGACAGGAGACACGAGACAGGAGACGGGAGAGAGGAGACAAAAGAGACAGGAGAGGAGAGACAGGAGAGAGGAGACAGGAGAGAGGAAAGAGGAGACAGGAGAGAAGAGACAGGAGGGAGGAGAGGAAGGCTGAAGCCAGACCCCATGCTAAGAACTCACAGCCTGACCAACCACTCCTCTTCCTGAACTCCCCTCTTTCCCCCTTAAAACAATTTAGACCCGCCCTCTGGCTGACTCGGACCCTGCAATCTCTGCGTTGCACAAGCCCCGCCCTGTCAACCAGACGCTGCCACCACAGGGGAGACGGGGATGAAAATGCAAGCAGGGAAGGGAGCAGTGATGAGACAAAGCTGTAGTGTGCTAGCCTGAACCCAAGAAGCCTCATGCCCTATCACAACACAGGAAGAACACAGCTGGAATGATGAATGAACCCCATCTATCCCTCCTATCTCACAATAAGACCGACGTCACAGTGTGAAAGCTATGTATCTGTGTGTGATCAGCGTTGGACTATAGTGTGTCAGTCCACTAAGGAATGGCTTGCAGAGGGTGAGACAGGCACTAACACCTGTCTAGATAGACCAAGTCTATCTGCTACATAGGCGAAAAGCAGTGTCTAAATAATGATCCGGGTGAACACTGGTACATAGGATCAATACTACATTTTAAAATATATATGCATGCGGAGGCCAATGACAGTTCTGAGCAGTTCAGTGTGCTGAGGCTGCCTGCCAAGTATTAATAGGAAGTGATATCAGCACTTTGCATATCTTAGCTTCTGAGGTCAGTGGGCTGTCAAATTCACAGTAAGCTTATCAGCAGAGTGGGACCATGTAAACAAAGTCATCCCATGTTGCGGTAGGTTATTGTGGCATCCACTTTGCCCGGCAACAGGCGACAACTAGCCTAACAACTAGTGAGTTATTCAGCTTCACTTGGCCCCCGAGCAGAATCCGAATGATCTCACTGGCTGCGGTCTGCACTGTTAGCGCTCTAATAATGGAGTAAAGACATAAACATAGCTCCAATCCACTTAGGGAGGACTGTTTCAGAGACTGCAAGTTCAAATAATGAGCAAACTAATGACCTAAGACTCTAGGCTGCTGTCCGTTTCAGTGTTTCCAGCAGCAGAAGCAGCCATGTTCAGATCTTGCATGGGTGTTTATTAGTTCCCACTGCACAGGGACCTTGAGCAAGACGGAACAAAGAACCCCGTAAATACACATGTTACACAGTCTGGAACATCGCTAGAAACTGATGGAGCCGTTCGAGCATCCAGGCGCTTAGGTGGTTAAAGATGTATGAATCACTGCGCTTAGGCTGGCGGGCACTTCCCCAAAATTGACTTGTGAACTGTTGTTTACTCTTTGAGGCAAACGGATCAAGCTAGACAGCACGATGCCGTGGTTGCGTCGGGTGCAAAGCGGACCGCTGTACGGCGTGCGGAGGGCTACGAGGATCCCTGCTCTGAACATGCGAAATATGCAGGGGATGGAAATAACGTAGGAGCGAGGCAAACGTTCTGACTGTGGCCGTAAAGACGAGGTGGGGAAACTCATCCCCGTATTCAAACAACAGCAGCAAACCCTGCGCTGGCAGACACCAGTGTGCAAACACTCCTAACAAGAACCTGACAGCCAGGTCCTTCATTAGACTTCCTTCATTTGAGTTGTAAACGGTCAGCGTTTTATTACGGGTGCAAATTCAAACATGGAAAAATGGCCCCGGTAAAAGCCTTAGTGTGTTCTGGGGAAGATATCGTATGCAAACGAAGCTCGCTCACTCAGTCTATACCGGACATCTATCAGGCTGCTGTAACTTGCCTACCAGCCAGCATCACCCACGAGTTTCCATCCATATTCATCCTTCAAGCAGGACATCAACGCCAGCGCTCTGCACCTCAGGTAAAAAACACCTCGCACTGGATACAGAGACTGTTCAACACCTTTTTAAACTGTTTCTAACTAGAGATTTTCAGCGTGCAAATATTCTAGCTCTTTGTATTTGTTGTTTTTACACTGATGTCAATGGAAAAGCATTCCTCCTCTCTTTGCAGTGGCAGCTTTGGTAACACCCCTGGAATGTGTTACCAGAACTTTGGCAAAACTGGGTGTTTCAGGGCACAGCTGTCTGAGTTAAGAGAACGACCACCTCTCCTATACGTTTCTCTGCCTCTCTGGGACCTTCCGGAACGCTCAACTGCAGTTACCATGACGATGTTCGCCTTCCAGAACACCCTTAGTATCCAGGTGTTGGAGGACTCGGAGGAGAGTGGGGTGTTTGTGGTGAGCGTCTGTTGTGGAGACCCCCTCCTGCTGGGCTTCTGGTGGCAGAAGCCCCCCTTTTGGAACGAGCAGGTGGAACAAACAGATGTTATCTGGCAGCCCAACCATCCCCAGGGACTAGATTTTGTGCTGAGGGCCAGGCACAGAGCTCCAAACCTGCCAAACATCCACTTCTGGGGCCCCTTTGTGGTGGGGCTGTGCCTGGACGCCCGGCCCTACCGCTTCCACCTACCGCCCGAGGCTCTCAGCGGAGAGAGCATACAGGAAGTGATGCAAGAGTATGGGGAACTTCTGCTTCTCCGCTAAGAATCTTGAGAAATGGCCTCAAAATCTTTGTAAAATCCCTCACCTCATCTGTCAGGATTTATATGAAATGTACTGATTTTTTTCCCCTTTTTCCCGTTTCATGGTTTATTAGGGGTTAACTTTAAAAAACATAAAATAAATCATTGGTGCTCCTATTCTTTGTGTTGGTTATGCAGGATATTTCCTGCACACTTGTTCTGTTCTGACTCAGATATGAGCTTAAACAGGGGCCCAGTGCTGCACTCCCACACCCACTCAGTCCAGCTCATTCAAGCTTTCCAGCCAGCTCTGTGTCCAGCTCTGACACACCAGAAGCCACCAGTCCTCCCAAACAGAAGCCACCAGTCCTCCCAAACAGAAGCCACCAGTCCTCCCAAACAGAAGCCACTAGTCCTCCCTAACAGAAGCCACTAGTCCTCCTTAACAGAAGCCACCAGTCCTCCCTAACAGAAACCACCAGTCCTCCCTAACAGAAGCCACTAGTCCTCCTTAACAGAAGCCACTAGTCCTCCCTAACAGAAGCCACTAGTCCTCCCAAACAGAAGCCACTAGTCCTCCCTAACAGAAGCCACTAGTCCTCCTTAACAGAAGCCACTAGTCCTCCTTAACAGAAGCCACCAGTCCTCCCTAACAGAAGCCACTAGTCCTCCCTTACAGAAGCCACTAGTCCTCCCTAACAGAAGCCACTAGTCCTCCATAATAGAAGCCACTAGTCCTCCCTAATAGAAGCCACTAGTCCTCCCTAATAGAAGCCACTAGTCCTCCCTAATAGAAGCCACCAGTCCTCCCTAACAGAAGCCACCAGTCCTCCCTAACAGAAGCCACCAGTCCTCCCTAACAGAAGCCACCAGTCCTCCCTAACAGAAACCACCAGTCCTCCCTAACAGAAGCCACTAGTCCTCCCTAACAGAAGCCACTAGTCCTCCCTAACAGAAGCCACCAGTCCTCCTTAACAGAAGCCACCAGTCCTCCCTAACAGAAGCCACCAGTCCTTCCTAACAGAAACCAGGCAAGACAGCTTGATGATGGAGGAACGACTTCTTAGCCTCTGAGTTGGGAGCCAAACAACAGAACAGAACTCAGACGGGGACAGAAAACTGTGTGGAGAAGAAGAGGAGGAGGGTGGGTGGGAAAAAGGGACCAGTAGACAAAATGGCAGCCTGTGCTGGCTTGAATTAGACTGACCTTGATTCTATGAAAACAGCAGTTAAGTTGGAAGCCAAAACCATCCAAATAAAGCCGCAAACAGGAAACACAGTAGGGTGTATGCTGTAGATTAGTCACATTTGGGGTTTAACTAAAAAGAGGGAATGTTGATACCCACCATCATAGGTGAAGTAGGCTCCGTCCTTGAAGACCACAACCGAGGGTAGCTCTGGCAAAGTCACTGACTGGAGAAAATGGATAAAATACATAATTCAAACGGACTGCCATAAATCATCCCTTACTTTCTTAATTCATTTGCACCTGTGCCATGTGGGACAGCAGTGCTGGCAGCCTGCCAGCAGAACATACTGTGGACTCCAGCACATGCCAAGTGCTAGTGCTGGAGGAGCATGCCAGTGCACCTTCCTGTCTCTCTGGCGTTTAACACATTTAACCAGCGTGTGGAACCACATCGCTGAAGGCCCTCATGTTGTCCCTTCTAGTACCAGCCCCCTATGTCTAAATGATGAGCCTGACAGAAGCTCGAGTTGAGGAAAATCCTGTTATTGTTCCAAAAGAAACTCTGGATGAGAATGAAGTTAGCGAGCAGTTACCTCAGGTAAGACCTCTTCAGAGGCTGAGAAGAAGTAGGTGTAAACAATGAGCTCAGAGGCTACGTCGATATACTTCTCCTGCAACAGGAAAACAAACAAAGCACATCATTAGGCTCTGTCTGGGAAAGCAGCTCTGCGGCTGCTAAAGTTCACGCCAAACACTTGCCAAGGTTGTGTCGTTTGCACATTAGGATCTCTTCAGTCATACAGCTTGGCAGCAGCAGAGACAGCAGCAGGAGCAGCTGCTTTATGGACCAATCAATAAACACTAGCTAAAGTGCTGTGACGGCTCCTGGAGCTGCGATTGGACGACGAGACAACAATGTCTACAAGGGTGAGCTTCTCATACCCACCTTGAGAGGTGACTCTCCGCCCACGTAGACAAACAGCACGGCGTGGCGCTTCAACATGTGATCAAACATCTGCTTACTAGGCAGTGCTCTCACTGCTGGTCTGTGGAGGAAAAACAGGGCCACTGGGAAATTAATTCATCTAAAACCTTGGTACTCTCAGTAAAGGGATTTTTCCTCACAATTCAGTCATTTCCATAATTTCCATTTGTGAAAGGAATGACTTTACATGTCACAAAACAAAAATCAAGGATTAGTCTGAATGGTGCAAGGGCACACCACACAAGACCACTTAGCGATGCAGCCCCACGCTTCCTCATGGCTGGAAGAAGCTGGTTTGTATGCATATAGCACCACCTGATGGACACAGGTAGAACTGCTGATTTGCTGAGTGCAACCTAAGCAAGGTGTCTCCCCAGACCAGCAGTCATCCTTCAGTCACTGCTATGCCTGGACCTCCCCGAGAAAGAGACAGAGAGAAAGAGACAAACAGACGGAGAGAGAGAGAAAGAGACACATACGGAGAGAGACAGACGGCGGGACAGAGAGAGACAGACAGAGAGAGACAGACAGCAAAGGACGGACAGAGAGAGAGACAGAGGGTGAGACACAGAGAGAGAGAGACAGATGGCGGACTCAGAGAGAGAGACAGAGAGAGACGAACAGAGAGAGACAGACAAAGAGAGACATATGGTGAGACACAGAGAGAGAGAGACAGACAGAGAGACAGAGAGAGACAGAGAGAGACAAAGAGAGAGACAGACAGACAGAGACACAGACAGAGACAGACAGAGAGAGACAGGGAGAGAAGGGCTACGTGGCAAACTCTTCTGATAATAGGCCACAGTCGGGAATTTCAACATTGTGGTGACCCAAGGGCCTGAGAAGGAGTGTCACACCAGCAGGGCAGGAGCAGAGACAGAATACTACATGTCTTTTGAGTGGAAGGCCTTATAGGTCTCCCCTTATGATACAATACAACACTGGCACCAGTCTTCTGAGCTGACTTGATGGACATAATGCAGTTATTTTGGTTCGGCCATGTGAAATGAGATCAGAGAATGCCAGCTCATTTTGCTGTTTTAAATCCTGTCTAAGAGAGATGCAGAATAAATGTCTTATTAAGTACGTGGCCTGAGCTGCACTCACCCTGCAACCCTGTTGGCAAACTCAATGATGTCATCCTTTGTCCTTGGCCCTTTGTAATTATAGGCAAGATCACCCTTTAGCCTGGGAGAGAGAGAAACATGAGAGAAAGAGACAGGAGAGCGAGAGGAAGAAAGCAGGGATGAAAGAAGAACGAGGAGGGGAGACAGAAAGAGGGGAGAGAGAAAAGGACAGAGTATTCAATTTCAGCCATGCATGTCCATACATCATACCTCTTCTTCAGTGCACTGATGGATAGACAAGCACATTAACATAACTGATAGCAATAAGGTGCCCTTTAATTATACTTCATTGCTTCTTCTCAAGTACACAAGCTGGCAATCACAGTCAATTGTCCTGAATTGGCTACTCGTTAAAAAAAACATGCTCTCAGTTATGTTCTGAGAGAAAAAGGAAGAAAAAAAAAGCCATAGAAATGTCCAAGCTACAAGCAGGTTCCATCTGAAATGTCAAGGTTAAGGGCTTGATCTTTCCTCTGGAGAGATCAACTGAAGCCAAGCCAGTCAATAGCATCAACATCAAAAGGTAGACAGTCTGAGATCAAAGCTAAATGGAGAGTCATCACTGGTCATTGGAAAAGACTGCCTTCACATACTAGGTCAAACTACTTCAAAACCTTTTTTTTTCAAACACTTTAAATGCTTCCATGAGTCTGCCTTGACAAGTGGTCAGGGTTAAATTCATAGGCGCACCATATTTGTTCTGTTTTACCAGACCGGAGCAATCAAGTACAGCACGTTATCACGAATGACATCATCTTATTTAACCCAAGTTGGACGAGTATTATGACAACAACACTGTAGCTGATAAGTACCCACATACGTCTCCATGAGTCTGACACACCTGCAACAGACGCAGCCTCCATTAGACCCCTATGAAACCTGAACCCACGCAGGCGTGTTTGCTAAGGCAACAGTCTACAGAGATCTACTCTAATGAACCTGGTTGGGGGCAAGTCTCTCAATCTGTCTCACTCTTTCTCTCCCAGGGTGTGTGCGACAGACCCAACGGAGGAAGTTTCATCACTTTCTCTCTCGTGATGAAACCCACTGTGAGCAGGGACCGCTTGCAGATGGAGCGCGGCGCAGCAGAAAACAAAACATTAGGAGACTCGCTCCAGACACCTCCTGGTATTAGCCCTGTTGTGACTTATAACAGCAAAAAGAGCCCCATTAGGTCTGTTTACTTTGTCCCAGCTCCACCTCATGGCTTAAGGAAGATGAACCACTGTTTGCAAGGTCGTAAAAAGTTGCAGGTATCCTCCAGGATGTGACAGCGTCTGTCGGTGGGCCTCTCAGTGCTGTGAACATCATTGCTTTGTCAGAAGGTGATGTGTTTCGCACAGAGACAGTGACAACAACACCTGCTTCCCTGAGGAGAGGCTCCCACAGGAAGCTAAAGCTAACACAGCTCCCTGGATGACTGGCTCCTAGGGACTGATGAGCCGCTCTGTTCATTACTGGGATCATTAGTTAACTTCAATATTGGGTAAAACACAAAGTCGTTAAGGCACCATTTTACAACAGGCAAGAGGCGCATCTCATTTTGCATAGAAAAGACTGTTGACACATTGTACGACTGTGTTGGAATATATGAAGCAAAAGCAGAGCTCTTACAGTTTAATGGTGGGGTATCCTCGAACTCCAAACTCAGACGCGATACCTGTATTTAAAAACACACGGGGGGGGGGAAGGAAACCTCATAAGATTTAAAAAAGTACAAACCACAAGTCCAGCGTCCCACTTTGAAACCCCTATGATGAAAACACCACTTAACACAAGGTGCAACTTGTGCTTCATTGTAGTAAAAGGGCACAGGTCTCTATAATCCTGCGGTAATTATCCTGGATGCAACCAGTAATCCCTCTGCTGTGAAACCTGTTGTCACATGCTTATCGGGTTTAAACAGCTTCTTATAATCTTAATCTGAGTGTGAAGTCAGTGACAGCCAACTAATATGGCACTAGAACTTTAATTTGTCTGCACTTGCTGAAGCCCTGTAAGAGGCTTGGGGTCAGCAGGAGAACAGAAGACCTACTGAGCATGTGTAATACTAACTCATGTGTTGGCAAGGTTAGTGCCAGGGGAGACAAGGGTGCTGGAGATCCTGGTGAAACCAGATGAGGCTTCTAACAGGGATGGGTGAGAGGGAAACCTCACAACCACACACAATGGCTTTTGCTGTTGTAATATGTGCTGTAAACCGACAACTAAAACATTTCACTGACTAATACATAGTACAACTTCCTTTGGCTACCACGCTAGTTGCTTTGAGTTCAGCCGGTTTACACAGAAGCAGAGATGATCGTGGTACAAGCCCTCTTTAAAGTCAGGGGGCACGGAACCTTTTAGGTCAATTCTCGCGTATGCATGTTGATATTGTTTGATTCCCAGATTTGTCTGGGTTTTCGATGACTGTGGAAAACCTGTGAAGAGCCAGAACATGTGAGAACGTGCTGCTCACCTGAGTACGCAGTGGCATCCATCTTCCCCACTCGGACTGGAGATCCGGAGCTCTTCAGCTCTGCACCAATCTCATACCAAACAGGCTCCAGCTTTTTACAGTATCCACACCATGGTGCATAGAACTGGGGCCGGAAAACACACGTCAGTTTGCAGATGAAAAACACATGGTGGGTTTGAACACTTGAAACTAGTGTCACAGTGGAATATTTTCAATGCTTTGCGCAAAAAAGCACAAGTTGTAGTTTTGTGAGTGGATGGCCAGCTGTTCAAATGGAAGAGTGATATCCAGCAGCCTATACATGTCACGATGCCCCCATATAGACCCAAAACTCAGCCCCAGTCCCAGTCCACACCTAGACCGGTCTGCCCCATGTGGGCTCTCCCTGCCCCCGTCCCTCTCCCGGACCTGGGGCGGAAGCAGGCGTGGATGCCAGCTGGATTTGCTCAGGCCCAGACATCCCCACCGATATAAGCCCCCTGGCCTCACCCGCCACGCATGCATGACTTCTCATTCACTAAAACTCACAGTGAGTGGACAGAATTACTCGCACACGCGCACGCACACGCATACACACACGCACACACACACAGAGAAGGGCCCCTCACTTCTTGACCACACACCACTTCCCCATAAGTAGTGTTGTGAACAGGGAGTAACGCTAAATAAAACCAGACAGCTCTGTCATACACTATGCGTGCGTGTCTGTGTGTGTACGAGTGTGAGAGGCAGAAAGTTTGTCTGAGACACAGCATAGACTCACATCCACCAGCCAGACATCGTCCACTCTGGTGTCCTTAAATCTATGGAAGGAAAAGCATACGGAACGAGACATCACTGACGTGGCAGCCTGCTTCACAAAAGTGCCTAGTAATAATGCAGTTATGTCAACAATCTATAATATGCCATCATGAAAAGATGTTCACAGCCTACACGTTAACATTCCACTTTGTTGTTCGCTAGCATAAGGAGAGAAGGGAAATGACACTAAAAGAAAAGCATCACTTACGTATCATCTAAATCTTCGACAACTGCAAGCACCGATGAACTTAAAAAGACAACTACAGGAACTAAAAGGAAAGGAGCAACAGTTAGTATGTACATTGTTACACGAATGTTCCTTTTAACTGCATCTGCATATGGAAAAAGATGCTGCCTCTCCAAAGTCATGAGGCATCAGCTAGCAATGTGTAGCTTCAGCTCTAGAACATCCGCTAACATTGCCCACGATTTCCTATAATAGCACAGAGTAACGACTGCAGTAGCAACGAAATACATCTAAAGATACACTGCAGAGTAATGAAAAATGAATTTACCTGCACAAATTAGGAAGGTTTTCACTTCTGCCATTGCTCCGAAAGGAAAACCCAAGCAGGAAATACAACTGTAAATCCTGTCTGTCTAGGCATGCGCAGTTCAGGGCGCACTGGATCGGAAGCATGTCTTTACCAAGTAGAAAAACGTTGTCGAATATTTAAATAAGAACAAAGTACAATGATGCGTTGAAATGACAAATCTACATCAACTAGCTAAACAGCTAAATCTTTATTTGTGGCTGTATTTTCAATTAATTTGTTACTTAAATGTTCGTATATTTTTTTCCAATCCATGTACACATTTGCCATGCTGTGTGTGTGTGTGTGTGTGTGTGTGTGTGTGTGTGTGTGTGTGCGTGTGTGTGTGTGTGTGTGTAATATCGCGTACAAATTAAATGACCGATTCGAACCACAACGTCCAACACATGGGCGTTTCACTCCCTTTACCCACAAGATGGCGTACTTGACCACAGTTTAGGTTTAGTTTGCGCACTGCAAGTCCGATAGGTTGGAGAACCATATGGGATCCTATTTTTATTCGTTGTCAAAGTGACATTCATCACACTGACACAAACTTTATGTTTCATAAGAAAGAACATATTTAATAGAGTTGTTACATACAGATAATGACCAGCAAAATGTAGAAGATTCTAAATTAGCATAACATTTGATAACACTGAGCGTATATTTTTCAAGTCCAGAAATAATACTTTTTATGACCAAGATTCCGTGCCCATCTGGCCGTAAGCGTATCAACAAGTAGTTATAAAGCAGAGCAAAAATTAGATTGGTAGACAACAGCCAGAGTGTCAAGCATTGCGACTACAAAAATAAATAACCTCTTCAACGTCATATTAAATTATACTCACACTGTAAAAAATACACACCCTCTTTCAAATGATAACACCCATGTTTGACATTGTGGTCACACAAACGAGTATGTTCCTGCAACTGGTATTTGATTGGCTAGGCCACACAGATTTGGTTAAGTACCATGTTGACAAGCACAGGGTTCTTAATGAGTCCATAAATTCCGGAATGTCTATCCAGTCCATTTTTAGAATGAGGCTGACTAAGACAAGCACAGTTATTTATGTTGGTTTGCACAGAGCCAGCAGTGACTCATTATGACTGTTTTTAATATGACCACAATGTCTTCAAAAGCATCTCCTCTTCAGCATGTACCTCCTGCTAACCTCCTGCCCTGGAACAGAACACAGAGAACCAAACTGTGGCACTCAAAAGAAAGGAATAGTTCCACGTGCTGAGAAAGAGCAGTACTTTCTCACGGGTTGAGGAGTGGGCATGACTGTGTTGCTAAATAGACTTGAACGAAAGGCAAGTCTTGGTGGATTCCCTTGTGCCAAGTCTTGGGGTGTTTCAGGGTCCAACTATTCAGGAGGGGGCTGACTCCTGTGGCTTGCAGAACAGTGTGGAGGAAGACTGCTCTGTTTCAGTCACAGGACAAAAGGCTACTGCTACACTGATTCACATAATAAGATTCACTGGTCAATCCTGCGAACACAACACGGGAGCCAGCGCTGCCACGAGAACAGTGCAGTCAGCTGGGCATCACTCTGGCTACACGGATGTACAATTCATTGCTATTTACTTTTGTTAGACTTGTGAATATGGAAGGAGAGAGAGGAGGAGAGAGGGAGAGAGAAAGGGAGAGAGGGGGAGAAAAGGAGAGAGAGGTAGAGAGAGGGAGACAAAGTAAGAGAGGTCCCACTGATTCAGAAGATGGATTCTTGACGATGACATAGACAAGGCCAGGGGGATGTTCTTAGCTGTAGTTGGATTGCATGACTGATTTTTTCTTTTCATTACCGCACCGAGACAAAACGTTTGAATGTTACTTTCAGGTTTCAACAATTTCCCTGTGTTCATCCTGCTTGCTCCATTTGTTTTCTTTCCATAAAGAGAGCACTTGTTTGCCAGTGTGGGGAGGCTGGGCAGAGGACTCCCACACTGTAGTCAGCTGTCTGGAGTGGCCTGGTCAGCTCACATGAGCTGTTACATCAGCAGGGGGCAGAGAGGCCCAGGCATCACCTCCGTTACTTCGCCTTCCTGTAGAGGTCCTCACATGACTGATGTCCAGTGCTGAAATGATTCAGGTGGGTACCCATAGTAACTTCCCAAGAAGGACATGACAACATTTCACACACATTTTTTTTGTTGTTGTTGTTAATTTTACTTTCTTTAATATAAATTTAAGCATAGCCTAATCCGTTGTCCTGACAACGCGTTGGAACCTAATTTCCATTAGAGATGTAAAATTGATTTCCCATTCCAATTACAATTAAGGATATTGAGACCTTTGCTTTTCAAAGACACTATATCAAGGTGATAGAGGAAAGAACACAACCCAGCATTTCACAGAAAAGAAAACCAAGCGTCTCATCCATCTACTGTAATGACAAGACGCTGCTGTCATCACACAAGTTCACATGAAGAACATTTGACCAAAACTTCCAAACCTCCAGAATATCCACTCAACAGTCTCCAGTAATTCCACCACATCTGGCTTCACAGCTGAGCTTTACCATGTCTGCAGCCTGACCTCAGACCAAGCAGCCATCTTTAATACATCCATCATCCCAATTGCAGAGAGCAGAGTACATAACTGCCGTCAAGCCTTGAGCTAGGTCCTCAAGCACCTGGACAGGGGAACGCAAAGCTGGGTGACACGTAGTGGTAGTATGAGCTCCTCTCTGGCCTCCAGGCAGCAAGGAGTGAGCCTTCCTTCCCCAGACCACCTGGGCTTCCCTGGGGAGGCCTCACTCAAGGATATCCGTCTCAAAGGGCACCAGATGGTAGTAGGATAGGTTGGTGACATAGGCCTCGGTGTCTTCGTCTGCGTCGATGTCTGGCTCCAAGGGGAGGAAGTCTGTGCCATCCTCATACCTGCGACAGCAAAGTCAGACCAAATTACTCACTGAACTTAAGACAACTACAGTAGACAACGTGCTCAAACTGAATACTGTATTGTCTGTTAAATCTTCCAGTACATGGGACAGTACAGAGTCTGTAAAGTAGACTGTGAATCAGATATACTAACTAAATATGGTTCCGTTTTCTCAAATCAGCTTGTAAAATTGTTACAATGCATAAATCCCTCGTAATGGACAATAAGTTGGAGATCTTTTGTTTTGTGTTTTGGTGAGAATCTGTGCCTTTCGTGTCCTCCACTCCTGACTTCCTACACACCCAGGGAAGGGTGAGGTACAGAGTACACTTCCTGAGGAGGGGGGACCTCCTTGCATTCAAGGAGTTTCCACACACATACACAGACATCTATGCTAAAGGGCATACACAACCACGCACAGCTCACAAGTGAGGATGACTGCGTTTGTTCAACCGCAAAGTATTGGAAACATGACTGATTGAGGATGAGGTGGAACTTCCTGTCCATCTTAAGACATTCTACTGAATAGGAAGGAGTTAAGACATTCAAACTGAGAAGTTTGTTTTCTCACTGTTGTTCTGCAGAGTCAGTGGAGGAGGGTCTCTCTTTGTCCTGAGGGAGACCGTCATCAAACACGATGGTCTCCGTGTTGGCCAGGCAGAAGCCATTAGACCGCATGATCTCTGCAAGACAGAACACAGAATGTGGCTTTGTATGCATGGATACCTACAATATGGCACTTCAAACAGCCAAGGCATGTATTGAAGTGTATAATGGGCATTAGGATTATCTCTTGCAATTTGTCGAATATATCAGCTCTTTCGACATCCCTATGCAATGTACCAGGGTTGCTCTCTACCTGATATCTTGATGGGGCTCTGAAAGCATGGCTGGATCCTGTGGACGTTGTCATTCCTCAGGACCTGATCCAGCGGCGACCTCTCGAAGAACGTCAACATGACCTCTGACCTGGCATACTGGAACGTTGACAATAACGAACGCCGGTTTTTATCATGTGTCACTGTTAACCCTGGTTTAAGCACACGAACATGCAGAGCAGTCATCGTGGCTTAAAGCATGGGCGTAGTTGGATGTTTTGACTTGTAAAGCTTTCCGAAGTATTCAGTGGGTGAGCAGGGAGCTCACGGAGCCAGGACTGTACCTTCCAGGGCAGGCTGATGGCATTCTTCAACAGCCTCTCCACCTCGTTGAGTTTCACCTCGATGTCGTTCGCCTCTTTAATCTTCAGCAACCCTGACATTATTGAAACAACAGCAACGCCACAACGCCACGTTAAACTGGGCGTATTCGTCTATACATCTTCACAACATTGATTAGTTTTCACCCGGCCGTTTAAAAGCTTCCAAGGAACAGCATGAAAATTGACTTCGGTTCGGGGTAGATTTACAATTTCCAAAGGTTATTGAAATATAAAAACTCGATTCGTCCTGATTGACGAAGCGTAAGCTTGTTGTCAAGAGAGTCTGGTCAACAATACGACCTCCCTACTGGGCAGGCTCCAGGTAAACCATGTCAGTGCATCGACCATGACAAAGAGCAGTCCCTTTGACCTTTGTCTCTGCAGATGGCAGACCTGCCTCCAGGGCATGAGAGCGCAAAGGCTGGACAGCCATGAACTAGAGCCAAACCCTGGTAAAAGGTTGCTACCGATGCAAGTGAAATGATGTCTGGTGATTTCGTTAAATAACCTTTTTACTCACAATACTGCCTGTGATCTTAGCCCTGCAGTCACAAGATGCTAAAATAGATAACATTGTTTTACGATTAGGTATTCAGCAACATATAAGAATGCTGGCATACATGATAACAGACAACTAACATGATAACTAACAGTTGTCTCACACAGTGATTTCTTCTACTAAAAAGGGAATATTTGGGTGCAATACATAAAACATTAAATAATATATTTAAATATATATAACACAAAATTTAACCCTAGCACTATAACACTTCCTGTATTGAAATAAATTTCAGCAGTTCCTGTACTGAAATGAAGTTCCTGTACTGAAATAAATGTCAGTACAGGAACTGAAATAACTTAAATAAATTTCAGTACAGGAAGTGTTATTTCAGTTTTTACTGCTTGACCTAGCCTTAGTCAGCAACCAATCATCAACACAACACAGATACCCAAATTACCAACACAGAGAATGTAACCAATCAGAACTCTCACAAACGAATCCACCCAAAAATATACAGAAGGTCATGATGACTAGGATGTCAGAAGGGTGAAAATAACCACAGTGGAAAAAGTAAGTATTGACAGAAGCTCCTGCTATGTCCATGTCCTGCTGATGACACGCTTTCAGCGTCATCGTAACTATGGCTCTTACTGTGGCTCTTAGTGCCTGATCAGCTCCTTCAACACACACAGCGACCGCAGAGCTGCGTAAGGGGTCAGAGGCACTTTGCAACACTTGGCGCTCAACTGATGTAATTACCTCATTCATTAATAATGTCCCACAGTGATGACATCATGCCCCCCCCCCCCCCCCCCCTCCCGGTGGTAAGAGAGAAGACACTGGGCTGTATTATCACCAGTCAGATCCTAGAGGGCTACCCCCACTCTCCCAGCTCCCTCACCAAGCCTTCTGATCATGCTGCCTCACACTCCTGTTCATCCTGAGGGAAATAGACCTCCATTCTCCGAATGAATCATGATTCATCAGCTTTGTCACATAGCACAGAGAGCGCTACTAAGGTGTTTTATCATGAACCAGAAGATGTGAGAATCCTCAGTTTTAGAAATAAAACGAAAAGTGTCTATGAGGAAAAATGGTTTTGAATAATGCTACAGAATTTGGTGAAACATTCAAATGAAAAATAGACTGCCCCTGACCTGAATACACATTACTGAAGCCTCATGCTAATTCTGGAATGCTAAAACAAGAATTTCCAACGAACTAAAATAGAACCTAATACCATGCTGTGACTTCCTCTCTATCCATACAGTTGATATTTAGGATTTAAAGCTAAACCTGGAAGAAGAGAGACTCAAATCAGCTGTGTTTTACCCTGCCAGAATGAGTGCATTTCTGTCCACGTCCTGTGGAAGAGTCCATATCCTGTCTATACTTCCTGGAGGCTGGCAGGGTCTGAGTGCAATGATGCTCAACATGCTATGTGTTATGTCTCTGTATGAGGTCATTCTTTGAAAAGCCCCCTAATTGGTCAATTTGTCCTCTCCAGAAAGCCTGGCCTGAGGTGTTGTATGTACTGTGAAGAATGTGCTCGGACGTAACTGTGAGAAAGCAACTTTAATCTGAAAGTGTAGTTTCATTATTCATAATGAAAACATTATGGAAGGCCTAAGACAATTTCATTTCCCCTTGTTTCTCATCTAAATGACTGAACCTGAACTGTGCAGTTATAAAAAAAGCCTTGTTCTTCCTGAGAGTTGAAACACAGCAGCTCTGGTTCCTGCTCTCTCTCTTGGTGTCACTCTGGTCAGGAAGCCTGTGTGGAACTCTCAGAGCTGACTACGCTGACCTGTGGTTTATGACAGCACTTTGAAATAACTATGATTCCCTTCAGACTTCCAGTAAAGCAGGTTCCTGGCAGAGACAAAGACATCTGTCACACTCCCTTACTTTATAAGTTTTCTGTACCTCAGTTGTTAGTGACCAGCTGAGGGTCATACGTGAGGTCAGCTGTTATGAACACAGACAAACCGCAGGAGTAAATATAGGAGGCCACTCTCCTCTCCTCCCTCGGCTTGTATACCACCCTCTATCATCCTCTATCACCCTCTCTCACACTATGACATCAGCCTGGAAGGTCCGAACACCACTCCGGTTGCCTAGGTACAGCCCAGCAACAGAACAACACCAGCAGGGCCCTAGAAACCCAGAAGGGTTAGAACACACCAGAGCTAGCAAACTCTACTTTGGTGTGACTTCTCATCTTAGTGACAACTAGAGGAAGGCAAATGAAATATTAAGCAGAGGTGGGAATTAAAGACATGGGCCGTTTAAGTGGGAAATTGATTAATCTGCTAGCCATCGAACCCATCCACCGCCGAAGATGAAGGCTCAGTAATTAAGTTTCCAGTATTGCAGTGCCCTACAAGTCGACACGTCTTCTGAGGAACACGCCACTGAAAGAAAGAAGTCTAAAATGAGACATCAGGTCTGGCATATTGTCTCATCATGCACTGCACATGGCGGAGGCCATGTGATAATTACTAGCTCTTGTAAACATGCTACTTTGCAGAGAATGGGAAGGAGCAACAGCCTCTCTGTTGGCAAAAACAGCTTCCAAAACCCTCTTAGGCTCAGTGGGCAGATTCAGACACATGCCAGAGCCACTGTACAGGGTTATCATAGATGTTACAGTCTGGGAGGCCTGGCAGAAGCCCCAGGCACAGCCAACAGCAGGGCACCACTGTGACTGAGGCCAGGGGCCCACACCCTGGGTGCCCGTGCAATATGTCTGCATGGCATGACCCTGTCTAACAGTGAAGGGCCAGCTGCTGCTACGTGGCACAGAGTGTGAACTTACTGGACTGAATCAGACATCGACTGAGACTCGGAGTCTTTAGCGATAGTCTGTTTTGGAGTGTCCAGCTGGGTTCAATGCAAGTTCAATGTACCTTGACCTTTGAACTCAGAAAAGTAAGCTAGATAGAAGATAGATAGAAAGTCACAGGGGTTTTGTGACAGCAGCCTACACATCACAGAACAAATAAAAGTAGAGGTATTTGTTTGGACCCTGAATCACTTTACATAAGGCAGGGTAAACACTATGATACAAATTTAGGTAACTGTGAAAGCATCAGGAGAATATTTGCCAGTGGACCTCTGTTAAGATACTTATTTGCATATATCTTGATTTCGTAAAGTTTGATAAGATGTTGAATAGATTCAAACTTTACATGCGTTACTTTACATACTTTACATGTTATATGAACAAATCTGAAAGTATGTAAGATCACATCATAATAATAAGATCACGGGAACAAAACCAATTCAATTGTTAAACGCTGCTGTGTGTTCCAAAATCAGTGCAATTGGAATTCGCAGTACGTAAATGCACATTCATGTATTATGTATGTTTTATCGTACCCATTCCCCATAATCTTTACGATAAACACTGGACCAACCTTCTATTATTGGAGACTTGGAGAGATCTCTTCTGTCCTCAGGAAATGATTCGACCAATCGTTTAAATAACCTCCCAAAATCTGAATAACTCCTGTGTAAGTATAAAATGTTTCTGTCCGACCATTCGGTTCTGATCTCGAAGAATTCCTCCTCTTCTCCTCTTTTACTTATGATTAGCCTCCGGATACCGTTAACCCAGCAATCCTTTACAAACATGTTGACCAGAGAAGTTCCTTCGAAAACAGCTGATGCCATTCTGCCGCCGTCAGTCCAACATTCTGGGGCAGAGCTCTAGGAAAGAGTCGCGGGGATGATAGGAGACAGTTAAGAAGGACATGCCAATTCAAGATGCCAAAAAGGCAACGATTAACTAGTGAGCGCTAAAATACTTGTGTGCACATGATGTGACGCTACGCACTTTGGAAACTTTGGCACCTAACTCCGAGTTGCCGATATGGCAACAATGAAACGGTATGAGGATGTCAGTGTTTGAACAGCCCACACCAGACGCAATCTAACGTGGCACTGTCAACTCCGGAGAAGAAAATAACCGTGCTGGAATCTGTCAGCGTTCCCAAGAGCAAGGTCTATCATTCGTTCTGATCAATACCATTTAAATGGTCGATACCATGACGTAACAACTTACTCCCCAAGTCCTTAAAAAGTTAATTACCTTCTTATAACTTAAGAACAGTCCACAGACATTTTGGATTGCTCTGCTTTAGCCGACGAGTCTTCGTGAGTGTCTTACGATGTCATCAGTAGGCTACGACACTGACGTGGTGAAGCCAGTGGAATGCACACTCTAGTCAGATACTCTGTGCTACCCAGCTCTCAGGAAACATAATCCAGAGTTGGTTGCTCCGGAGAGAAATGTCCCGTCGCTTTCCCGTCTCGCAGAAGTTGAAGTCCTCACCCCCTCCCCTTTTCCTCTTCCTTTTCCTCACTTCTTGTCAACACAGTGGATGCTATGCAAAGAATGCGACTGCCTCTTGAGAGACTGGACAGCCCATCTTGCAGCTGGGTTTACATTCTCTCTGGCGTTGTCCCAACAATTAATTTGGTTGCGTATTTTAAGGCTGTATGCCGGTTTGCATAGTTACACTGTTTCTGGGATGGGAGATAGAGAGGTAGAAAGCTGTAGAGTTACTGCCTCCTCTGCTTCATTAGGTTTTACAGCACGTTAATGTTCCACTGAGTGCTTTAAGGTCTATAGGATGGCCAGTCAAGGAGCTTTACAGGAAACACATAACCAGCTGGCATCATGAGGACTCAGCTGTAATTAATGACCACTGAGATCCCCTGGAATGGAATACTCCTCTTTACAGCCAGCTATGCAGGAAATTGCAGGATAATTGTGTATGCACAAGTTGTTAAAAAAAATAATAATAATAAAAAATGTGTTTTACAGTTATGGATGTGGACAACAAGAGCGAGAAAAGGAGGAGGGGTATAGAACAGAATATGTCAGTGTGAGTAAAAATGAGTGACTTAGACTGTAGAAGCAACCTAGATGCAATTCCACAGGAAAATAGATGACACCATTGAGATTGAAGAAAGCAATCCCCCTGTAATGTGCACCCCTTGAATTTCACGAACAGAACAGATGTGGGATGTAAAATATGTCTGCCTTCACCATCTCACATCTTCCATGTGATTATGCTCAACGGCACCTCTGAGGGTCTTACCAAACATCACAGAACGTATCCGAAAACCAGGAAATGTGTTCACTCAGGTGAACAAAATGTGATATAAAATCTGCCATGCAAAAGACTTTATCATCCAAACTAACTGAGGAGGCCTCTTAAGCATATGGTGTCTTCATGTCCGGCTCTTCATCAATGGCCCCTATCCCCTCTCTTCTCGCTGTCTGGAGAGATGTTCATTGGTTTTAATGGCCTTCCAAACTGACTGAATTACTGTATAACAGTCACCTCAATAACCAGAGGCTTTCTCTGTTCGTCTGAATGTCTAACTAGCTCATGGCTAACTTTTCAATGCGCCATTGTATGATCTTTATTTAAGAACTGAGATCTTGTAGTGCTTCATGGATGAATGATTCCTTCTATAAAAATATGGTTCAGTGAACCAAACACTGTATTAGATGTTAAAAAACTACAGTCCTGTCCTCAGACACCCTCCCTACGCACAGACACACACACACACACACACACACACACTCACACACACACACACACCTCCAACCCTGTAATTAGGATCCCTCCGTTTGGAGCTTGGCCCTGTGGTTGAGAAACACTGACTGTGTCAGCGAATTCTGTCTCTCACTACCTCATTTTGGTCTTATTCTTTTGATAAGGAAATAGAAAATATTGCATGGATGAAAAGCACATTCCACCAGTCATCAACCACATCAAGTGTTTGAGCACATTTGATTCTCGTTTTAACAGAGCCAAAGCCAAACCCCTACTGTGTAAAGTATGTGAGTGCGTAGACTTGTGTCAGTTGAGTCTGGGTGTGAGAGACTCCGAGGTTGGGTTGTACTTTTCTGATCGGGAGCCAAAGCTCTGCATAACAATATCTGAGCCTCCAGCAGGACCGCAGAGTTCTGGTCACATGTCTGCTCTCTGAGGTCACACTAGAGGCGTAGTCTTAGCTAAACATAAGGCAGTATCTACCGTATACTGCAACACAGAACACTGGCCCTCCATTCTGTAAGTGGGAGGTGAGTCAGATCTGTTAAGTCTGTGAGTCTGTCAGCTGTCACCTGTAGTCAGCAGGACAAGACTTCAGCATGGTTTCAGCCTTATTTACAACACCCATAAACACCACAAGCATCCGTCATGCTGTAAAAATGAGTGAGAATTAAAGACGTCTGCAGCTTCTGTTCTCTAAAATCACACCCAGGAAACCAGTCTGTTCCTCTGACTGTACGTCTGTCTGTTCCTCTGACTGTACGTCTGTCTGTTCCTCTGACTGTTCGTCTGTCTGTTCCTCCGACTGTTCCTCCGTCCGTCCGTTTGTCTGTCTGTTTGCCTGCCTGTTAGTCAGTCTGTCTCTCTATCGATTTTTCTATTTTTTCATCGGGTTTCAATTTTACAGTCCTTTTCTAGTGAGCCCTAAGTCAGAGCGGTGGATATGAATCGTTCGGGATAAGGATGTGTCAGTGAAAAGGGTCAAATGCTAAATGTGACAGGGATTTGCCGCTCTTCCTGCCTTTAATCAAACTGTATTTCACTTTGTATCAGGCCAGACAGTTCCTGTGAGCATGTTGTAATTCTTCAACAAGGAAGCAGCTGTGTGTATGTATGTGTGTGTGTGTGTGTCTGTTTGCATGGTGAAACTGTGCTGAGGTATTGGATATACTAGTATCCTACCCATGGAAATTAATTCTGCCCTCCAGCATTTACACTGCATGACACAAGATCAAGCTCCTGGTTCAGATGCAGCCTCTTCCCCTTCAATGTGCCCTCACACGCTCTAGAGCACATTCACATGGCACATGAATCTGATGGTGCTTCCCAGAGCCAGCACAAACATAAATCCCAGCACCTGACAAGGCCATATGCCCGGGGCGTTCTACCAAAAGCACGTCCCCTTACCCTTGCAAATCCTCTCGCAGAAAACCAAACAGCGAAGGCTCGTAAAACTCGACTAGAAAGGAGAGAATAGGCAACAACAACAAAAACAAAGTGCAAGGAGGGCAAAAACAAAAGAATGGAGGGTGAAGGCGCGTAGCATCTGTCAGGGGTCAGAGACCGTCTGTGTGGATGGAGACAGGCGTAGTGGCCCCGGGGACCATCTCCTTCCCAGACTCCAGGAACAAGTCATCTGCAGCCATAACTCTGAATGCGTCCACCCAACACAAACAATGGCCAAGTGGAGCTGAGGGGTCTGGGAGACGCCACCCCCAGCCAGGGCCTGAGTGTTTTTAACGGACTTCATAATGGACTGCGGTGGCTATCAAGAAGCATCTGCTGGAGACCATGTTTTATGGTCTTGTCCTTATTGTGTCTCGGCTGAAGCCCAGAGACTGAGGGCCCATCTTATTGGGGGAGGTCTGACAGCGGCTGCCTCTATCTCATCTATAATGACACACCATCTCTAAAGGCCCACTCACAGGTCTATAGTGAACAACAAAACAGCCAAACAACATTGAAAATCTTTCGAAGTGGCACTTAGTTATTCGAAGACAGCAATTGTCTCTTGGAAGGCTGAAAGTTTACGAAGGGAATAGATGGAGTTGTAGGGTACCGTCTTATAACACTGTTTTGTGCTTCAGGAAAATTGGTCGGAGGCAGAAGGATGAAGAAGTAAAAGAAACCAGGGCTGAGTCAGGGTCCAGCATGCAGCACACAGCGTGCACACTCAGGTACATGGCTTCGGTCTGTGATTTACTGCACACTGAGGGACTGGGCCTCTACTAATAGAATATCTAATGTCTGCATGCCTGATGCTTCCTTCGAGACACTTCTCCACACACACTCACAAACACACCAACTTGCTGTGTAAATCAGAGACACGACGCTGAGGAGAAGGTTCCAACCGCGTACAGGGGGGTGAGTTATGACCCCCTCACCGAAGAAAAGAGAAACTCTCTGACAAGGCTTTGAGGAGACACTGGGGAAACTGGGACAGTTCTGAGCTGGGAACATTGCTTCTTGAATGATACTATAAGCCTTGAGTAAAGTAAAAAGTGTTCAAGTTAAAACAAAGCTGAAAACATCTGTCACAAGTTTGAAGAAGAAGAACTCTTCGAATCATTTCTCACAATTAGCGGATCACATGTATGTGCCAGGTGTCCGCTGGAGTATCTGACCTATGGATGTGTCCCATCCTGCTGTCCCTCCTCCCAGGGCAGCTGTAGGAACAGAGGGCAGCCACATCTCCATGGCCCAGGGGCCAAGTCCAACTGCTCACCCAGGGGTTGACATACACTTTTAAATGTTTTGACATTTTCTAAAGGAAAATTTTCTGAAGGTTTGAAAAAGGTTTTGTAAAAAGTTGTGAAAGGTTGACAAAACATTTTATATCAAATAATAATGTTTTGGTACAAAAAAAAGAATTTGCTACAACTGGACAAGCCTTAATGTTGATCCCTGTCACCCATGTCCTGGACCAGGAACATGGGAAGGTGATTTGTTCTGCATGTTTTCATACTGAGTTCTTTGTAAAACCCTTTGAGTGCATAGAAAACATGCAAAGTCCACACAGAAAACCCAAGAAGAACCTGAGTGGGAATCAAACCCAGGAGATTCCAGAGACAGTAGTGCAATACCGTGCCACACACGAGTCTGTGCCTCACTGGGTAGAATAGATTGCTGCCTCATCATCACCCGGCTTTTATCACTCCAAACCCACAGATGGAGTCTATTATTAGCTCTTACAGTCCAGGACTGAGGGGACTTCCCAAAGAGACTGTGGCAGGTAACAAGGGCACTTGATAATCCCCTGCTCTTCAGTTTCTTCTCTGGCTAACTCTCTAAAAATATCCAGAAGTTTTTATTATGTGCAACTAAACTGAAGTCAGTGCTGTCAAATGTTTTTAACAAACAGCCTACCTCCCCCTGGTGCTCGAAATGATAGAAAACGATCAATTGCCTTGCCAGTGAGGGCATGTTCTCATGCCAGTGCGGTAGGCGGCAGATTAGGAACAGATTTAGTGTTACGACCGTACAAAGAAAACTATCGAGGAAGTGGCCTCCAGTTGAGGAAAATGGCCGACGTAGAGATGGAAATCGCGTCTAGAAGAATGAATAATGGAAACGAACACGTGTAAGACATTTTTGAAGATTATTCACTTAAGCAAAGTATTAATTACATGATTTTCCATATCCAAAAAGACGTGCAATCGTCCCAATTAAGTCACGTTGTATTTAACTTTGGCTAATAGGACATTAGCTAGCTGGCTAGCTAGCAGCTAAATCTCGCCGTATTAGCCAGCTTAGTTACGTATGCTTTGCTTGGTTTCAATCTCGAGAACAGCGTGTTCCAACTAGCTAGGTTTCTATTCAGCCTGCTATTTGTGTGCATAGTGAGTTGTTTTGCTACACCACAAGGTAAATCATACATTTACCATACACTCACCACAGGTCAAGTGTTTTTAGCTTTCTGGCTAAACAGCCTTGACTTACCTTGCAATGCTAACTAGCTAACTAGCTTTGTGTTTGTTAGCTAGTTGCTAACGTTAGCCGGCCTGATACAATGCTAGCTAGCTAAAAGCTACAGCTCTACCTATTTATTACCTCTACGAGTTCGCGATCAAGTTCTGAATGCTATAGATGCATGCTAACAACGTCAGGTGCACATCAAGTGCCCCAAGTTTTGTAGCTTTAGTTTTTATTACGTTAGCTGGAAACGTGCATGTCGTATTGAACCCCAGCATGTCTCGTCTGCCGCCTTATTCCGGTTGACCGGGCAGTCAAGTTAACAAATCTGGACAGGAATATGACTTTTGACTATGATGCATAATTTGCTTAGTTTTTAACCAAGACTCGAGAGTAAAACATCAATGATTTATAATTTTCTTTTTCTTTCAGAAAACAGGAACTGGAGGGATATGAAAAGAGTGGCAACGAGGAGGACAGCGGTGATATGTCTGAGGAGGAGGAGGAGGATGAAGAGACTGGAGAGGCCGGAGAGGAGAAAACAGAGGCTAATGGGGAGAAGGCTGAAGAAGGCTCCAAGCATCACAGCAGTGGCGGAGGCAAACACAAGAGGAAGAAACATAAGCATCGAAGCAAGCACAAAAAACACAAGCACGCATCCGAGGAGGACAAGGAGCGCAAGCGCAAGCACCGACACAAACACAAGAAACACAGGCGCAAGGAGGGCTCCTCCCCTTCCGGGGCCGGGGTGCCGGGCTCCTCCAGCCACAGAAAGACTGAGTCCTCCCCTTCCTCAGGCATCCCCAGCCTGGATGACAGGGCTGTGCTGGAGGACCTGGAGAAGCAGAGGGCCATGATCAAAGCTGAGCTGGACAGCCAGCTGATGGAGGGGAAGGTGCAGTCAGGCATGGGCCTGATCCTGCAGGGCTACAACTCTGGGTCGGAGGAGGATGGGGATGGCCAGGGCCGGGTCAGGAACGGTGAGCAGCGCCAGAGAGGCGCCACAGGGAAGCCCATCTCCCCGAGGGGTGTGAAGAGCAGCAAAGGCCGGCGGGACTCCACAGAAGCCAGCAAATCCACCTCCAAGAGGAGCAGGTCCAGGGACCGGGCAGGCAAGGACGCCAAAACTGACAAGACGGCTAAAAGTGGCAAAGATCCAAAGGAGCGCGGTGGCGGGCGCGGAGGTTCCAGAGACAGGAAGCGTTCGCGAAGCGTGGACCGGTCCAAAGAGAGGTCCAGGAAGTCCCCTTCACCCTCCAGCAGGAGAGCGGAGCAGAGAGGCAGCCGCCCAGACAAGCGCTCCTCGCCGCAGCCAGATGAGAGACCAAATGTGGAGCGCAGCGGCGGCCGCAGGTCCAGATCCCCTGGAGGAAGGGAGCGTCCGGCCCGGGCGGAGGCGGAGAGGGACAAGAGGCCCACCAAGTCTCCGTCCAAGGACGCGTCCTCAGGGAAGGAGAACCGCTCCCCACACCGGAGAGCAGTCGGACAAAGTCCCCCAAGGAGGCGCAGCCCCTCCCCTCGCACCCGAGACTCCTCCCACCAGGCCTCAACCTCCGTCTCTGATAAGGCGTCCAAGCCGAGCCACTCCCCTCCCTCCAGGGCCAGGTCTCCAGCACGGAGAGGGAGGAGCCGCTCACCAGAAGCCCGTCGCAGGGAGTCAGACAGACAGGACTCACCACTGAGGTAAGACTGAGGGAGAGCTGAGGGGAAACTGGTCCTGGGTCCACGAGACATGCACAACCAGATAACATCCCATTGTAAACCGATGGAAGGTTTACAGAGGAAACCGACCGTAAACCGAAATAATGTTTACAGAGGTACAAAGGTTCTCAACTTTGTGTTGTATTAGTTATTTTGGCACGTGAGTTATGTGTTTTGGAATCGCTTGGGCTGACTTGAGTGGGTTTACTTGGTTCACATCAATGCCCATCTTAACTAACATTAGTTAAAATTGATTACTTTGAAGCAACTCTGTTGCAGATTGTTTCGCCCAATCTGTTTGCACATCTGCCTCTCCCTCACCCCCTGCCTCCCTCTCCAGGAAGCGCCCCAGGCCAGACGTTGGAACAGGGAGAGACCGGTCAAGGGAGACCAGCCCCAGGTCCGCCCCTCGCCGCAGAATCAGCCGCTCCCCCCTGAGGCGACGGTCTCAGTCTCCGCGGCGACCTGCTCGCCTCTCCCCACGTCGTCGCTTCAGCAGGTCCCCCCTCAGACACAGGTGAGAGGAACTGTTGATGGTTCTGCGGCACTGTGCTCCATAACACTCGGCATCCTCTGTTCTGAACTCATCATTATACTGTAGGGGGCAGAGACCAACATGGACTGGTTTGATCCTTGCTCTGTGTCTGTGGTTCTGGTTACGATCTACCTGGTAGCTCAGCCTGGCATAGTCCTGGTCTCACGCGTGGCTTGTGTTCTCGGCAGGTCTGGGGAGAGGGACCGCTATGGAAGGATCCGGCAGTACCGGCGCTCCATGTCCCGGGACCGAGGCAGGAGGAGGAGACGGAGCCGGGACGAGGACAAGTTCAAGGGAAGCCTGTCAGAGGGCATGAAGGCCGACAAGGAGTCCTCTGGAGAGGAAGTGTGAGTGGAGAGGAAACTACTTCCTGTGACAGGAAATGATGCGTGAAATACATGTCCTTGGGCTCCCTCAGATCAGTCGGTGTAGACACCGCTGATCTGAGAGGACTGGGGGAGGGTTGTCTGCAGTGTGGATACAGAGGTTGACTTCCTGTCATGTTAGGTCAGAGATTTCTCCTGGAGACTCTTTGTTTGTCTGAGTTGTGTGTGTTTGTGTGTGCAGGCTGGAGGACTTTGATGGTGAGGAAGTAGATGAGGAGGCCTTGATTGAGCAGCGACGTCAGCAGAGGCTGGCCATCGTCCAGGTCTGTTCTCCTGGTCCTCACGTGCACACGCTGCCTCTCACGTGCACGCTTTCATGCCCCATCACACCGCCTTGGCTCCTAACCCTTCATCCACCTCTCCTCCCCCTCTCTCATCTGCGCCTCCCTCTGCCTCTCTTTCTCCTTCACTCAGAAATACCGAGCGGGTAACGAGGACAGCAACATGGCGTCGGAGCCCAGCAGCCCGCAGAGCAGCACGCGCAGCCGCTCGCCTTCGCCCGACGACATCCTGGAGCGCGTGGCGGCCGACGTCAAGGAGTACGAGCGCGAGAACCTCAACACGTTCGAGGCCAACATCAAAGCAAAGCACAACCTCATCGCCCAGGAGAAGGATGGTGAGGGCCGCTGCTCTCCTGCACACTTTTCCCATTCATCCTTGAGTGAGATCCTTTGCTTTTCAAGCTGTTCATTTTCAGTATTAAGGCCCTGAGGAGCAGCAGCATAAGGTTTAGCAAAGAATTTCACCCACGTCAACTTGGCCTTCATTTTAAGGACTGCTGTAAGAGGAGGCTGCGTTGGCTGTTGATTCATAGTAGTCAGCTCCTCTCTCCGTCCCTACTTCTGCGTCTCTTTCTCTCTCTGTCAGCCTTTCTCTCTCTCTCCCTCTCTCTCCGCACCTCCCCTTCTCAGCATTGTCCCCTTCGGGGACTTGCATGAAGCTGACAGTGCTAAAGTGACTTGACACAAACAGGAAATGCAGGGTGTTTGAATCCCCCAGGGCAGCGTTGTTGATTGTGTCTCTCTCTTGTCGTGTGTCTATTCAGTCGCTGGTTCTAAGCCCAGAACCTGGTATCAGCCAGCTGAAGCATGTTTTGATCTCTGCACAGTATGTGACTCAACAAAACGCTCCACATTTCCTGTTTCTGCAAGAGACAACAAAATGCTTGTGCCCCCTGCTAACCCTCGTGTCCCCCGTGTGTTACCAGGAGCCAACCCAAAGAAGCCCTCGGCTCCTGACATGTTCACAGAGTCAGATGACATGTTCGCTGCCGACTTCGATGTAAGTCATGGAGGAACCTGCATGTTGGAAAGAACCGTTCCATCATTAAATGCAAAATCCATCATAGTTAGATAGTAGTACAAAACAAATCATATACATTTGTGATCAAATTTAGCATACTTTTAGTATCTAGCATAAAAAAGTGCTTGGAAAGCGTCATGCTGTTTTCCAACCTTTCCATACTGGCCTAGTTGTGTGACTCTGACCTTGTTGCTGTGAACATCCAGAGTGCCAGAATGAGGGCTGCAGGCGTGGGGAAGGACTTCAAGGAGAACCCCAACCTTAGGGACAACTGGACTGATGCGGAGGGATACTACCGTACGTAACCCTGATGCACGTGTACACACACACACACACACACACACACATGTAAAGAAGCAATTGTTCTGTCAGCCTTGCTCCTATCACGAGGATCCACTACAGATTCACCTTGAGCCTGGTGTTCCTCCCTCAGGGGTGAACATCGGGGAGACCCTGGACAAGCGCTATGATGTGTACGGCTACACGGGCCAGGGAGTGTTCAGCAACGTGATCCGGGCCAGAGACACCGCCCGCGCCGGCCAGGAGGTGGCGGTCAAGATCATCCGCAACAACGAGCTCATGTCAGTTTGGAAATGCCATCTTTCTGTTTGACTTGAACCAGCCTCTTAAACTAGTCTTTTTTTTTGTTCCTTGAACGAGTACCTGGTTCACCACTGTGGTTAGATCAGCCCTTAGGGGCTTGTGATCTCCAGGGCTTGTCTGACAGGGTCTGGGGTCTGTGTTTGACTCTCCCAGGCAGAAGACTGGACTGAAGGAGCTGGAGTTCCTCAAGAAGCTGAATGATGCAGATCCAGATGACAAGTTCCACTGTCTGCGGCTCTTCAGGCATTTCTACCACAAGCAGCATCTCTGCCTGGTGTTTGAACCCCTCAGGTACTGGCCTATCAGGCTGCTCCTTACTGTTTATACCCCTCAGGCACTGGCCTATCAGGCTGCTCCTTACTGTCTATACCCCTCAGGTACTGGCCTACCAGGCTGCTCCTTACTGTCTATACCCCTCAGGTACTGGCCTATCAGGCTGCTCCTTACTGTCTATACCCCTCAGGTACTGGCCTATCAGGCTGCTCCTTACTGTCTGAACCCCTCAGGTACTGGACACTTGGCTTGCCCTGCTCACTTCCATAGGTTTCATACTGTCTTCTTTACCAACATATGTTTTATACAGACATAGATACCCTTTATACAGATATAGATACAGCTTCTGTTTCTATAACTAATACTCTAAATAACACAATGCTATAATATTTGTCCCTCTCTCTCTCCCCTTCCTTCTGTCCTTCCCCAGTATGAACCTGAGGGAGGTCTTGAAGAAGTATGGGAAAGACGTGGGTCTCCACATCAAGGCTGTGCGCTCCTACAGCCAGCAGCTCTTCCTGGCTCTGAAGCTGCTCAAGCGCTGCAACATCCTCCACGCCGACATTAAGCCTGACAACATCCTGGTACGCAGCACCCATGTGCCCCTCCTCCCTCCCCCCAGGGGGCCAGCTCACTGCTCTAACATCCCTGTTCCTCCCAGGTGAACGAGTCCAAGACCATCCTGAAGCTGTGTGACTTTGGCTCCGCATCCCACGTGGCGGACAATGACATCACGCCCTACCTAGTCAGCAGGTTCTACAGGGCGCCGGAAATCAGTAAGCAGCCGTGGGCAACCTCCACTTCCTGTGTTGATGGACCATGTTTCTGTCACTGGGAGGTCATCTCTTTCTCTCTCTTCCCCTGCACTGTTAAACTGGGCTAGGGGAGCTTAAGGGTTTGAAGACAGTTCTGCCTCCTTCCACCAGGTGGCGAAGAAGAGCTAAGAAATGACCTTGTCCACTTACATCATTGTCTGACACTGGCTGTGTTTTTTTTGTGTGTGTGTGTGTGTGTGTGTCTCTCAGTTATAGGAAAGCCATACGACTACGGTATCGACATGTGGTCAGTGGGCTGCACGTTGTACGAGCTCTACACCGGCAAGATCCTCTTCCCCGGCTCCTCCAACAACCACATGATCAAGCTGGCCATGGACCTCAAGGGCAAGATGCCCAACAAGGTACCGCATCTCACCTGTACCCCAGCCCGCCCAGCCTCAGGCTGCAGCTCATCATCCGTCTGGGGCAGGCAGGCGGTCCTGTGATCCTGTAGCACGAGGCGTGGGGTGGGGGGGGCGACGTGTCCTGTCTCGTGGCTGGAGGAGGGCTGTCTGCCTCATGTGGATGATGCAACTGATACTCTGTGTCCTCAGATGATCCGGAAAGGTCTGTTCAAAGACCAGCACTTTGATCAGAACCTCAACTTCCTGTACATCGAAGTCGACAAAGTGACTGAAAGGGTTGGTTGCTCGTTCTTCACTCACTCTGAGTCACTCTTACTTTCACACTAGTCTTCTGTTGGTTAGACTGGACTGAACTGAAGGGTGTTAGTGTAGTTTTCATTGTTTCATTGTCTCTGGTCTCCCCCTTCCCTACTCTCTCCACCTGTCCTCACTGGTCTCCCTTCTCTCCACCTGTCCTCTCTGGTCTCCCCCCATCAGGAGAAGGTGACCGTGATGAGCACCATCAACCCTACCAAGGACCTGCTGTCAGACATGGTAGGGGGCCAGCGGCTCCCAGAGGAGCAGAGGAAGAAGGTGATGCAGCTGAAGGAGCTGCTGGACAGCACCCTGATGCTGGACCCAGCCAAGCGCATCAGCATCAACCAGGCCTTGCAGCACCCCTTCATCCAGGAGAAGATCTGAGGGCCAGGGCCTGGCCGGGGCAAGCCAGCCTGGGGCAGACAGCTCTGGCTGGATCTCATCAGACCAGACTCAACCCACACCCACCCTTTTACCAAGGAGAGCGCCTGTCGAACATCGCTCAGACCGAGGCCGCGTTTCGATGATCTAACATGCGTCCTTCCTAGGTTCCTTCCTTCCTTCTCTCCTTCCTCTGCTCTTTGAAGATATCAGTGAGAACATGATTGGTCCTCACAGCTGTAATCTATCCTGTTGTGTCTGATTTTGAGATATTTGAAGGATTTTGAGAAAGTAAAGGAGGAAGGAAGGTAGGATGTTGAGGATTGAAGGTTGCGTATGTGGAAAGTCCTAACCTGGCCCAGACAGTACCATACTAGACTAAACCAGCCAGGAAACACTGCATTGAGACAGGCCCAGATTCCCCATAAGAATGTTAAGGATTTATTTTGTTTCCTCCACCTTGATTTTGACGGATACAATATATTGGTTTTTATTGTAAATAGGTCATTGAATAACTACACATTCATGAGTGATAAAATAACAAAAAAACATCTTGTGGATCATCATTGTAAACTTCCCTTCCTCGCCCGGCGATGCAGTTATCAACTTTTTTTATATTTAACTGGCATTGAAGTGACTGACTGGAAAAAGCATATAATTCCTGTAAATATGTCGATTTGAATTGTTAAAGAATCTCTGTCAGTCAGTTTAGTTTTGTGTTGTACTTGCTTTCAAATAGATGATAAAAATCCAACGATGATGGCACATCTTAATCTTGTTTATTTGTTTTAAAGATCACCTAGCTCGCTGTGGGGCGATGCATGCTTCTGAATGTGCTGTGCCGTAGAGCTCTTCACTTGTCCGGTGCAGCCCAGTGGAGAACAGTGGGATTTAATGTCGTCCCACGTGTGATGGTGCCACTACCATCTCACAGGACCCCCACCCTCCCCCTCCTCCCCACCTGGCTCGTATTGAAGGAGTAACACCAACTCTAGTACTGTTCTATACTGTACTTTCCCCCAAACCATAGGACAGGCAAGACCAAGGTGGTTGTTTTAGTTTTCTTTGCCTACAGCTCTGGTTCTCACAGCTTCCCTCCCTCCTTCCCTCCCTCCTTCCTTTCCTTCCCTCCATCCCTCCTTCCTTTCTTCCCTCCCTCCCTGGCTTGGCCCTGGCTCAATCGGCTCTCAAATAAGTGCCTCCTGCATGAGCCCTGTCTGTGAAATACAGAATGACATCATGGTCATGAAGCCCCGCCCCAGGTGAGCCCCTCCCCTCCTCCTCCCTCCGCCGTCTCTCTGCTCACGTTGTATATATCATTGTTACCATTGGTTCTTGTGTTTGATTGTTAGTTTTTGTTGTTTTTTTCCATTCAGTGACAGAAAAAAAAATCTTGTGATTTCATTTAAGAATAGAGTTGTGAAACGCTTCTGAAAAAGCACCTACTGTGTACCACCACTTTTAGTAATAAAATATTTCATATTCTATACCAGTCTGAATATTCCTATCTGTTGTTATCACTTCAGATTCCTTCTTTTACACGTGTCCTGGACATCATATTTGCATTCACCGTAACAAGAGACAGTAGCTTTCCTTATCCCAGAGACTGAGGACCTCTCTAGTTGGATGAAAGTCTGCTGTGATATATTCAAAGTGCATCAACAGTACAACAAAGTAAACACATCCTATGTATTCAACAACAACCCATCTTGATTCCAGACATGGTGAAGGTGATTTCTTCCCCTCTTAAAGAAGTTGTATTAGCAGCTTCCTGGCCCCGAGAGGAGTCTGTGGAAGACATGTAGAGGCAGTGAGGCAGCTGAGTGACAGACTGACAGGTCTCCTCCACCTCTAAACCTCAGCCTTGAGAGACCCAGACAAGCCTGGTCCATCCTGAGCCTGATGGTAGGAGCACGGAGAGGAGGGGGAGTCAGAAAGAGAGGGAGGGGAGTGTTCTGGGTGAAGGAGAGAGCTTCTTTGAAAAGAAACCAAGTGAGACTATCTACCACTGCCTCAGAGCTTCAAAGGTAAAAGGCTCATCTACTGCATCCATTCGTAGCTATTTCCAACTTTCCTCTGTAAAATCCCCCGGAGATCCAATCCCTGTGTATGATTGCAGTTATGTTGGCTGTTGGCACTTAGAAAATGTCAGCACTTAGAAAATGTGTTTTTTTCTTCTACAATGTCCGGAGGGGAAAAGGCCCAAGGATGTAATGGCTGTCTGAAGAGTTAAATGTTGGTTGTCAGTTTACAGAATGTGTGAATACTTGGGCCTTTGTGACATGAGGATGGTGAAGTCACTGAAAGCCCCATGAGAAACACTAATGATGGTCTCTTAGCTTTGATCTTGTATGTATGCTATAGACTCGTCCCAACCAGAATGAAGCTATCTACTGCCAGCAGGCACAGACATCAGCCTTTAAAAGGCAAACATCCGAGAGGAAAATGGGCACTTATTTATTCCACAAACACGTCTGTCCGCATCCTCCCGTCTTTAGAGAATGCTGAAGATTTCTAATGGCAGGATCAGCATTTTCACCGATGCAGAGAGATATTATAGATAACCTATATCAAGGGAAACGGAGGCTGCATCATTGAGACTTTAGACTGTACGGATCCTTCTGCCATTATCCTGACATTGACATGCAGTTTTTGTCAATCGCCTGTAGGGGGCAACCCAAGCCTATTATTTGAGTCTTCATGATTCCATTATCATCAAGCAAGGTTACTTGGAGTTTGTCTGGTAATGTGGTGCACGATAAATGCGTGAAAGGAAGAAATTATCCCACGTTTTAATCTCAAATTCCACTTTAATATAATGTCTGGTAAACGCCTTTACTATTCATAAACAAACTTGATTTAAGAGAGCATGACCAGGACTTCCCTGGGTCAGATCAACTTAATGCGAAAGGTTACTAACAACAATTTAAAGTTAACGATTGCTAGCTACAATTTAAAGCTAAAGGTTGCTATCTACATACTACTACTACTGTTGAGGAAACAGAAACAGTAATCCCGTTAACAGTCAATGACTGTTTTCTTTTTTCCCCTTAAATGTGGAATATTGTGTGATTTATAAAAATAAAAATCCAGACCAATGCCATTTTCACATTATTTCTTTTAGCAGAAAGACAGGAGGCGAAAATGTATAATTTCCTTTTTTTAATGAAAACCATACAAACATTTGTGGTCAGTTATAAAAGAGCAGAGAGCTTGTTGAGCCAGAGGAGCTGGGTTGACCACCCTCCTGTCCCCACAGAGTGGGCTGTGTCTAGACCCTCAAGTCTTCTTAATTGGCCCAAGGTCTTCCCTCATGTCTCAGCTAAACCTACAGACTGAGTACAGTATTTACAAGTTTCAAAAAGAAAAATGACGAGGAAGGTGAAATACAACAAAAAAAGAAGGAAAAAAAGAGATAAACGCTTATGCATTTCACACATATCAATTTTTGAGATATTCAGACATTTCTTATATAAATGTGAATTATACAGGTCTCACAATACATTTTAACATGTTTATTTTGTTCATAATTAACAATGGAAGATTGGCAGTGATCTTTTCTTTTTTTTGACAGGCAAATATAAGGCACATACCTCATGGCTATCCCCTCAGATTGTTTCACGAGGGAATGAGTCTCACCTCTCTCAAAGGAAATATGAATGCACAGCTACAAAATGACAAAAGTACCAAAACAAAATACAATCTGTACCTCATTGCTTAGTCACTGCTGACTAGGTAAACTATTCAATACATAGTGAATATTGTATACTGTGCGCTCTCATTTGGGATTGCAAGGCAATGCTAACACTGTGGACTTTACTGCAATACTTGGTGGCAGGACACACAAACTCTACTAAACTCGTGTAGAGAATAAGATATGGATCATTTCCTATAATGTCCTGTTACAAACAAACACAAATAAACAAGAACATCTTGATGAGGTGAATATTTCATCTTAGTCATTTTAGGGGCTTCATAAGACAAACAAACAAAAGATGAATAGGAAACCTTTAGCATAACGTAAAGCACCAAAATAGGACCCTTTTTCTCTTGATGAATCGTGTGCTGGATTATCTGCTATATCATATAAACACAAAAAAAACCATTAACTGTATGATCATCACTTCCCAACTCTCTCACAAAAGTCAATTTTCACAGAGACAACACTTTGCACCCCAACATCAACAATCCGATTTTCACAAAAGGAAATATAAAAAAACACATTGTTATATACATTTGTGAGTACAGTACCTTTAACAGATGACGCACTGTAAGTCAAGCCATTGAGATATCGACTAAATTACTACTTATCATGGCGTTCTTGAAGACTTTTAAGCGCGGTCCTCATAATGTTGGACTCAATACCATATTGGAATACTCTGACAGAAAACACACCACTTGGTAAGACTTGTTAGAAGCACTGAAACATTAAGATTTACGTATTCGCAAAAGTAACATACAAACGAAACAGCAATAGTAAAGGTGTAAATTTTGTTTTTAAAAAACAATGTTTATATAAAGATACCATCAGGGTCTTTTAAAGTCAATAGAGGAGCCTGTTCTGACCTAGTAACAGTGGAGTGATGGAGGAGAGACTAACCTCTTGCCTGATAGGCTAGGTACCTAGCCCCTTCCTAGCGTTTCTAAAGACAGTGTGTATGCTCCACCTTCAATACAACATGCATTTATACCGACAGTGTAACAGTGAGAAAACAGCTACGATACTCAGAATACTTTTGCGGAGAGGTGAGTTGGGATCTCTGGCCCATGTACTTCTAGTCGTACAAACGGAAGGGCTTCCAAAAATAGCCTTCATTCCAGAAAAGGAATATATATATATTTATCTATACATATTTTTGACACATCCCAGGTCCGAAGAAAGGGATTACTCTTTTACAAAATAAATCTGTTTGGCAACAAATCTGTGTTGGGAACAACCCTCATAAACTTCTTCATAATTTGTTGCTTGTCTCAAAAGTTTGACCATTTCGTTCCTATTTTTTATCCTTTCATTTTCTTTACCGTTCTATCTTCTGAGAGAGACAGAGAGAGTGGGAGAGAGACCAGCTACTGCATGATAGCCAGAAACTTGCTTTCTTCTGCAAGGGAAGTGAGGAGAGAGCTCATATCTCCAAGAGCCATGTTGCTGAGGCTGGGCGTGGGCATGTTGCTGTGGTAGGAGGCAGAGGCTCTGGGGGTGGTGAGGCGGGATGAGGTCCTGGACAAACCCTGGAATATGGAGGGGCTCATCAGCCCAGACACCAGGCTGCCCTGGTCGTAGGCCTCCTCCAGCATGGAGCCAAAGTCCAGGCCCACCACCTCATCCAGGGCCTCGGGGACGGAGCTGTCCACTGTACTGGTCACCTGGTCAGCCCCAGGGGATAGGAGAGCAGCAGTGCCCTCAGAACCCAGACACCCCACAGATTCCACCATGGTCTCCAGCAGACACCGCTCCTCCAGAGCAGAGGAGGAGGAAGAGGACGAGTTGAAGGAGGAGGAGGAAGAAGAGTTCTTATTCTCCGCCAGGTCAAAGCAGAGAGCTGGGTCACTATAGCCTGGCTGGTCCAGGTACCCTTGGTCTGGGGCTTCCAGCTTCAAGCCAGACACCTGGTGGGCCAGAGAGCAGGGAGGCCCCCCATTCCTTTGACCTGTCTGGCCAAGGCCTGGGCTGGCCTGGCTGTGAACCTGGCTGTGGGGAGCCAAGTAGTGCTGGGGCCTGGCAGGGTGCCTGTAGCTGCTGCTGGCTGGCTGGCGTGGAGGTGCTGGAGCGTGGGGGAGATGGTGGAGGATAGGGGCCTGGGGCAGGCTGTCCATGGAGGCCCTGCTCAGGAGAAGGTTGTCTCCAATCTGCCTGGAGGGGCTGTGGTTCTGCTGGAAGTGCGAGTGGTTCTGGGCGGGGGCGGCCGGCTGTCCGTAGCCCTGGGGGAGGGGTCCCTCCACGATGTGGGAGAAGTCGAGCCGTCCGAAGGTGTGAGTGGAGTTGGAGACGCTTCCTCTCAGCTCCATACAGGAGCTGAGTGAGGACTCAATCTTCACTCCTCCATTGACTCTACATGAGGCCTGGGTTTGGGTTTGGGCCTGGGTTTGGGCCTGGGTTTGGGCCTGGGGATGGAGTTGAGGCTGCAGCTGGCTTCCCTGAATACAGTGGTTCTGGAAGTCCCTGGGGAACTGATTCGGCTGCTGAACCATCATGTTCCCAAACCTCCCGAAAGGAGAGTTTGCTGGGCCTTGTTGCTCTGAGCTGACCCACCTAGCGCACCTCTGGCCCTGGGCCTGGGTCTGAGCCTGGGGCTGAGCCTGGGTCTGAGCCTGGCTCTGGACTTGCTTGTGAGGGGATCTCTCTGCACTTCCAGAGCTCACCTCATTCCACTGGATGGGCATGCCCTCCTTGTTGGCCCTCTCTCTCTCCCCGACCTGCTGGAGGCTGGGGAAGCTCGGGTTCACCCCCTGGAGCTGCCCCATCTCCCCCCCAGGTAGGTGGACCACGTCCCCATAGAAGGGCCCAGAGGAGAGGTCCTCAGGCTGGCCACAGGGGCCCCCCTGGGCCTGGGAGTGGAGGTACTGCACTAGGTCATCTGGCAACATGTCCTCATCCCCCAGCAAGCCATCCCCCTCCATCGCCAGGGCTTCCAGGGCGGAATGCTCCATGATGCTGGGGGGGCAGGGAGAATGCTGCAGGCCCCTCTGCAGGTTCCCCTCGGAGCGCGTGTAGTTCTGGAGGCTGAAGTTGCGCAGCTCAGCAGGGGCCAGAGACGCCGGGGGTAGAGGGTGGATGCTGTTCAGGCTGTTGAAGCGCTGCACCTGGGGGATACCCAACATGTCCGGGGCTTGCGTCCTCACCGGGTCACTGGCCCTGCGGTCGCCATTTCCCGGGCCCTCGCCAGGGTAGAAGACCGCCCTTCTCCTGTAACCGGGGTGTCCGCCTCCATATCCGTTGGTGCCGTTGTCGCTGCAGCGGCGCGGTCTGACCAGCGGGGGCAGCGTCTGGCTGCCCTCCTCTTGCCCCTCCCCCATCATGGCCATGCGGGTCTTCGGGTTCATCCTCTCCATGTTGGGCAGCGGTGTGGGTGGGGGCCCCCCTGTGGCAGCAGCATACCTGGCCTTCAGGTGGTAGTGCTGGGCAGGGGTAAGGTTGAGACAACCCCTGGACCCGCTTCCTCCAACCCCGCCGATCCCTGCCCAGCCAGCACCCAGGTAGACGCCGCCTCCTCCCCCGCCACCTCCCCCTCCGCCTCCGCACTGGCTGGCCTCGCTGGAGCGCCGCGAGGCGTCGGTAGAGATGGGGTCGTAGGAGTCGGTGGAGCTGAGGTTGTGGAGGCGGCGGTGGTGGCCGGCCGTCGTCTCACTCTGGGATGCCTGGCTGGAGCGCCGGCTGGAGAAGCACGGCGAGATGCCCGACGACCGTCGGCTGCTGCTCAGGTAGGCGGAGCTGGTGGCACTGCCACTGCTGTCGCGGCGGTCCCTTCCCAGCATGCTCAGCACCGTCAGCTCTGTGTTGCTCAGCTCCGGGCGAAGAAGAGGAGGAGGAGGAGGAGCGGGTAGTCCCCCAACACCTGGTCGACCTGGACAGGAGCCTGGAGAGAGAGGGAGGGTGGGAAGGAGATATTTAGGGAGGAAGGGTGGGAGGGAGATATTTATGGAGGGAGGCAGGGAGGGAGGGAAGGAGGAAAGAGACGGAGGGAGGAATGAGACGGTAGGAGGGAGGGAAAAGATGGAGAGAGATAGACAGGGAGTGAGATAAAGGAGGACAGAGTCGTGGGGTGAAAGAGAGAGGGAGGGTGGGAGAAAGAGGAGAGGGGAGGGAGAGAGAAAGGGGAGAGAAAGAGACAGATTATGAGACCAGTGGAAGTGAAGAGAGATGCCTCCGACAGATGCTACCTCCTTGCAAACACAACTGGCACAGTTGGGCCATGTAACATCATTACATGGTCTAATCACTGATGTGATGTACGCTGTGATACGATACGGGGTTGATACACGAATCCCTGCGGAACCGACAATCTGGAGCATTAGTTACGCTCTAACGATTCAGGACGGCCGGCAAGAGCACATTCCCAGTGATCAGGCCGTGCAGAGAGAATTACAGTCACTTTCACACAACCTGATCCACCCTATGTTGTTGCGGAGAATGCCCATCAACCCCCTGTTACATTGCAGGCTTTAAAACCAGCGGCCTCAGAAACTTGTTCTGTAATGTGTGTATGGCTCTGATAGGTTGTTATTATTTGTTCTGGAACATTTGGGTCTGCTGTGTTAGCTGTGAGGGTTTAAAGGAAGTTGTGCTTACCCTTGGTGAGGATGGCAGGCAGCGTGGAGCCTCTAGGGGGCAGTGTGGGGGACAGGGTGCCTAGCCTGGGTAGAACTCCGTTAACCTGCTTCAGCCTCTCCATCTTTAGGTGCTCCATCCATCTCAGAGGTCGCCCCACGCCACGCCGTGCCTGCAGGGCTGCCGTCGCCGTGGACACCGTGGAGTCCATTATGGGGGCGCTCATGCCCCCTCCGTCGCACTCTTCCTCCTCTCCCTCCTCCTCCGCCTCCTCGTCCTCATCCAGCCCCTCCCCCGGCGAGCGTCCGGCGCTCACCGCAAGCTGGACTCCACGGCTGAGATAGGCGCTGAGGGGGGACTGGTCACTGCTGCATGAAGACTGACCGCCAGGGCTTGGCTGAGACGTCTGGAGGGAGGGTGGAGAAAGAGGGGAAGAGAGGGAGAGAAGGACAGAGGAACGGCAGGATGGGGGAGAGAAGACGAGAGGAAGAGGGATGAGTAATGATAAGGGGGAAAGGACAGGGAATATGAACGAAAACAGAGAGAGAGAGGCGTATGGATGGGGAAAGAAGTCGTGAAAATGATTCAATGAATTAGCAGGTGACATCAGTCTTAGGGGGAGCGTGGCTTTCAGGGTAACAACACAAGGACTGCAGGTGAGGCATGCTTCCATAAAGGAGACAACAGGAACATGGAACCTCTTTTACCAAGGGCAGGGAACTAAACTGTTTTCTGAAGAAAGTTGTGAAACATATGTATAGCAAAAACATGAGGTGATTGTGAGCTGTTTTACACAATTATGGGTAACATCTCCCCCTTTCCCTCAAATGGTACAGTCCAGACGCCATCGCAAAAACCACGGAGGAGGAATCGACACTAAAAGTGACTTCCAAAAGGAGAAATGAGGGTTGACAAGGGCTTGTCTTGAGACTGTTTTAGGGCCTAATTGGGTTGTTTATTCAGTTCTAATGAAGGGGAAGATCAGCAAGGGAATCTGTTTGTTGGCATGGAGGTGAAAGGCGAGGGGAGTTCATGGTGTTGTGAAAGGGCCCACTGTCTCCCTCGGCTCCACGAGAATGAAATTCTCTCGTCTGTCTGAGGGAGCCCTGGGCAGGGTTGGGCACGTTATCAAAACCCACTGATGCCCTGCTGCAGTGACAGGCACGCCTCTTGGCCCACAGGCATGGAACCCTCTTCTGGCGCCTCCACAATAACATTAACAAACGATAACAAACTAAAGAGAGACGGTTCGAAGGTGACGGGAAAACAAAGGGGAGGATTTGGTGAAGTCGAGCGACGCTGAGCCAATGGCTGATGAGCAAAATGAGGGTCTGGTATGAGCGGAGCAGGAGAGGAAATGTGGACAGGCTTCTGCACGGACAAGCTGTGGATGGGCGAGACACGGCGGGCAGGCGGGGCAGGGAGAGAAAGCGAGAGAGAGAGAAGACGCTCACCTGATCACCCACTGTCCCACCGCAGACAGAGACAGGGAGCAGTTAGTGCACGAAGCGTTGGGTAGAAGAAAACATGGCTTGGTTAGAGAGGGGTTAGGGTTAGTGCGCATGCACACACACACACACATCCTGGATGTGATATTAGTCATTGGGTTAGCGCAAGTGGACGATGGGCCGTTGAAGCGTGGCTAGAAAGGCTGTGCCTCCATCCCATCACACAGCAAGTGAAACCATGGCGACCGTGGCTTACCATGGGCTTCTCAGTCTTGATGGATTTGACCTGCAGACATTCGTCCTGTTTCGAGGTAGCATGGTTATACTCTCTTTGGTCCCCGTAACCGCCATGGGGCAGTTGCCCTGGCGATCTGCCCTGACCGTTGCCCCCGGGTTCCCGAGGCGGGGGGCGTGGGTAGGCGTCGCCGCGCTGCTTCTTGGTGACGTGCGCCTCTGGCCCGTGCACAGTCTTAACGTGCTTCCTCAGGGAGCTGGGGTCAGTGTAGCGCTTGGTACAACCTGGGATCTTACACACGTATGGTTTCTATACGGATAGAGAAGAGACAGTCAGGTGTGTGTGTGTGTGTGTGTGTGTGCGTATTTGTATATTTATGTGTTCATGAGTCAGTTTGTACAGTATGTCCTAACGTGTGTGTGTGTTTACCTCGTTGGAGTGTGTTCGGTTCTGGTGCTTGGCGCGGTCTGAGGCGTTGGAGAACGCCTTGTTGCATCCCTCATGCTCACACACGTAGGGTTTCTCTCCCGTGTGCGAGCGCAGGTGGGTCTTTAGATTCTCTAACCTGGAATACGCCTTTGCACATCCCTCAAACTGCACCCCACACACATACACACACACATAGATCCCACACATATACACATACTTAGCTGAAATATCTCCTCACAAAGAATGCATCAAAGGATAATCACAGACCAATTATATAAAGCTATTTAAATGCAAAATGAACATAGGTGTGTTTGATTTGCCTGACAGCTAGTTCTCATGGTGGTATAAACCACTAGCTTCAAGTCAAATACAGCACCTCCCCGTACCTACAAGGAGGTACCAAAGGTAGGGAGAGGGGCTTACCGTGCATTTGTGGGGCTTCTCCCCAGTGTGTCTGCGCATGTGGACCACCAGCATGTACTGAGCCTTGAAGGGCTTCTGCTCCCGGGAGCACTCGTCCCAGCGACACACAAACTCCTTCTTCTCCCCGTGGATGTGGTCGTTGTTTATGTGCTGAGGAACGGAAAAGCAGGAAGACCGTGTCAGTCGGAAGATCGCAAAAGCAAAAGAACCCGTCATTTTAGCCCATTTGGATGTTTGCTCGACTGCCATAGATGATGATGAATAGATTGAAGCAAGTGATCCAGGACGCTTTCTGGGTGGACAGTGTGGATCAAGTTCTGGAGATACATGTGTTGTGCCTTTTCATCACCACTAGGGGGCACAAGACAAGGTTAGGTTCAAATAGGAGGTTGATAATTCTGCCATGGGTGAAGAATGACACAAATGTATTGGTATAATATGTTCAATGGACATGAACATTTTCTGGTGTGAAATCCTGTAAATTCCATATTGACTCATGTTGTTTCTGTACAAACTAAAAAGTTTCCAAAACAAATTTTCTTCAGCCCATGCCATTCTCTCCTTTAATACATTTCACATTTTGTCTTTGTTTTTAGTTTGTCCCCTCCCTCTCTCTTAGTGTCTCTCTCTCCTCACAATGTCTCCATGCTTTATTTCTTCATTTGTTCTTGATTCCCCCCCCCCCCTCTCTCTCCTGCTACCAGGGCTACGGTAGGCTCATGAGTCAGTGTCCAAACAGGATTTTCAAATAAAACCCTGTCACTTCCCATCACACAGGGCCCTGGCCGCCTCCATGACAAGGGCTGACATTTGTGCTGGCGTGGCAAGTGGAAATCTGGGGCTTAGGCAGGTGGTGGATGGGGTGGGGGGAGTCGAGGGGGAGAGGGGGGGGGAGTAAGGAAAAGGGTTGAAGAATCAGAAGTTCACTCAAAATGTCTCAAACGCCAGGGCTTTGCAACTTCAGCCAAGCATTTTATCTGGGAGTCTTCTCCGTTCTCTCTCTCGCTCCCTTTCTCTTTCCTTCCGACCCCCTCTCTCTGTCGCTCAGTCACTCTTTCACTGTCACACTCATTCAAGCTCTCTCGTTTCACTGCATGAACTGAAATCTAAGTAACGTGAAATATCTGAAATCAAGTTAAGACTTGTTATTTTTTTCTGATAAGACATGTTAAAGACATATTTTCTGTTGGAGTATTTTACTTGTTTTAAGTGTTGAGGCCCTAAATTAATCACAGCAGTGAGCCAAGTGGGGCTGACAGCCGGATGCTTCACTACAACATCATTTTGTATTTCAGACCTGATTCGCTAGCTGGCTGTCTGGCGCCAACATGATTTGGCAAGACGAGCGGGGAGGGTAGATTGCCTTGGCTAGCTTGTTAGCTTCCCAAACGTCAGATAACTTCACCGTGGAATGATTGAAAATATAATATCAGTTGATTTTGAAATGTTGCCTTATTTCAAGAATTTAGTAAAGAAGTAGATGCTGAAGTTTAAGAAGTTATAGTACGTATGAAGAAAAAAACGCCTTAACTGCTGTTGTATCAAGAAAATAATGGAAAGTGTGTAGCTTCATGTTAATCTTATGGCACTAGCATTTACTTAATTGAAGCACATTTTCCAACATATTGAGAAAATAATTATTGTATATTTGAATTGTATTAAAACAAATGCACTTGTTATTAGTGAGCACACAATGCTTCAGAAAATTTTGGCAAGTCAAATTGTCTAGTTCTGTCGGCAAACAATTATGCAAATTTTAAGTCATATTCACCTAATTGTGGTACTGTTATCTCTTTTTTTTACCATCTACCTATCTTTTTGCGGTGTGGGTCTCTCTTCCCTCTCTGACCTCCTCTCCTACATCTTTTTGATCTCTGCTCAGCCACACTCCCCTCCACCCACAGCAGTGTCAAACACTGCCCAGTCCATGAGGGGAGTGGTGGGCTGTGGGATGGCTGAGGTGAAGTGGGAGACAAAGCTAAGCACAGTGAAAGAGAGCAAGAAAAAAGAAAAGAGAGAAGGCAAAAGACAGCAAAATATATACAGTATAAGAAGAGAGAGAGGGGGGAGAGAGAGAGAAGGCACACAGACACGGAATCCCCCAGAGATCAAGACAACATCTGGCTCTCTCACAAAGACAAGCGTGTGGTGTGGTGTCCTCCGGAACGCCTCGCTCAGAGCTCCCCTAAACCCAGGGACACAGACTCAATATCCTGGCCCTCAGGAACCCAGATTATTACATTCCTGAGCAGGGGAGAGACATACACCCAGGGGGCAAACTGAGAGTGACAAGAGAGAGAGCAAGGCAGAAAGACCCAGAGAGGGAGAAAGAAAGAGAAAGAGAGGCAGCGAAAAAGAGCTAAAGAGGGAGAGAGAGGAAGAGAGCAAGGGAGTGAGAAAGTGAGGAAGAAAGAGAGAGAGAGCGAGTGAGAGAGAGTGATAGGGAGAGAGCAGGCGAGGAACTCAAAGAGATAGAGAGGGTGCGAGAAAGAGAGAGAGTGATAGGGAGAGAGCGAGCGAAGGACTCAAAGAGAGAAAGAGGGAGAGCAAGAAAGAAAGAGGGTGACAGGGAGAGAGCGAGGGCGATGGAGGGAAAAGAGGACAAAGGGATGAGGGATAAATAGAGACTTGAGTTTGAGTGGTCTTAAATGTCTGGGGGATGTAAAGCATTACAGTCACTTATAACACACTTTACCACTAATAAGAGGTGGGTGAAAAGAAAGAGGGGCAGAAATACAATAGAAGGACAGTGGAATGAGAGAGGAAAGAAAGAGAGAACTAAAACTCATCTTAATCCTTTATTCAATTCTATGATCCAACTGTTGAAGTGACTGTGGCGTTTTTATAATGGGAACAGTACTAAAGCAGAACAAGACCCTCCAACACATCTGGTTACTCTCACTCACTATTGGGGTGCGTGTATGTGTGCACGTGGATCCTTATGTGTGCGAATGTAAGAGTGCGTGTGTGTGGACAATAATAACCTAGTGATGTGTGTCTGGGCTGTGTACCTTCAGGCGTGACAGCCCACAGACAAAAGGCAGCATTGTCTCCGGGGGAGCCACCCCCCACCCCCACTAACCCACGGAGGCCAGTCAGTGACCCTGCAGCCAGGCGCAGAGCCCTCCCTGCCCACATTCTCATCTCAGCAGGGGAATCACCCAAAGACAGACTATATGAAGTCTGACCTCCACCCTCCCCCTACTACCAAACCCTGGCTATCTTGGTGTCAGGCCATAGCTTTCATATTAGCTTTAGGCCCCAACCCTGACTCTGAATTCAACCCATAAGATTTGACCATGAACTTTGATCTAGCGTTGGCACCCAACCCTAACCCTAGACATGGGTTCTGCTGACCCCCCTCCAGCCCTGGTAATCCTCTGATCTCCAAAGCCAGCTGAATCAGTGACTGGGTCCATTCCATCATCTCAGCCTGGCTGGAACACACCTCATGCATCAGTCAGGCCAGGTCTCCATCCCTCTCGTCTGACTAGTTTAATTTCAAAATGACGAGAGAGAAAAAACAGAACAGCAGGCGGAGATGAAGTTCCTGAAGATTGATCCTCTCTTCACGTCTTTCACAACACGGACACATACTCCCCCCCTCCCCCCACCACCTCTCCTTTCCTCTCCACCCTCCTCTTCTCCTTCCCATCCTCTTCCTCTCCTCTGTGTATTCCTCTCTCTAGGTGAGGGAATCCCTGGGACGAGCCATCAGTCTCCAGCCAGTGGTGTTCGATATCCCCAGGCAGAGAGCAATGCTGAGCAGCTCCTGGAACGCCACACACACACACACACCCACACTCACTCACACACTGAGGCTGTACAAATGGTGGGGGCCGCTGGCGGGGCGTGATGCATGAGCCCCTGGTGTGACAGAGAGAGGAGGCAGGACGGCCGGGGTCTTAATGGTTGGATCTAATGGCAATTCTTATTGGATCAATAATCTCCATGCTGAGAGGACAGGAGCCGTCGGCCGGCTAAATCGACAAACAGGTGCTGATAGCAGTGCAGAGGCTGGCTATTCATCTTCAGCCAGCCAGCTTATCGGCCAACAACTGTAAAAACGCCACCGAGATGGATTTAGGAGGGAGACGTACGTACAAGCACACAGGCCGGGGCCAGGGGCTGAGCGGCATGGAGACTACCATTTAGACACACACACACACTCACTCACACACACTCACACACACACTCACACACACACAGTCAATACAGGTAAATGCTGTTACACAAACAAAAAGGAACCGGCACTTCTGCAGATGCTGTGATTTTCCTCAGCTTGTCCGTGTCATTACCCTCAGAGCAGAAGCATTGGTTTGCCTCACTTGAAAGCTTAGACTCTGACACACTTTCACCTGTTTTCCGCCCAGAACAAACACCACGCCAGATCCACACACTCCCATCATTACTTAGATATTTTCTACTCCATTCCCCCTCGCCAGCCGCATGTCCCTGTTCCCCTTATCAAGCTCTCTCTGGGACGCAGTGAGGCTGTGTTCCCATGCAGACGCGTATAAAAAGAGGGCCTGTTTACAAGGCAATTCCACTAAGCTGCGGGACCCGCAACACCACTTAGCTTTATCAAACGCCGCCTAATAAATCATACGCTCTTTTGTGATGTCAGTCGCTGTAAGTGCTTTGTGTGAGGAAGAGAAGAGGAGGAGGGAGTCAAGGGAGGGAGAGAGGAAAGGAGGGAGAAGGAGAGGGAGAGAGGGAGTCAGAGAGCGAAGGAGAAGGGGGTGGGGGCCTGGAATTGGCATGTGTAATTCAGCACAGTCTTTTCATCTTGGAGTAAAGATATTCCAGACAGATAAGAAGCCTAATCCTTCTCCTGATCAAAAAAAATCTGCATTTTACCAATTAAAGGGCTGTGCCAGCAGCGAGAATGAGCCCGCCTGTAGACGCAGCCCACGTTTATCTCTCCCCAGCACTGGGGAGGCTCACACACACACACATAGCAGCACGCACACACACACACACACACATAGCAGCACACACATATACACATACATAGCAGCACATGCACACACGTCCACACACGCGCACACACACACACAAAGGAGCTACGGGGGAGCCTCTAACACACTAACAAAAGGAGCACACAGCGCCACCTAGAGGGATGACCTACAATAGAAGCACTGTGTCTGGAGGGGAAGTGGCATTAAGCAAACAAACACTCTCACACACATACACACAAACACGCTCACACACACAAACACGCTCACACACACAGACACGCTCACACACACAAAAACAGACACGCTCACACACACAAACACAGACACGCTGAGACACACAAACACAGACACGCTCACTCACACAAACACAGACATGCTCACACACACAAACACAGACACGCTCACACACACAAACACAGACACGCTCACACACACAAACACAGACACGCTCACATACAGACAAAATCACCCTCTCAAGGAGAAACAGAAAACTAGAGGGAAAAAACAAAATGAGAAATGAGAGACAACCAAATAAAAGATAGATATTGCAAGAAGAGATAGAAATTGGGAGAGAGAAAAAGTGAAAAGAGGAACGGGGAGAAATGCAATGGAGAAAAGAGAGCAGGAAAAGAAATAGCGAAAGGAACTGCAAATGGAAACGAACACATGAAATAAATACAGCAGGCCAAAAAGCCTTGCTTCTGCTGACTGGGTTGGCCAGATAACTGGAGCTAAATTGCGTAGATCCGATGGTTATCTTATCGGCAGCACCGAAAGCGCTTAAACGCAGAAGATAAAGAAACGGCGAGGAGCGTCATGGTGTGTCTGTTTGAGAGGGAGGAAACATGCATCAGGAACTCAGCTGGGCGGCTTTAGAACAAGGTGCAGAACGATGAGGGTGGTTAAGGGCTTTGGTCCTGAAATGAGGCCATGCCAAAAAGAAGAGAACACAGGGGGAAGAAATGAAACAACCAACATAAAGCAGGACTATTGATTGGCGTAGCTGTCACTTTGAACCGTTCGAGAAAAGCGGTTCCAATTCACAACACTCCCGGTTCAAAGAGGCAGCTTAATTATAGAAAACACACCTTCGCTGAAATCAAAGACGAGAATTAAACCCCACATACGTACGAGTGCTGGAAACTGGCTGTGATTTAGACATTCGCGTCATAATTGATTGCGCTAACTGAGGGAGATTTTGCATGTAGTTCTTTTAATGCACATAATTTCATGAGGCAAGTTGGATGATTGGGGGAGGGGGCAGCCTTTGTTTGCCTATATGACCTCCCCCCCTTATGCACACACACACACACACACACACAGAGTGTTTGAGGGGATCCACTGTGGTCCAAATACTGTACTTATCCTATTACTGGGGGGTGTGGGGCAGTGGGAGGGGGAGATAAGAGCATTTTCTCCACTGCTCAGTTGAATTAGGGGGAGGGATTCTGCAGGCAAATAGTTTTATTGGCATGTCCTCCCTATTCCCCTGCATGAGCACGTGAGGAATGGAAATACAATATCAGAACATCCAATGACAGAAAAACAATTCAGAGACGGAATGAGTGAATTAAAGGAGAGCGGAAGATGAGGATGTGATGATGGTATCACTGCACTCCTGCTGAAATTCTCCTCAGCCTGGTGAAAGGTTAGACCAGATGTGTGTATGTGTTGACACACACATGAAGGGTCAGGGGGACACCTGCTGTGTCTACAAGGTGGGTGCTGTGGGACGGCTTGTGTAAAGGGTGGGGGAGGCTAAACAAGCCCTCTCACTGTATGACGGGGGGCCCACCCCCCTTTTCCATCCCCCCCAGTCAAGCTTACCCTGCCCCCCCCCCCCCCCCCCCCCCCGGAAGCAGAGGCAGGAAGTTGTCAAGATCCTCAACCTTTGAGCGGAGTCCTTCAAACAGGGAGGCAGCCCATTCCAGGCTGAGGATATCAATTATAGATAGGGGTTACCGCCGAGGCAGTGGATTGCAATGTCAGACGACAGATAGACAGCCGTGAAGTGCTGAGGATCTTTCTATCAGATGTGTGGTGATGGGGGTGCTGCTTTGTGTGTGTGTGTGTGTGTGTGTGTGTGTGTGTGTGTGTGTGTGTGTGTGTGTGTATGAAAGAGGTGAGACAGTGTGTACGTGTGTAAATGTGTGGAGGAATGATGTGTGTGTGTATGTCAGAGGTTAATAATTAGGTCTGGGCAGTTTACAAGGACACAGTAGTGTAGCTTCCTTCCCAGCTAGCTCTCATGTAGCGTATCTAGTGAGGGCAGGCTGGGCCTGTCTGGCCCTCTCTGGCCCCCTCTGTAGATAGGCTGGCTCACAGCTAAGTACCCCACAGGCCACTGGGGGGGCAGCAGCAGGATAATAACATCAGGGTAAAGTGGGGTCCAAGAGGAGGCAGCGGGACTGTAATGTCATTAATATTCAGTTCCAGAACATTCCCTCAGGCTCAATAGGATGAGTGCCATCCATCTCTGGAGGACTGTGAGGGCTTGTGTGACCGATATCAGGAATCCAACCAGTTAACCATTAGAGCGTCAGCCAATCAGGAATCCCCAGTTCTGACAGACAGTCAGGAGTCCCTCCCTTTCCGCCTCCACACGCCAGAAATCCGACGGCAGCCATCGTCAATGCCTGCTCTTCCTTGTCACCACGAGGAGTGGAGGGGAAAGCACATCCACTAGACGTTCGTTTGATGACTTCTCAAACTTCTCTCTACATTTTAAAGTTCCTCTCTGATAAATGACACGATGGCTTCGAGTTTGAAGACAGAGAGCTCAAGGCCTATTAAAGTGGACTCACGTGCACCAGCTCCTCCTGGGAGTCGAACTCGCGACAGCAGCTCTCCCAGTGACAGTTGGTCTCGTACACAACCTCAGGCTCCTGCTTGCTCTCGTCCTTGTCTCCTTCCTCCTTCACCATGGTCATGCCATCCGGATGGTCCTGATACACACAGAAGTTAGGATTCTACAGTAGAGGAAATGCAAACGACAATACACACACACAGTGGAATTGTGGGCACACATGTTGAGTCTTGCTATAAAAATCGAAATGCAGCGTGTGTGCGTGTGTGTGTGTGTGTATGTGTGTGTGTGTGTGTGTGTGTGCGTGAAGAGGGGTTGATATACAACTTGTCCCGAAATCCGATACTTTCTTCCTCTAGTGGGTTAGTCCATTACAACTCTCTCTCTTTCCCTCTTGATAGCCCTCTGGAAGGACGGCTGCCTAATCCCTCTTTCATTTTTCCATTCAAATAAGCATCTGATTAAAGGGGAAACAATTTCCTTCCAGAGCCCCAAAGATCAATGCAGCTTATCAGCACAGAGGCACAGCACAGCACAACAAGCACCAGAAGGAAACAAATAAAAGAATAATTCTACAAAACATCTCATAATTGGTCCCTGAAGCTCTCTCTCTCTCTTTCACTCTCTTTCTTTCTCTTCACACAGACGAATTCACTGCCTGTGTGTGCTTGTTTGTGCATGAGTGAATGAGCGTGGCTATGGCTGCGCGTACGTGTGCGTTCATGTCGGTGTGTGTGTGTGTGTGTGCTGTCACCTGGACGCTGATGGCTCCTGGGCTGGGCAGATCCTCGTCAGGTTTGAGTTTGGAGCGTTTGTGGTGCATGGGATCTCCTGTGCTGCTGACGGCAGACTCACTGGTGGGCTTGGTCTGGAGAAACACGGTCGTATCATAACACACAGAACAAACCCACAGGACAAGTATCTAATTATTTATTTTATTATATTTAGATATTATCTATGTCGACAAAATGCACCATAATAGTGTACTATTCAGAGCCCAGGCCCAGAACAGGACAACAACAATTGCAGCAAGAATGGGTCCATCACAGAGATGCCCTATTAAACACTCCAGAATACGAAACAGAAGTGTGAATAGGAAAACACAAATCATATAATGGTTTGTTTACGCCCCCCCCCCCCTGGGCAGACAATGAGAGGGGAGGCGGCGGCGGCTCCATCTCTCCATGCCTGTATCGTTATGCAGATCCCCCTGCGTCCTCCAGTGATGAATGGTGTCAGTAGTGGGATGTTATACTAACAAGCCCCTTGTTATTGTTACCCCAAGACAGGCTCCTCTCCCAGCTCCGTAACCCTGGACAAGACACACCGTTCCTGGGGAGACACATTCCCCAGAGGCCCCCTGCATGGAGGGGGGCCCGCCTACCATGTAGACGGAAGCTACGCGACTTTGCTAGCGGGGTGCTGGTGGCTGCTACTGGCGGCTCCATCTATCACCTGGGATGGGACGATCTGTTACCGTGGTGATGGATGAATGCAGCAGCGTGGAGGGGGAGCTCACCTGCGAGGAGTCGTTGTTGGAGGCGGCAGAACGCTCCGTGGCCGCCAGTCCGGAGGGTGGGATGCCCGGGACGGGACGCTGGGTGGCAAAGGCCGGTGTGGGGTGGATGAGGGGCGGGCTGTGGCCGAACGCAGAGCCCACCATCCCCGGCTGTCGTCCAATCAGCTGCTGGTGCATCTGGAGTGCCACCGGAGTGGGGGGGTAAGCGAAGCTCAGGGCCGGGCTGGAGGGAGGGGACAGAAGCACATAGTCCGAAATGTTTAAGTCAGAATTACAGGTGCTGTTGGGTGTTTGAACAACAGATCACATCTTAGCGTCAAAGCAGATTAAGAGGATACCGAGGGAGAGAGCAGGAGAGAAAGAGAGAGAGAGACCGTGTGAGATACAGAGTGGATTAATGGATTGTTCTGGATAGTTCTTGGTCCCTAAGGGGAATCTGACAGGGGAAGGCAGAGCTAACAGAGGAACAGCGGGGCTAGTGGGCAGGAACCTGGATCTTCCTCCCTGCCTCTCTGTTTCTCTGCCTCTCTGTCTCACCGGATCCTTACCTCCCAGCCTCCCAGCCTCCCAGCCCCCCAGCCTCCCAGCCCCCCAGCCTCTGCCTTTCCCTCCCTGCTCCTCCTGGACCATACTTCAGTTGAGCTTATTACCGGGCCGAGTGGAAATCAATGGCCCGTGACCCATTTGGGGGCCCTTCCCCCTGTCATATCAGTCATCTGTCTGGGGCCCAGCCTATCTGGGCCCTGTCACCAAACACAGGGGCCACTCTCGCCACGTGATTGATCAGGTCATCCTGGAGGATAGCTGATCAATGCCTGTGGGTGAGCTTCATGGATCTTTCTCTCTCTCTTGCTGTTTTGCGCTCTTCTGCTTTCTCTTGTTCTTTCTCTGTGTGCGTGTGTGTGCATGTGTGTGTGTGTTTGTGGGTGTGATATGTATCTGGGAGGGCAGTCTGATGACTGACACCTCCAGGGAGGCTGGACAGGGGACCATCACCCATCAATGAGACGACACACACAAACACACACACACCAGACAAGTACTGTTGCGAAGTGCAGTAGTATTGTTCCAGCCTAACTACCTGCATACTCAATTTGTGTTGCTTGGCTACTGCATAGAGCAATTAGCCTTCCCTAATCCCTGATTGGCTGCTCTGATTATTCCACAGCCAATCAGAAAGCTTAATCTTACTTCCTGCTGACAGCCAGATCTGACAGGAAGTGATGTAATCTCTCATTCACACCCCACTGACCACCTGCGATGCGGTGGTGATTAGAATGTGCTAAACGGCTGGATGGATGAACATGAGACAACTCCCACACACTCCACAAACACACACCTGATGGCTCCGGCAGAGAGGTGTCCGTACGAGCCGCTGGTGGACGAGCTGGAGCGGGAGTTGTTGAGGATGGTGACCAGGGAGTTGGGGGAGGTCCTGATCATGGTCTGCAGGTCAAAGCTGTGCTCCGAGAGAGGAGAGATGGGCAGGGCCCGCTTCCTGCTGGGCCTGGACACCAGCCTGGGGCTGGGGAAACGAGAGTCTGGAGCAAAGGAAAACACATGGAGGTTACAGAGATGCCTGTTCTGAATCAGAGTAGAAGGAGAATAAAAAATGGGTGTTTACTGGTTTCTGTTTGTTTGCTTGTTCAGTTTGTACTGCAAATGTTTCATCTTCAAATCAGAGCTGGGAGTCAATCATCAGACAAAGGGCCAGTTGTGTACAACTGTCAAACACGAGGCAGAACAGGGAAGTCTTTTGTGTCAGGACACTGCGGGCTGGGTTAGGGCGATATTCAATCAAGTGTCATTTCCCTCCCCATTCATATTCAATCAGTGTTGAGTGAAGGAGGAAAGTAGGTAAAGAGACACAGAGGCACAGCCATTCTCTCCCTCGCTCACAATGAGATGCACCAACGGATGAAGAAATGACTTTTGTTGTCTTTTCACTCAGAGATGTGACAAACGAGAGAGAGGGAAGAAACAGAGGGAGGGAGAGATGGCGGGAGGAGGGAGAAGGAGAGATACCAAGGGGAAGATGTTGCGCTTTGTGTACGTGAACTCACACAATGACTTTGTGACTCAGACTTGGAAATAAAAACATTTCAGATTTTGGTATTCTCTTTTCTTTCTCCCTCCCATGCAAACAGAACCAGCTTCTGGAGTCCCAGAGCCCCCACTACCCAACCCCTATCTCCACCCCCCTCAACCACTCCCCCCTTGCCCCCCCCCCCCACCCCCCGCCCCTTCCATCTCCCAAATCTAAATGCTCCTTCTCTCGTTTGACACATCCAACGATTACAGAGTGCTCCATTCACATGGAAATCAGAGTGTGCGTGTGAACACCCCTCCTCATTGTCACTGCTGAGCAGACCTGTGCTTCTCGCTCTCACACTCTATAGGGAGGAGAAACGCACACACATACCCTCGCCAGGAGCCTCACACCACACACACTCTCAATCATATGCATATATACAAATACACACATGCACACATACTGTACATGTACACGCCCCAACAAATCCTCTAGAACAATATGTTTTGCACACAATACATTTCCGCTTGTTAAATCTGATGCGCGTCCTGGATGCATCCATTCTACTCATCACATCCGTTCTGCTAACAGCGCAACAGGACACATAATCGTCCTGCAGTAGATCGCATCCTGCAGCCTCTCCTCCCTAATGACCTGTGACACGCCCCCACACACAACACGCCCAGCCCCTTTCCTGCACCTAATTGTCCAAAACCACACCCCCTGGGGCCCGGGTAAGTGGCTATCTAGACATTAGGGTAGAATAAAGATAGAGGGATGAAGGAGGGGGAGAGACGAGAGGAGGAAAGAAAGGTGGAGGGATGTCCTAATACACCAATGGTTGGAAAGAGAGGGCTTGAGAGGAGGTGAAGAGAAGAGGGAGGGAGGGAAGAATGGAGGGGAGGAGGGGAGGAGGGGAGGAAGGAAGGAGGGAAGGAAGGAAGGAAGGAAGGAAGGAAGGAAGGAAGGAAGGAAAGAGGGGGGTGCGTCCCATCACAGCTCCGTCTCCTGGGAGTTGTGTTTATTAATGTGCATCCAAATGATAAATCGTCCAGCAGGAGGAGAGGAGAAGAGCGTGGCCCCCTGCCTCATCCTCTCCTCTCATTTCCTTTTGATTTATGGACAAGACGGATGGTTAAGGTCCACGCCATTAATTCACACCTACGGTAGGATAGGGTTGCGTAGTGTAAGGTGAGGTAGGGTCTGGTAAGGTAGGGTAGAGAAAGTTTGGGTCTGGTAGGGTAGGGGGTAGTGTACAGTAGTGTATAGAAGTGTAAGGTAGGGTTTGGCGTGGTAGTATAGGAGAGGATAGGGTCAGGTAGATTAGGGTCTGGAAGGGTAAGGTAGGACAGAACATAGTTGAGGATAGATTCTAGTTGGATAGAGTACAGAACAGTATAATATAGTAGGTTATGATAGGTTAGGGTAGAGTAAAGTAGATTAAAGTTGAGTTTGTTAGGGTATGTAAGGTCAGGTATGGATCACCAAGGAAACATCACCAATAATCAAGGGTTAGTCTGACGGAGGAGATACACAGTAAGAAAAGCACAACTTTTAGATTTAGATCCATTTCAGTTGATATTTAACTCAAACATTGATACAAACAAATGTTGACAAAAATGTATTTGGTCCCATGGGTGGAAAAACAATAGAATCATAAGAAGTAGCTAATCCAGAGATATTGGAGCAGATTTACCGGTGATAAGAGCCTATAAAGGCAGTACAGAGTTACTGTTCTACTACCTAGGCTGCCTCAGTCTAATGGCACTGATGCGTATATGGAAGTAACCACGGCTACACTAACACACATTAGTTAGTCTATGCTGATGATAAGGCTGGGGGTTTTTATATCTTTTTTGTATTCTTTCACAAAGTCTCTCTAAATGACACAAAGGAGAGCTTTCAAGTGTTAATTCCTCTAGCCTGGAACACACATTGTTAAAGAGTTATTACTGCCAATGATCACAGACGGGTTGAAGAGTGAGGAGTCCAGCATCTCCATTTGAAATGTGTCCCTAATTGTTTTGTAACAGTCTATTAATCTTAAAAAGTGACACAGAAGAAAGGGATTTCTCCAGTGATGAATGGCGGGACATTCCAATTCCCACTTAATAGCAATTAATTTTCTGATACCCGCGCAAGTTTGGCTACTTTTAATTAGTTTGTGTGGAGATTTCCATGAAAGCCTCGTCTGGCTGACTAAATACATTCTCATCAAAGGAAAGCGGGTGAGTCTGTCCGACCTTCCTAAGATTCAGTGTGCGTTTAATTTCCTATTTACACTTTAAAATAACTCATTAGCATAAGTCCTGTGAACGCAGGCCTGAGCTGGCTATGTGAAAACAATGGCTCATTTAAATCATGTCAGTTTATACAGTCTCCAGCAAGCTGCACTCCCCCTAACACACACACACCTGCCCCACCTCCCCCCCCACATCTATCATCCCCTGCGTCTACTTATCCTACACACCACTGATCTAGAACGATGATGCCCCACCCTGTGGTGTGTGTGTGGGTGTCGGTGTGTGTGCTGGTGAGAAGAGAGCGACATTGGTGTGTTGACGTGTGCTGTCTGTACGGGCGTGTCCTGGTGTGTGCGTGTAGGCTCTAGACGCGCCTCCACTCTTCGCATGGGCCTGCACCGGTACTTCTCCATGTGAAGGGCAGTGCTCCCAGCTCCGGCTGTGGACGCCACACAGGCAGGCAGGAGTCAAGAGTACCGGGCTCCCATGTTACCCCCGCCCATCAGCGCCATCGTGGTAGGAGTTACTACTCTGACTGTGTAGTCCTGTGCTGGGAACGGGGCCTGAGATCGAGAGGAGAGCATACGTCACATTTTCATTCCGATACAGCAAGATTGGTCGTGTGCCGTCCGCATTGTTCTGCAGGATGGCACACACTTCCTACGCGCCCTCCCAGCTAACTTCCTTGAACCTTCCACACTACAAAAGTCCAAATCTCCCAAACAAATCAGCAAAAAACTCTTCATCTCAGCTCGTCCCTCTATCTCCCAGCTCTGTCTATCCCCCCCTCTTCTTCCTCTCCGTACTCCACTCCCCCCCCTCTATCTCCACTCTGTCTATCCCCCCCCTCTCTCTACCCTCTCCCTCCTTCACTCCCCCCTCTATCTCCCCTCTGTCTGGCCCCCTCTTCTTTCACCTCTGCACCTCAGCCAGCCCCTCTATCTCCCAGCTCTGTCTATCCCCCCCTCTTCTTCCTCTCCGTCCCTTCCACTCCCCCCTTTTCCTGTCGTTCGAAAACGGCTCTTCTTCGAGGACCTTGCCTTGGTTATCGAGAGCTATAAGTCCTTGAACTGAAGCCTAAATATAAACATTTGGCTGAAAGCTTCCATATGCAAATACTGTTACCAAGACAAGGCAAGAAAGAGAAAGCGAGTGAGAGAGGGTGTGGGGGATAAAGACTGACACTGTGGTTTTGGATGCAAATCTGGAATCAGTTGAGCCTCACAGAGTGCGGCGGCTAATTCTAGTCTCTTTTCTCCCTCTTTCATTTAAGAAAGAAGAGGAAAATAAATAAATAAACAAAAGGGATGAAAAGATCTACTCGGGAGGACCGGCCTGTATGCCTGCTACTTCCTTTCTGATTGGTTCACTGAACGTAAGGAGAAATTCCAAATTAATTCGATTTGGGTATTATGTCTTAAGTGGAAGGGGGAGTTTCTTAATTGTCTTCATTGTTCCGCTTTAGCTGTGCTTCTGCATTCAGCTATAATGTGACTTATTCTCTATTCGTGCGCAGAAAGGGCTTTGCGGAATTTTTCTAAATCAGAAAACCTGGCATGGGACCGTAGTCCTGGGGGCAGAGATGGGGGGGCTGTCACTGTGGTACTTGACGTGAAGGAGGAGAGAGGAAAGGGGGAGAAGGAAAGAGGAGTGGAAAGGTGATGAAAGGAGTAGAGCGGAGAGGACAGGAGGGGGGAGGAGAGGAGGGGAGAGGAGGGGAGAGTTGTGGGGAGGAGAGGAAAGGAGAGGAGAAGAGGGGTGAAGAGAGGAAAGGAGAGGGGAGGGGAGGGGAGGAGAGGAGGGGAGAAGAGAGGAGAGTTGAGGGGAAGAGAGGAAAAGAGAGGAGAGGGGAGGAGAGGAGGGGTGAACAGAGGAAAGGACAGGGGAGGGGAGGAGAAGAGAGTAGAGGGGAGAGGAGGAGAAGAGAGGGGAGGAGAGGAGTAGAGAGGAGAGGGGAGGAGAGGGGAGGAGAGGAGTACAGAGGAGAGGGGAGGAAATGAGTAGAGAGGAGAGGGGAGGAGTAGAGAGGAGAGGGAAGAGGAGGAGAGGAGAAGACTGCCTGGGGAGGTGGTGAGCCACAGGGAAGATGGGAGTTCCAGGAAAGTGACAATAGAAAGGGGGGGCATCTGAATCCCATCTCACTAACATTATGGGGTGGGGGATGACACAGAAAGAGTGGAAGAGAGGGAGAGACACTGAGAAAGAAAGTGAGAAGGTGGCACTAAAGCCCGCCCACTTCCTACAGAGTCTGGGAATTAATTTATCAGCATTCAATTCTGTGCATACTGAAAAAGTCCTCCCCCAGCCCCCACCACACCATCCCATACAGAAACAACTAGAAGCATGAGGATATACAGTTAGAACAGCCTAAAGGCTCATTGGTTAGTGAATCATTTGGTTTAGAAATGATTGGTCTCTCTTCCTCACACCATTTCCCAGCATACTGTAGAGTGTTAAGTGTTCTGAGATCAGTTCTTAGTTGTTCGCGAAAGTCAAGGTTGGAGACAGTTTAGGTCACTCTTCCAGCTACAGCTGGCTATAGCATTATAGACTACATGAGTTAAATACCGTCACTTATCATCATTATGGGGATTTTTATCTTTATCTTGACTCTGTAGAATGAGTCAAAAACCAACTCTCTGAATAAACTGAACAAGAGCTGGGAGCATCCCTGGACAATTATCCCTGGCCCCAGGCAGGGAATGGGCAGGCTGGCCTAGTTCATTAATTGAGCCCCAGGCTTCAATCAAAGCTCCAGGACACCGGAGGCCAGGAGGCCATGGCTAGAGGGCTGCAGGGGCTCTTTAAGAACACACACTCCTCCTAACTGCTGTAATAGATTTCCCAGTCTGCAACCACCACAGTATACCATGAACTCCTGCCTCCTTTCTCCTTCCTCTCTCTCTTTCTAATGTCTCTCTCTGTCACTCCTCTGTCTTCTTTCTCTTCTCTCTCTCTCAGCCTCTCCAACCTCAGTGCTGGCCTTGAACCCAGGCCTCCCTTTAGTGCTGTACTGGTCTGGACCATTCTGTATGTGACAGTAATGCCTTCTCCAGAGGTGACTCACAGATCGAAGAGAAGAACCTTTCACACACACACACGCACACGCACACACACATACACACTCTGTTCAGCTCTTTATCGTTCTCTCATCTTTCTTTGCGATCCACACTATTGTAATCATGACAACTCTCATATAACATCAGTGTAACCCCTGGAGAAGACCAGCTGAGCTATGAGCTGAACCTCCTGACATGAACCAAAAGTTCACCCTCAGATGGAGACTCCGAGCAGAGGAGACATCGATCCCACTCACCGACAACCAAGTACAGTCCCACTCTCTCAGAGGCCCTCGGGGGCCCGTTGGGGGTTCTTGTCTGTGTGTGACTGTATATGAATGTATGTGTGTGTGAGTAACTGTTTCTGTGTGTGTGGGTGTGTGTGTGTGTGTGTGTGTATGTGAGAGTAACTGTTTCTGTGTGTGTGTGTCTCTGTGTGTGTGTGTGCGTGCGTGCGTGTCTGTTTGTGTGCGTGTCTGTGTGTGTGTGCGTGTGTGTGTGTGTGTGTGAGAGAGAGAGAGATAGCTGCCGTGTACTCACCGTCTGCAGGGCTGAGACCACGGGCGGCTGAGATCACAGAGAGGGAGGGGCTGCTGTGCAGGGAGCGGATGTAGTCCATATACGGGTTGATGTAGGGGTGGGGCGGGTTGAATGGGGACTCCGCCCCCATGGAAGGGTTCCGGTGTGGGGAGATTCGGATGAGGGAGATGTCGGAGAATGCTGGACTACCAGCCAACCCAGGGGGCCTGCCGAGAGAGACAGAGAGAGAGAGAGAGAGAGAGAGAGAGATGGAGAGAGAGATGGAGAGAGAGACAGAGAGAGAGAGACAACGGGAGAGAGTGGGGGCGAGACATCGTGATTAGACAGATTGAAATTGATCAGTCTAGAGTTCTAAGATAACCACTGCCACTACCCATGACGCTTTGCCAGAGTAGCGGTGCTAAAGCGTACACCTGATCAGATATGTTCAACTGTGAGAGTGAAGTACTGAAGTACTAGTCAAGCATTACCAGACAGTGTCCCCTAAACCTGGAGCGTTTCACGTCCTCATTTTTTAACCACTGTCTGTATCTGGGCCAATGAGAGAAGCGAGGAGAAAGTCTGAGATCAGCTCCTTCCAAAATCACTTCCTTTCTATAATTGTCTAAGAGGGTATGAGAACTTCATAATGATAGCCTCCAAGACAAAGGCCTTCCCTTGTGTATGAGCATAAATCCACATATCACATTTGGAGGCTTGATGATTGGAGGGAATTAGCCCCAGCGCTTCTCCAGGGCTCCCTGATGGACCGGTCAGAACCGGTCTGGACTGGTCTGGACTATGACTGAACGACCTCAGGAGAGAGGGAGGGACAGAGAGAGAGAGGGGGGAGGAGTGGAGAGTAAATAGAGAGGGATGAAAAGGTAGACTAAGAGGGAGACAGGAAAGTCGGGATATGGAGAGAGAGAGCAAGTGAGAGAGAAGATGGGAGGGAAAAAGAGAGGGAGAAAGATAGAGAGGGAGAGAGTCCAGGCCTAGAGTTTGTGAGGGGGTGACCTTGACCAAGGCCAGGGGACCGGAACAGTCCAATTACAACCTCCGCCCTGTCCCTGTGGTCACCCCCTCTGCCCCCCCACCCCCCTCTCCACAGTCCTCCGAAGCTCAGCCAGTAATGAACTCAAACCAGGGCCATAATGAGGCTTGACGACTGAAACACACGCACACAAAGATCATTTTCAATAACACTTCACGTAGCAACCCAAAAGACCTACGCATTACACCCTCTGTCTCTCTCTCTCTCTCTCTGTCTCTCTCTCTTGCTCTCTCTCTTCCTCTCTCTCTCTCCCTCTCTCTCTGTTTCTCTCTCTATATGTCTTTCTCTCTCTCTCCCACTCTCTCTGTTTCTCTCTCTCCTTCTCTCTCTCTCTCTATGTCTCTATCTCTCTCTATGTCTCTCTCCCTCTCTCTTTCTCTCTCCCTCTCTCTTTCTCTCTCTCTCTCTCTCTCTCTCTCTCTCTCTCTCTCTCTCCGGGAGATAGAATCGAATCAAAGGATTCCTGAGAGCAAGCGTTGACAGTTTGGGATAAAACACGGCTAGGAAAATAAGTAAGGTTTATTTTTCCAAGCAAGTCCATTGGTTTAAGATGAGCTTTAAGCCGTTGCTATAAAGATGACCTTATCTTGCAGCGTGGCGTGCAATACCAGCGCTGAGGTCAGAGCGAGGCCAGAGGAGACAGAACCCTCATACCCACACTCTGCACATCTCCAGCACTCCTGCCAATCACACCTTCAACCTGCCTCCTTACCAGCCCACTCCATGGGCACAGTGTGTGTCTGTTTGTGTGTGTTATGGAATGCGTACGTGCGTGGGACTGTACATCTCTTGAATGTGTGTGTGTGTAGTGTGTGTGTGTGTGTGTGTGAGAGAGAGAGCTCTAAGAGGGTAGGAGATAAGCAGGTAATATCAGTTTGCCCCACAGGCCTGCATGGCACGCCTCATTAAGACACATCAGCAGAGCTGCAGGTGATGCTGCCTTTGATGCCCTGCCACAATGTTGACGTAACACCCACACACACACAGATAAGGTGGGAGAGCTAGAGAGAGAGAGAGAACTAGAGAGATTACAGAGAAGGAGAGGCAGGCAGGCACGGCGGCTTGAGGGTTTTCACTCGGCCCTGCGCGGCTCTGAAGTAACCAAACCAGCTGCCTGCTCCTGTCGTCTGGACCATGATAGACCTGGTCAGGGAGACCTGGTCACTGGTCCATGGGTGCTGACACTCGCTAAACAGCCTTGCTCCCCTTCTACTTTGTCCCCCACCTCCACTCCACACACCCCCATCCACTCCACACACGCAAACACACAACACTTCTGCTAATTACTGTAGCGCATAAGAACATTCATGCAAAACTGTGTTGGCAGCTACAGAACTGAGCCTGAACAAGGGAAAGAATGAGCGCTCCTTCTCAAGCCAGAGTCAGCAAGAGAGAGATCGAGAGCCAAGCAGAGAAAGAAAGAGGCAGGCAGAGGAAGTGAGAGAGAGAGTGAGAGGCACATGGGGTGTGACACGCAGGGAGGTAAATGTTCAGGGTGAAGTTTGAAGGCCACAGAGAGGTAAAGAGAGGGAGGAGGCTGGAGAATAGAAGGAGGAGTAGAGGTGGAGGGATGGCAATGAGAAGAGAGGGAAGAGGAAAAGAAGGAGGGGGGATGGGAGGAAAACGAGAGGAGGAAAAGGAGGAGAAGAAAGGGGAGGAGAGGAAAAATGTATTGAGGGGTTCAAAGCCAGATGTGAGGGAGGACAGGACAGAGATAGATGGAAGTGAGGAGTGAAGAGCTGTAAGCCTGTGTGTGATGGGAGGAGAGAGAGAGAGAGAGAGAGAGAGAGAGAGAGAGAGGGATGGACGGAAGGGAGGAAGAGTTGTAAGAGCCTGTGTGTGAGGGGAGGAGAGAGAGAAAAAAGAGAGAGAGAAGGATGGAAGGAAGGAAGGAGTGAAGAGCTGTAAGAGCCTGTGTGTGAGGGGAGAAGAGAGAGAGAGGGATGGAAGGAAGGGAGGAAGATTGAGAGGGAGAGAAAAAGAGGTATGAGGAGACAGAGAAAACAGAGAGTGCCTTGATCATCTTAGCATCTGCCTTTATGCATTAATCACCATGATGGAGCAATGCCTGACAGGATTGAATCTGACAGAAGGTGCGTGTGTGTATAAGGTGTGTGCATGTGCCAAATGCTTAGTGTGAGGTGGGATCTTAGTTACACCTGATTTAAGATTTACAAAAATCAAAGTGCCCCCCAAGAAACACAGAACTGCCCTGTCTCTGACTGGGAGTCTCGCGCACTGTACCCAAGCCAAGTCTTACAACATAGATCTTAGAAAACACAAAAACCTATTCACCTCTACACATATTCTGCTGTTCGCCCTTGAAGAGCAACTCACCCGATACTGTTGATCACAACTGCCCTGCCTTCCAAACATACCTCCGCTCATCCTTTATCACTGCAGATCACTTTCTCACCCCTCCCAGATACACGCATCATACAAACATATCTACCTATCTGTCTCTACACGTCCATTCTACTCTCTTACTTCCCGCGTTCTCAAGTCATTTACAGGTGTCGGCAAGTTAATTGTTTGCTAAAAAAACAGGAGACTCCCCTCCCCTCAGTACCACTTCCCACCTCACGCACTACGCCATCGATGGTCCCTCTCCTCTCAACTCCCAACCACTCTACACACACCACATTAACCTCGTCCCACATTAGTTCCACTCGCCACGC
>BROE01000024.1:8791864-8838390 GCA_036571765.1 Plecoglossus altivelis | reverse complement strand
TTCCCTCTCCTCTCACCTCCCCTCCTCTCCCCTCCTCCCCTCTCATCTCCCCTTCCCTCTCCTCTCCCCTCCCCTCTCCTTCCCTCTACTCTCCCCTCCCCTCCCCTCCTCTCCTCTCTCCTCCCCTCTCATCTCCCCTCCTCTCTTCTTCTCTCCCTTCCCCTCCCTTCCTCTCCTCTACCCTCCCATCCTCTCCCCTCTCATCTCCTCTGCTCTGCTCACATATGGAAGGCATTTCCTGTCATATGGCCTCTCAAGTCAACCAGTCAGAGCAGTTTCAGAAATCGGTCAGTGGATCTCCCTCCTCCAATCCCCCACGAGAGGAGCTGTGAGGGCATGTCTGGGTGTGAGTGTGTGTGCTCTTGTGTGTGGAAAGATGGAAGGTTGTCTCCTATTCCCAGATCAGGTTTGGGGAAGGTGGAGGGCAGGGTCGAGGAGGGAGAACAGAGGGAGAGGGGTGGATCAGGGGGAGAGGAGAGGGAAATGGACAGGGAGAGAGAAAGAGAGAGGGGTGGGTTAGGGGGAGGGGGAGGGGACTCTGATCAGTGGGGTGTCAGGGCCTCTCCTGGCCAGGGCTGACAGCACTGCCTCCACCCCCCCACCCCCCATCTGCTCCCCAGCAGCAGAGAAGTGCAGGCTGCCACCCCTCTGTAAGACTGAACCAGTGGGAGCAAGAGAGGGGAGGAAGAGAGGGGAGGAAGAGAGGGGAGGAAGAGAGGGGAGGAAGAGAGGGGAGGAAGAGGGGGGAGGAAGAGAGGGGCTCCTGACAGCGGAAACATCGGCGCTTTAAAGCCTCCCCTCTTTCACTGAGATCAAAGGGCCCCAGCACAGTCCGTTGAGACACAAGAGGAGAGAGAGAGAGAGTGAGAGAGAGAGAGAGAGAGAGAGAGAGAGAGAAGAAGGTGAAAGAGAGAAGTGAGGGACGGAGGGAAAGAGGGAGTTGGTGAGCGAGCATGTGTGCAAGTGCTTTGTGCAGCCATGGAATCTGTTTGGTTTGAATACACAAGGGAAGGAGAGGTTAAGAGAGAACTAGTGTGAAGGAGGAATATGTGTGTACAGTTCAGTATGTTGATGTGTGTTTACGAGCCTTCAACTTTACGTTAAATCATGAGGAAACTTTTTTTTTTTTTTTATTCATTTCAGTTGGCTTTGCAAGAATGAACTGAATGGCTTTTTCTATATTAGTGATGAGTGTTACATCGCCAGTGTTTCAACTTTATTTACTTCATATTGAAATTCAAATAAATCAATCGTGTTTAGGAGGTAATAGCAGACAGGCAGAAAAACAAGTAAAGACAGACAAAAACAGGCTGCTAGTTAAGAAGTCAGGCAGTCAGATCGGCAGGGACAAACAGCTACTCAAAGGAAACTCTTGGCATATTTGTTAGTTTGCAAGTCAAGTCTGAGGTCATAAAATCAGCGACTCACTACACCAAGTGTAAATCATGTGACGCCGCGGCGTTAGGAGGGCAGGGCGCGACCCTTGACATCAAAGGGCTGGGAGGGATCAGGGGGCGGGGAGGGGAGGGGATGTTCCATTCATCGTCACGCCAACGAGGAATCCCTCTCCGTGGGATGTCTCTGGAGATCTGCCAACTCCTTCCATAGATCTGATCTCTCTCTCTTCTCTCCCTCTAACGCCCTCACTCTCTCTCTCTAGCTCCTTATATCTCTCTCACTCTGCCTCTAGCTCTCTTTCTGTAGCTCTATTTCTCTTACACCTCTCTCCCTAACTCTCTTTACCTCCCTCATTCCCTCCCTCTCGCTATGTCTCAGATACCTGTATGCTCCAACACACATAGCTATGTACTACATGAACAAAGACAAGCAGAGACACCCCCCTCCACATACATCCGTATAGAACTACCACGTTCAGCTGCACAGACACACAGGTGCACATCCCCACACACACACACACACACACACACACACACACACACACACACACACACACACACACACACACACGTACGCACACACACTCCCTCATACCTGCATACATCCACACAGATTCTCACACCGGTTGACACATACACTCTCTCACTTACAGCAAGTTCACACGCTAGTCCTGGCTGCACACCCCTGCAGGCACGTACGCCTCCCTCCCTACTCGCCACGCCTGTGACAGCGTGTTTATCAACAAGAGTCCCAGAAGGTGACATAACAGGCAGGCCAGGTGTGAAGACAGCCCACTGTAACCATAGAGACACACACACAAACCCCTGGCATTGGCACAGTCAGGTCAGATCCTGGGATGGGACTGTCAAATGTCAAACATGAACGCCTGCCAAGCTCAACTGACACTAAGCACACTTTCTCTCTCGCTCGGATTCTGGCTTTCAAAAAAGTGTTGAAGTCTTTTCTCCGAGTCCCGAGCGGACACACTGAGCTGGGAGCAAACAAATTCGCTTCTGAGGCTTCCGAAAACAGAGCGTTTACGTTCTGCCTTGCATCGCAACAGGCATTCACACAGGAAAATCATTTCCTCACCGTAATTAAACGTACTACCAGCCATCAAGATAAGGACGGCTACCAAAACGAATCAACAAAGTGTATGGGCACACAAAAAGAAAGAATCAAAACATGAAAGTGAAATTATACAAAATGAGTCTGCTTTTTTCCTTGTAATTTCAAGGGGATTGGAAGTAGGGGGTGGAGGGGGGGGGGGGGGGGGGGGGGGACGTGGACCAAAAGAGTTTTCCCTCTCTTACTGTCGTGGCCCCTTTTTGTTCCCCCCTTGACTTCTTTGTCCATACTTTGTACTCGCACGCTGAACATGGTTAGAAATAACACAGAGCAGTCCGCCCTAACCATCCTCCTCCATCTCACTCTCCGCAAAGTCACAGCTGATTGCTCCTGTTCAAAGGCGGAGGCGATGGTAAATACAGGTGGGGTTAACCTTGTTCTCAGCCAGAGTTTCAGCTCTGCTAGGGCGCCCTAGGCTATGGAGAGGAGGGAGGGAGGGAGGTGAGGGAGGTGAGGGAGGTGAGGTTGTTAACCATCAGAACAGAGAAGAGGAAGTACATCTATCTTTCGTCTTCCTCTTCTGGAGTCTCAGTGGCCCAGGCGTCTCTCACGGCAACAGAGCGCCGCACGCCTGCAGCAAAACAGCATCCTGCCCCACACCCACTGCTCTTCGGCCCAACACGGCTCAAATCAAGTGTGTTGGCGTAAGCATGCAGTGTGTGTGTGTGTGAATGAGAATGGGGCATTGTACACCTGCGTGTGTGTGTTTGCAGGCAGGTATGACACTGCGTGAGTGTGAGCATGTCCTCTCAGGGTAGACAGGTGAGGAAGAGCGTGCCCACTGGCTAGAAGAGGCCAGCGTTGTGTCAGTGTGCTGACCACAGGGTACACAACAATCTACCTCAAAGCAGCAGGACAGTGAGATGGGCAGCCCGCATGGTCGCACCTGAACATGGCCCCAAAACACCAACTCGCTGTCTCTTTCTCACCCCTCTCCCTCTATCTCCTGCCAGGAGCGGAGCCACACTTCTGGAACACACTAATCCTTCAGCATGAGGAGTGGAAGAGACAGGAGGAGGTAGCGAGGCAGCCAGGGCGGAGAGAAAACACGCAACACGAGAGAGAAGTATCAGGTAAAAGGCTGAAACTATTTCCTCCTCACCTCCCATTCTGAAACCAAATCCATCACATTTTGTCCTAACACAAAATACCCCCAGTAGATGAGAGAGGAGGGAGAGAGGAGGGGGGGGAGAGGAGGGGGAGACAGAAGTGGGCTGGACAGTGGGGGAGTTAGCTGCTGGTCGGAGAGTGAACAGACACAGGCACAGCCTACTTTATTTCTCCCCATTTCATCCATCTTGTTGGACTAATAAAATGTCAAATGGAGTTCCCAGATATTTAATCATGAAGTGGTGCCAAGTTCTGGGCCTGGCTGGGCTCTGCAGGGCCAGGGCACCCCCTAGCCTCTTACCACCACACTTGCGTCAATGTCTGCACCTTCATTTTAACACCTAGCACATATACCTGAAACGTATATACGTATTTTTCAACGACTACATATAAAATGACTTATACTCTATATATTCAATCTTCGATATGTTGAAATTGAGCATGTAGTTCGTCAGACGGTTTTGATAGACAGGCTTGAACAGATTCCCAAGACCAGAGTGAACTGTTTAATTCTTGCTCTTAGTTTTCTATGATATCGCGGTTTAAAGAACTAAACCGTATTCTGCCTTGTGTGGGCATCTGAAGCTTAGCATACCCCCCATGAACTGCATCTGAACTCCACAATTTACAGGAGCTTTCATCTCTAATTTATTAAAAGGGCTCCACTTTCAACACACAAAGGCCTTGGTGCACACAAAGAAATGCACACATAGACACACTCACACACACAAAAGCTTGCCGCATTCCTTTTAACAGTGAGGACGCCCCACAGCTGTGTGCATGACTGCGCACAATTGTGCGTCTCCTGCTAGCTGGTCGCAGAGAGAACTTCCCAGACTGACCTCTCAGGGAGAACGCTAAGCATCCTGGGATATGTAGACACATCCTAGGGCGTCTTTAGTGTTCCTTGGTCATTCTCTGGCTGTCGAAATCCCAAACCAGCATTTTCAATGAAACCCCCTCAATCAGACGTGATCAGATATTACAAGAAGGGGAGATGGAATAACAGGACAACCTTTTGTGAAAAAGTGCATAGAGTGAAGGTGAAAAGTGAGGAACAAAGAGAAAGGTCATGACCTCATTTCCTGTACTGTAAGAGATGTCGCTGGTCGTGAGGGACCTTCACACCAGCCAGTTTGCCAAACAGCAACATGTGGTTCTTTTAGACTATGTTATGTTCATGTTTCCCCCACATTTACACTAGTCTGTAGGAAGATCAGAGGGAGGGTGAGAGAGAAGGAGAGAGGGAGCAGTGGAGAGGGGGAGCAGTGGAGAGGGGGAGCAGAGGAGAGGGGGCTTTTTCTGGAGGAAAGCGGGCAGGATTTATGGGCCTGTTCCCTGGTGTTGTTACTGGTTGTAACTGGCCCCCAGAGGAGGATCTGAAGGTATGAAGCCTGGAGTCTTTACTCTCTTTGGCTCTCTCTATGTCTCTCTCTCACTCGGTTTCTCTGTCTCTCTCTCTCTGCTTCCCTCTCTCTTTCCCCCCCTTTTACCTTTTCTCTCTCTCCCTTTTTCCATTCTCACTATATCGTTCTTCCTCTTTCCATGTTTTTCTCTCTCTGTCTCTCTCTGTTTCTGTCTCTCTGTCACTCTCTCTCTTTTCCCCCTCTTTTCCCTTTTCTCGATCTCGTCCTTTTTCCATTCTCACTATATACTGTAGTTCGTCCTCTTACCCTATTTCACCTCTCCAGCGCTGCACATCTCTGTACAGGCAAATCCAAATCCAATACTGAGAAGACGACTTCCTGATATAGGATAAATATGAGTAAAGAAAAACTATTTATTAAACCAACCTCTGTTTTACAAAGTGAGACCAGTGGATGAGGCTAGTCTTCAAAGCACTTCCTGGATTGTCCCAGCCCTGGCTAATCCATCCTGCCAGCATTTAACAGCCCCTAACGAGGATAGGGTGGGGCTTAGCACAACCAATTAACATCTGAACCAATTAACTACACAGCCAATAAACAACATAGCCAATTAACAACAGGCACTGCAGAGAGATGTGACAGTAGCCCCTGCCCCCCTGAACTGTCACCCTGCGGAACCACAGTAAGACGAGGAATTTTGGGATAAGACCTTTGGGATAAGACCTACACGTATGTATTCTTAATCTGTGTCATCATTATTCATCCCAAAGATGCTTTATTTCAAAAAAGTAATTGATGAAAAATGCCAATTCTTCAATTGTAATTCAAATGTAACTGAGTGAATTCTTGTTTTGATTTTTACTATACGTCCTTGTACAAATGCAGTGGGAAAAGGTTAAATAATTGTCACACATTTTTATTTAATGTTCCCTTTTTACAGAAATCAAAAGATGCTCATTCAACATTTCTAACATAATTTACAGATTATGTATTTAAGAGAAATAGCGAACCTTGGGCAGTTTGAGTTGTTACTCACACACACACACACACACACACACACACTCACACACACACACACACACACACACACACACACACACACACACAGAGCTGTTAGCACCTGCCTGTTATCTCCTTTTCTCAGACTGAGTTCTATTGTGCTCTGTGTGGATGAGCTACAAATTGAGATCTCTCACACGAACAGGAAGGCCAATTGATTTATGTATAGAGTAGAAAATACACTGCTGCGTTACATGCCGATTTACCGAAGGATAATATCAAAGATATACATTTATTTTACTTTTATCCAAATGTATTATAATTCGAAGGTACTATTAACTGGTTTCAAATGTCACGACGAAACATGCACTAAGTGCCTTGCATAATTTTAAGTAAATTTAAGGGAATTCGTTTTAAAATATATTCTAAAAATGTATTCTGTAAAAACAAATCCATATAGACTATGGTAGATTGACTCCTTAAATACTGTTTATTACAATATGAAAATAAATTATTTCCTAGACCATATAAATTATTTCACAAAATAGGAACACACATTTCTAAACAGCAAAAAGTAAATATATCAATATCTATATATTATGCCTATATATCTATATAGTGCCAATTCAACCATGCACCCAAATGAGAAGAAATACCACTAGTGTGTTGCAGTGTTGGGTAAGACTTCAGGTCTTGTTCTCCAGTTTGTGAACATGTGAAAACAAGTTTCCAGGGCTAACCCTGTCAGATGTCCTCTGGAGAATTGGTTTGTCATCTCTAAACCTGCTGCATTCATCATGCTAAAATGCCCAGGTGTCTTCAGAAACCCCACGCTTCATTGCACAGCCCCACAACACCCCCAAAAACGAGGACACCGTCCATTTAGACTTTTGAAACTGGTGTATTACCAAAAAAATAGATTTAACTTCAATCTGCCCACATTTCTACTTAGGCATTTATCTCTTTTCTCTCTAAATCCTGAAATTGCTTGAGAAAATGCGAGTGAAACTTCCCTGCCCCCCTCGTCCGTTTTCACAGCGGAGCACAACTTTCTTTTTTCCCGCTTTTTTTTTTCTCCAGTGAAAATTGAAGAGGCTTTATGTCAAATACGGCTAAAGCCAGCCTCTCGGTATCAAACAACGCAGCCCGAAAATTACTGTGAAGATGATAAGACTGCCAGATAGGATGGGAGAGGAGAGCGAGAGGAGCGCCTGAGAGAGAGAGAGAGAGAGAGAGAGAGAGAGAGAGAGAGAGCCAGAGAGAGAGAGAGAGAACGAGAGGGGAATGAGCAGATGAGGGGGGGCAGAGATGAAGGGAGGTTGGGGGATGAATAGAAGTGACTCTACTCAATTATACTGCAAAATTGGTATGACTGAATATTTTTCATTCAGGTGACTGATAGTATCGGTGAAACTGCAATGCAGATAAATAAAGGAGGCTTCTGTCAAGAATAAACACCATTAATCACAGAGCCAGCTACCGCCTGACCGCCTGTCTACTGCCTGCCGCCGAAAAGAAAGTATTAAAAAGAACGGAAGAGAAAGAGAGAGAGAGGGAAGGAGGGAAGGAGGGAGGGAGGGAAGGAGGGAGGGAGGACGGGGAGCCTGGTGACTCTGCTAAAGAAGGGTGACCTGTCAGCAGCAGAGGAAGTGGAGGAAGAGGAAGAGGAGGAAGAGGATAAAGAGGAGGAAGAAGAAGAGGAGCAAGAGGAGGAAGAGGAGGGAAAAAGCAGAACAGGAAAGATCCCCTTCTGCTTTTTAGCGAGGGAAAACAAACGTAGATCACTTGGTCTCTCAAGACTACATCATATTCAAACGTTCTAGAACTATTTGTGCGGAATTTAGATTTAGGGGGAATTTATGAAACATGGTCCCACTCTTTCATGGCGAGGTAGTTATATACTGTAGGTAAAGCGAGGCAACATAAAGGCTGAATGTAATCACATAGAGAAGAAAGGGAAACCCACAGGGAAAGGCCTGACTTGTACCTATGTATACATATTTACAGTTCATCTTCTCCACTGGGTGCTCTAAAATCCGTTCCACTTTGCCTTTTGTCTTGCTTGTGCGGTGGAGTGTGTGTGTTGCGATGCCCGGCCTCTCCCCATCTGTGGAGGAGCAATCTGGAGGGGAAGTGTTAAGATAAGACTGTGGTCTTTATGCTAAGCAGCGCGCCGCTCCTAACAGTACAGATTGGGCTCTCTGACAACAGTTTATGTAAATAACTCAACAACATGGCATACACCTAAAAAACACTCTCTCAGCCAACTGAAGGGAAAAGCCAAAGACGGAGGGAACACTCAAGCAAAGAAATGAAGGAGAAGAGAAACGAGGAGGGAGGGATAGAGGGATGGAGGGAGGGATGGAGGGATATGCATACAGTAGGGGGCCAAATTATAGCAGAGAGCTGGGAAGTTCTTCTGCTGGAGTTCCTATCAGTCACATGACCAGAAGCACCCAGATCTTCTCTGACTCTGTATAGATGTGACGTGGCTTCACACGCTAGCGCCTCATTTCACTTTATTACTTGAAGAAACCTCTGAAAGTTGTTGTGCCTTTCAAAGGGATCTTTCTCTCAGAATAGCATGGAAATGAATGACAAACTCCTAACTACCATTTCGTAGCAGCCTCTAGAGTTGTGAGAGAACTCAAATACACCAGTCTCCCCTGTGCCTACACACACACACTACCTTCCAGCCGGTTATGGCCACTGCAACAGCTGTAAAAACACACTTCTGAATGCAATAACCACACAGACAGGAAACATGCCCTCACGAAAGCTGCCCCCCCCACCCCATAAGTCCACATACAATCCCCACATCTATATTCATGACGGATCCACACAGAAATGCTAATATGTCGATTTCCCCAACCGTTATTATTAAAAAAGAGACTTCCTGCTCAGTAAAGACTGAAAACACAAATGGAAAAAAGTGTCCTGCGCTGAATGAATTGGTTTTCAAACTGTGCTACATTTGGTTCAATTCCAATGAAGCACATCCCAGTTCAAACAAATCAGTATTAAATAGTGGTGCTTAACAGATACAGTCAATGACAGCTGGTGTTTATAAGGCGTGTTGCAGTAGTGGAACTTTGATTTAAACCTGTCACAGAGATCTACCCACGGAGCTGGGAAACCTGCAGCGATGATCCCAACACCCTCCATTGTTTACCCAGCAACAGATCCGACTTAACTAAATCCACATTGCGTCCACCAGCTCTGAGCAAACAGTGCTGAGTCAATTACTTATCCCCTCAGAGTGTTTTTGTGTTAGCGAGTGCACTCAAGCACCAGATCTCCTAACTCCTGGGTAAACTCCCCTGCTGGTAATTGACTCGTGAGGAATAGCTGTGTTTGTCTGAGACGGTCGCCGGGAGACCCTGCGTCGGCGCGGAGCCACATGAGAGAGGCCCTTTGTTGTGGCGTGGGCTGCGGCGGGACCAAATGCACCCATGAAAAGAGCTGCCTATTCTGCAGGCACCAGCCTCGGCCTCGACCTCCGCCCCATCCTCATCTGAGCCTCTTCTCGGCCTTGTCCCAGCCTTCCAGACTCTTGACTTGGCCAGACACACAGACAGTGGGTGAAGGCGTCAGCCTGAGAGAACTCCTGACAGGCCTTTAGCTGGAAGTATCTCTGCCTAACCTTAACCCAGGAACCGCTCTCTCCCTAACCCAGGAAGAACTCTCCCTAACCCAGGAAGCAATCTCTCCCTAACCCAGGAAGCAATCTCTCCCTGACACAGGAAGAACTCTCTCCCTGACACAGGAAGAACTCTCTCCCTGACACAGGAAGAACTCTCCCTGACACAGGAAGCAATCTCTCCCTGACACAGGAAGAACTCTCCCTGACACAGGAAGCACTCTCTCCCTGACACAGGAAGCACTCTCTCCCTGACACAGGAAGAGCTCTCTCCCTGACACAGGAAGCACTCTCTCCCTGACACAGGAAGAGCTCTCTCCCTGACACAGGAAGAGCTCTCTCCCTGACACAGGAAGAACTCTCCCTGACACAGGAAGAGCTCTCTCCCTGACACAGGAAGAGCACTCTCCCTGACACAGGAAGAACTATCCCTGACAACTCTCCCTGACACAGGAAGCACTCTCTCCCTGACACAGGAAGAACTCTGTTGAGGTTCTGCTGGTGTGCCCTGACCAGGGGGGAGTTTGCTGAAACGGGAAACTTTATGATTTCTATATCCTGTTTCACAGATCGGTGACTTCCTTCAAGAGCTTGTCAGAAACCATAGCAACCACACCAGGAACCCCCCAAACCTCTTTTTAATATTGAATAGCACCTCAGTGCCCCCCCACACACACACACAAGATGCCATAAATGAAACGATTAGCCTCACCCTCACCTAATAAGAGCAGGGTGAGCGGGGAACCAAAAAACAAGGGACAGTTAATTTGTGATTTCCTCTGCTCATTTGAAGGCAAATTAAGTGTCAAACAGCTAATACAGAGCATATTTCATTTTATGAGCTTTTAATTTAATTCTGTGCGTCTCATATAGAAAGGCCCCGTTAGCAAAGGCGCTAGGCCGCTTTTCTCATCTGCAGAACGAGACCATAAATAAACATGTTTCAATTAGACCCGTCATAGTAATAGGATCCGACTCTGCTCATTGGCCAGCTGCAGACGACAGAAGTTTCACTGTAGCGAAGGGGGCGGAGGGGAGGGAGAGAGAGACAGAGAGAGAAAGAGAGAAAGAGAGAGGGGGGCAAGAGGGAAAGAAGGAACGAGGTGTGCAGTTCTGTTTCACCGGACACACAACTCCGGTGCTGTGTTGTAGTGTGGCGGGTGGAGGCGGAGGTGGGGGAGGGGGTAGGGGCGGGGGCGGGATTGATGTGAGCGCCGCAGGCTTCGACCAACTGTAATTACAAGGCGTAATGAGGGTCTGCATGGGGAACTGCCGCAATAATATGGCCTGTGTGCTTAGGCATGTCCTTAAGAGCCCTAATAACGATTCATTCTGCACGCTGAGGAGAACTTGTCTTAATACAATTCAATATTTCTACCTAAGCTACTCCCCCCTCCTCCCCCCTCCCCCAGGCACCACTGCATGGACTAACCTGGACAAGAGCTCTCTGGTCAGGTGCACAACCATCACCATATCTGGACAACAGTTAAGACTCAGTTCTACAACCAACCACCGAAGTAGAGTGAAAATATAGAAAGAGGATTTCAGAGATCATTTAGATGCTCCCATTCATGCTCTGGTATAGAAAAGCTGCATCGTGTCGTATCGGTGAGCATGTCTGGCTGGATAATATGCAGGATGCGACGCCTCTGAAGACACAAACCTGGAGCCACTTGACTGAAGCCACTAAACACCTGACTTGTAATCATGACAAATGGGTTTCTATCACTGCCCTGTGTCGTATTAAGCACCCACATGAGTGGATAAACAGGCCTTAAGTACTGAAGGTAGAATCGGGTCCTGTCAGCTCTGACAGGCTGCACAGAACAAGTACACTGATAGTAACTCTAGACAGGGAGAGGAGGAGAAGAAAAGGAGAAAAGAGGAGAAGAGAAGAAAGGAGAGGAGAGGAGGAGAGGAAGAGTGACAGTGTATGTTTGCTGCTCCGCATCCTCTCCCTTCTCATTCGCCTTCCTTCCTAATTCAATATATTTCTCCCCCCTCCCGTCCTCCTCCCTCTGTCCTCCCACCCCATAGTGCCCCAAACCCCCCTCCCTCCGCCCAGCCCCCTCATAACCTGTGTACCAAATCTCTCCAAAGCGCTCTTGACTGATAACAAGCCAGGCCCACTTGTTTGTTTGAGCTGTGTAGACGCCGCCTGTTCGCCCCATTATCTCCGCATAAGCTAAATGCTAAATTATATTTGCCATTTTGTTTGCGGTGACACGGGGCATCAATCACCCACTCGCTCCTTCGCCTCCCTCCCTCCCCCCCCCCTCCACGCAGCAGACAGGGGAGGGGGAGACGGGGGGGTGGTGGCCAGGGGTGTGGGGGGGGTAGGGGGGTGGGCCGGGACATAAAAAATTCATTACGTTTAGTGGCACATCGGGAGAGGGAGAGATATGAGTCCTGAGAACGAAGGAAGGAAGGGTGGAGGAGAAATAGGAGGGGGGGGGGTGGTGGAGGCAGTGGGAGAGTTGATAATGATGAAGAATATCAAACATAATATGGCCCAAGTAGCTGCCCCAAGCAATTTGTCCCAGTCGTGCTCTGATCGCTTCCTTCCTGTCTCCGGGTTAGAAACTAGAGCTGCAAGGGCAACGGAGCAGCCACAACTACTGGCTGCTCCGGCCCAGGGAAGGTGATAGATGGAGAGAGAAAGGGAGAGAGAGAAGGAGAGAGAGAAGGAAACAAGTTGGAAGGAGGGAGTGGGTAAATGACATTGAAAAAATGAGGGACTTTTGTTCAGTGAGCCTTTGTGAGCGGGTGTGTTTATGAGTGTGTGTGTGTGTGTGTGTGAGTGTGTGGACAATAGTCACTATGAGTGTGAGCTGATGATGGTGTGTGTGTGTAAGAGATAGAAATAGAGAAAGAGGGAGAGAGGAGAGAGGGAAGAGGGGGGCGGAGAGAAGAGAAGCGAAAGAGAGAAGCATGAGACGGGGGGGGGGCAGGGGCAGGGAGCTGAGGGAATCCCCCATCAGAGCTTTGAAGCTCTGACCAGGTCAGCCTTGTCAGGGAAGCAGAATGAACAAGACTGGAGCAAAAGACTCAACACTGCTTAATATACTTAACATACTCACTACTCACTAACCATACATGACTCAACACTGTTTAATATACTTAACATACTCGCCACTCACTAACCATACATGACTCAACACTGTTTAATATACTTAACATACTCACCACTCACTAACCATACATGACTCAACACTGTTTAATATACTTAACATACTCGCCACTCACTAACCATACATGACACCCAGTCTTCACCTACTGGATGGTTAGCATGTGACTCTGAGGAGTGTTGTGATGGAGGGTTTGGGGGGCGTTTGGGGGGGGTGAGGGGCTGCATGCATGTAGAGTGTGGGTGTGTGTCAAGGGAGATGAGAGCGTGTCAGAGCGGTGTGTGTATGTGTGTGTCAGGATGGGGCGGGGGGGGGGGGCGCTGGAGTGTTCGTCTCCCCTGACAAGGCTTGATCAGTGCTCTTAGGAGAATCACAGGCTGGGCTCCCAGGCTCTCGTTACCACGGCTCTGACACGTGTTCATTTGCGTGTCTCTGACGCGTGGATCATGTTACACGCAGACAGGGCCGTGGCCTTTGATCCAGGGAGGCAGGGAAGCACCGTGCGTCTGAAGAGGATGCTGCTCCTCCCCCAGGGGGGCACAGGGGGAGGGGAGACGTGCCATCAGGCTCATACCCACACCGGAGAGATCCCACTGATACCAATAAGGCTGCTGATATCTGAATCTAATCAGGACTTATGGCAGATAAGCACACGGGTGAAGGGTTTGTGTCAGTGTGTGTGTCAGTGTGTGTGTCAGTGTGTGTGTGTGGAGTTAAGGAGTAAGTATGGAGGTATTGCGTGTGTATATGGAGTTGGAGGGTGTGTATGGAGGTATCGTGTGTGTTTGTGTAGAGGTATTGTGTAAGTGTGTGTGTATGTGGAGGTATTGTGTGTGTGCGTATGGAGGTAGTGTGTGTGTGTACAGTGTGAGCCACTCACACGTGCAGCGGGGGAACAGGCGAGGGCTCGTAGATGTAGCGTCCCTGGGCATGCCTGTCATCAATGGGCACCGGAGGATGGAAGGCTGGGAAGAACGGAGGAGGAGCTGTACGGGGAGAGAGGGAGAGAGAGGGAGAGAGAGAGAGGGGGGGGGAGAGAGATAGGGAGAGAGGGAGACAGAGGGAGAGAGGGAGAGAGGGAGGGAGGGAGAGAAGAGGGAGAGAGGGAGAGAGAGAGAGAGAGAGGGACAGAGTGAGAGAGAGGAAGAGAGGGTGAGGGGACAGAGAGAGAGAGGAAGAGAGAGAGGGAAAGAGCGAGAGGGAGAGAGGGAGGAGAGGAAGAGAGGGAGAGAGAAAGAGAGAGGAAGAGAGAGAGAGGGAAAGAGAGAGTGGGCGAGAGAGAGGGAGGGAGAGAGAGGAATCAATGTTAGAGATAATGCTTAAACGATCTCCTGTTGTGAAAGAATAACCTCATCCTACCACGGCCTAACATGAATGCTGCGAGCGCCGTGATGTTTAAGCCGTCTTCAGGTCTTCAGTTCTGGCTGAGGGAATGAGAGACTGCGGTTGCTATCTTAAAGAAGATCCACTCAAATGAGGCCTCATTAAACCAACTCAACCAAACAGTCTCATTGGCTCACTGGGAAACCAGCTCTCCGCTCAAGGCTGTGACGACTACAAATAAACCACAGATAAAAACTAGTTGTGTAGGAAAAAAGGGGAGAATTTAACTAAAACTATTTTTCTCTCTGCGAGGCTAATCGAAGCATAATGCACACTATTTATAAAAAAGGGTAACAAGCAGGAATCTGGAAAAGAATGTGAGATCTTTAAATCGTTCAAGGCACAGAAGTGATTCGTCACAACTGTCAAAAAAGTGGAGAGGCGTCTTAAAGTCCTCAGATAAAACAGTGAAATATTTGCATAATAGCAGCTCCAGAGCTTTGCTATTTTTAACAATCATTCCCCCTCCCCCTCCCGCCATCTCACATACACACAGACACACACACACACACACACACACAACCTTTCTTGTGAAAGCGAAGGTGCAGTGTTGCCATAGGGGCAGGAATCCCATGTAGGACAGCAAGTTTCTATCTTTTCAGCTAGTCTGCTCCCTAATACCGGTAGAACATTCCTCTCAGACACAATTATAACGTAGTATTGGAGGTCCTGCTATTGTTGGACAAGTCCAAACACAGGGAACTCTGGGAGAAGGAGTTCTGCTCATCTTGCTGACTACCTGAGGGGAACCACATGCTTGTGCAACTGGAATGAGCTGAAACATGCAAACGCACACACACACAGTATGTATACAGTGTGTGTGTGCTGACAGGCAGTCTACAGGCAATCAGACACCCGTACCCTCAGTCCACCTGCGCACAACTCTATCAATGGGTAGACGTGCGAGTGTGCTGGCGTGTGAGTGTGCTGACAGGGGGGGGCGTGGAGCCGCAGGGGGGTGCGGGGGGGGGCGGGGGTGGGGGGGTGGAGGGGGTGCGGGGGGGGGGCTGTGTTACAGGACATAGCTGTTGCGTAAACATCTGCTCTGTCCAGGGAGCTTCCTGCCCCTCAGCACATACCACAAATACACACACTGACTGGATCCACACACAGTTTGAATGTTTTCAAACCGTTTCAAATACTTCAGTGCTTTTTTATCTTTTCACTGCACAGTGGAAACCAAAAGGTTAGTCACAGGAGATGTTATCCTTATTCTGGGGAACAATCATGTTTTTGAAAACATTCACACGTTAAGTTAGGTTTGGAGAAAGAGAGAGGAAAATGGAGAGAGAGAGAGAGAGAGAGCTGGCCAGGAGAGATGCCCCGTCCAAGCTCTCCCTGTTGATCTCTGGCACACCATCTGACACCACACACACACACACACACACACACACACTACAGAACTCAGCCGTCAGTTTGATAGCTTTTCACTTCCTCCTCCTGACTCAGCCTTGGACAGGCTCACCAATGCTGGTTCCAGGTCTCCTCTTCTCCCTCACTCAGTTACTCATGCTACCACTCTCCCTTCCTCTCCTTTCTTCTCCTCCCTTCTCTCCCTTCCCCTCTCCTCTTCTCCCCTCTCACCCTCTCTCCTCTCCTCTTCTCTACCTTCTCCTCTCCCCCATCTCTCCTCCACACCTTTTCCCCCTTCTCCTCCCCTCTCCTCCCCTCCCCTGGCCTACACTCCCTATAGCATCACTCTGTTGTGCTGAAGGTTTATTTGAATTCCCTTCCATGGTTTACTTTATCAAGCTCCTGTCTAAACCGCCTCTGCCACTTCTCCCCCCTTCTCCCCACAGTGGGAAGTAGGAAGGCAGAGAGCAAGGGAAAGGCAGACACAGAGAGAGGAAGCTAGACAGAGAGAGTGGGAGGAAGAGAGGGAGGACGGGGGGAGTAAGAGAGAGAAAGAGAGACAGAGCTCCATCTCATCTATCCCCATCTCGCTCCTGTGGGGACTCCTAGATGTTTATTTGAGAAGTAAATTACCCCTGCGACTGTGGATACACATGCACGTCCGCAAAGCGACACACATATACAGCCAGAGGTTATGTAGGAAAAGCTATTGTGTGTGTCACAGTGTTTATCTTCCCCAGCACTCCCTAAACATCACAGTGGTTCCTACATTCCTCAAGACACAGTGTAACCAGTCTGGCTGTGCCCTGCTGCACATGCTCAAATGTCGTCAATGGCAACTTCGGAATGGCCAGACATAACATTACCACACATCCAGGCATGCACTGTACCAACATAGTAGAATATCACACAACTAACTTGGCAACTTTTGTTTAAAGCTTCTGGGGTGGAGGGGTGGGGGGGGGGCATTCCTGTCAACTCTTTTTTCGAAACGGCACCCAATTCATCACTCGTGTTGAGACGTTTGAAATATTTTAATGGCTGCGCATAACTTTGCATGAGAGGTATTAATTTTCTTTCTAATTTTTTTAAAGGGTGGAGGGGGAGGGGGGAGGCGGTCATTAAGACATGATTACAAATGGATGTTAACGAAAGGCCAATTAGGAGCAAACTTTGACCGGGCTCATTAAATGTAATTCAACACAAACACAGTGCTCAAGCCCCAACGCCAGCTAGCCCTTATTAGCGAGAGGAGGGTAATTACCTAGTCTTTCATTGGACACTTAAATGGTTTAATGAAGAAAGGAGGCATTGGAGGAGGGGAGGGGAGGAGGGAAGGGGAGGGAAGGGGAGGGGATAAGAGGAGAGAGGAAAGGAGGCGAGGACAGGAGGAGGATTGAAGAGGAGGGGACAAGGATCAAGTCTAAAGCTTCTCCTTTTACAGGCTCTTTGTTGGCTCATCTCCCCTCATTTTGTAAGTTCTCTTACAAAGATGTCTGGATACAAGACTTTTCACTGCCGCACTTGAGGGAAATTAGAGACGTCAATCACATTCTCATTTGAATCCCAACAATACACAAACATCACCTCCTTTGTTGTCAAATCAGCAATGTCGACATGCATGTCATGACTGAGATGCAGGGGACACCCCCTCCTACCCTCTCCTCCTTCTCCTCTCTCCTCCTCCTCCACCCCTCTCCTACACCTCCTCTCTCCTCCACTGCCATCTCTCTTTCCCTCCTTCATGTCTCCACCTCTGCCTCTTCCTCAGCTCTGCCTCCTCTTCTCCTCTCTCCACCCCTCCTTCTCTCCTCTGCCCCGTCCCTCCCTTTCTCTCCGCCTGTGGATGGCTTGGTTCCGACACAGTGTCATCATCTGTCGTCTGACATTGAGGATGAATAGTCATCTGTAAACACAGCACTTCTCCTCACTGTTGGGGAGACCCAGAACAAAGGCTTGGTGACAGACTGTCAGAACCCACTAGCACCCAGTGAGTTTGGGCCAGTTGGGGCCCGCTCCCTGGGTTTGTGAATCACTAATGTGGAACATATGAAGCCTGCACAGACCCTGCGACTGCCAGATTTCATTACGCCACCTCTCTCCTTGCTCATGATCTCACTGCTCAGACACGCTCATCTGGGCGCTGCCCGGCCCCAGCCTCCACAGCCTCCTCAGCCTTCTATTCCCCAGCCTCCTCAGCCTTATATTCCCCAGCCTCCTCAGCCTTCTGTGACCAAGCCTCCTTAGCCTTCTATACCCCAACCTCCTTAGCCTTCTATACCCCAGCCTCAGCCTTCTATACCCCAACCTCCTCAGCCTTCTATACCCCAGCCTCCTCAGCCTTCTATACCCCAGCCTCCTTAGCCTTCTATACCCCAGCCTGCTCAGCCTTCTATACCCCAGCCTCCTTAGCCTTCTATAACCCCATCCTCCTCAGCCTTCTATACCCCAGCCTCCTCAGCCTTCTATAACCCGGTCCTCCTCAGCCTTCTATATCCCAGCCTCCTCAGCCTTCTATACCCCAGCCTCCTCAGCCTTCTATACCCCAGCCTCCTCAGCCTTCTATACCCCAGCCTCCTCAGCCTTCTATACCCCAGCCTCCTTAGCCTTCTATAACCCCATCCTCCTCAGCCTTCTATACCCCAGCCTCCTTAGCCTTCTATAACCCCAGCCTCCTCAGCCTTCTATACCCCAGCCTCCTCAGCCTTCTATACCCCAGCCTCCTCAGCCTTCTATACCCTAGTTTCCTCAGCCTTCTATACCCCAGCCTCAGCCTTCTATACCCCAGCCTCCTCAGCCTTCTATACCCCAGCCTCAGCCTTCTATACCCCAGCCTCCTCAGCCTTCTATACCCCAGCCTCATCCTTCTATACCCCAGCCTCATCCTTCTATAACCCCAGCCTCCTCAGCCTTCTATACCCCATCCTCCTCAGCCTTCTATACCCCAGCCTCAGCCTTCTATACCCCAGCCTCAGATTTCTATAACCCCAGCCTCAGCCTCAGTTGAATCCCGTACCCCAGACCCAGGCCCGGCCCAAGGCTGAACATAATCTTTATGGCTAAGAACTCAGTGACAACATCTCTGATTCTTCTCATACCCCAGCAGGGTCGGCCATCACGCCAGCACACCTGTGTGTGTGTGTGTGTGTGTGTGTGCGTGCGTGTGTGTGTGTGTGGGGGTGTGCGTGCGCCTCAGCGCTTCACTTGAAGGGGAGCTCCATGCAGAGTGTGTCAATATCATGACGACTACATCGCAGGTTGTTGTGGAGAGGCAGGGTGCCCCTGAAGATCAAGACCCCCCCCCCGCCCCCTTCCTGCCCCTCCCTGCCCCTCCTTCCTCATCTGCTGCTGTTTGCTAACGCACAGGCCTCAAGCTGTTTGGACATGTAAATAACACTTGCAGGGACTGTTAGGCAGAGCTCAGTGGGAGTTGCTGTTGACTTTTGAGCGTTTTGCTTAATTACAGTCCCAGATTGGTGTGGGCCTAATGGGCTAATTAGTGCTGTATAAATTAGCCTAATGCTCAGTCTGGGCTGAGAGCTCTCTGTCTCTCTCTCTCTCTTTCTCTCTCTTGGTCTCTCTCTATGTCTCTCTCTCTCTCTCTGTTTCCCCTGTTCTACATGTAAGAGAATGAGAGCAATAGAGAAGAGATGGGGTAGCGAAGGGGGGAATAGGTTAAATAAAAGAGGAGCGTTAAAGTGTTGGCTTGCCAATTTCTCTGTCATCCATCATCTGGAGCTGCTTGGCAGAGCACACTTTCCTCTTTTCCCAGGAAATCAATACAACATTCTCTTCTCTTCTCTCTCTCTCTCTTTCATGCTCACACATTTTGTCTTTGGTAAAAAGTGAAATGTATGTCCATCGACACAGCCCCCCCTCCCTCACCACCCAAATAACATAACAGTAGTCCCCCAATGTACATCTGCAACAAATTTACCAAGCAGAGTCAATCTGAACAAATTGCAGACCAGGGCGAGGGCATTCGCTTTGCAAGAGAACGGAGCACCGCATGTACCACACTCCTTCAACTCCTTACCCCGGCCACCCCCCGCCTTCTCAGCTCCCCCAGATACACCCCCCTCCACCAGCCCCCCTCCTTGTTTCAGCATGCAGAGTGAAGGTTATTTCACAGGGCCTCTAAGGAGCACCAATCTATCTGCTGCACTTGGTGAATTCCTCCAGATTGGGCTAAGCTGGGGAGCAGAACAAAGCGGTGAGCATTGGGCCTCCCTCCTCCTCCTCCTGCCTCCTCCACCTCCTCCTCCTGCCACTCCTCCTCCTGGCCCTCCACCTCCTGTCCCTCCTCCTGCTGCCCCTCCTCCTCCTCCTGACCCTCCTGCCCCACATCCTCATGCCCCTCCACCTCCTCTTTCTGCCCCTCCTACTCCTGCCCCTTCACCTCCTCCTCTGCTCTCCTCCCCCTCCTGCTGCTCTACTCTCCTCCTCCACTGATGTCCTCCTCCTCCCCCTCCTCCTCTTGTCTCCTCCTCTTCTCTCTTCCTCCTACTCTGCTCTCCTCCTCTTTCCCTCACCCCCCCTACTTCTCCTTTCCAGCTGGGGAGAGATTTACACCACGGTTTAGTGCCAGAAACACAGCTCTGAAGCTCTCCAGTCCCCTCTCTCTTTCTCTATGTCACTCTTCCCCTTTTCTGTATGGCCCCCTTTCCACTCTCTCTCTCTCTCTCTCTCTCTCTCTCTCTCTCTCTCTCTCACACACACACACACACACACACACACACACACTCGTTAATCTAGCCTTAATAGGGTTGTAGTCCTTAGTCATTTACTGCAGCCAATAAGAATATTACTGACAGCTCTGCCGTTCCTTTCAGTTTCCTTAGTCCCCCTGCTCAAGTATACGACACTAAGAAGGGAATGAGAGGTAACTTGCACGGGCTTTCAAACTCTATAATGGAGTGAATCCACAACAGAAAGTTAGAGCGTGCACCCCAGACCCACAGAGGACGCCCCGTGACCTCACCCGACAGAGTCTCACCCTGCATCTCCGTGTGTTATTAGCCTCCGCGGTCCTACAGCGCAGTTCCGCCGTGGGCCCCAACGCAGGTCAGATTGAGAGCGACTGCGAGGCTAATACAGCTACCTTGGAAGTGTGGATGGACATAGGCCAGACACGGCAGGAGAAGCTCGTCTCAATCCTGACCCACGCAGAGAGAGAAGTGAACAGGGCCAGACTGGAGAAGACTGGAACATGGAGATAGGCAGTATCTATGACCCCTTGGATTACATTCACTATATGAGTTCCTTTCACTTCTGCTCCAAGAAAGATAACAGAACACAACGATTGACACGATGACACTGAGGCTGTATGAACTTCTTGAATAATAGCACAGTTTGAAGTTCTAGAACCAAACCTGTGGAACAGCACAACTTCTGGAACTCCCCATGCGATCGTCTGGAACTTCAACAGGAACTTGGAAGGTATGTAACCATCCCAGCGGTTCAACCAAGCCAGTCAAGATCAGCTGAGCACAGATAAGTCTGTGGAATGATTCCAAAGAGTATCTGCACCCAGGTCTGGTCATTATGTCTGCACTGAATGGTCCCAGCCCGTGGCAGTTTCCAGAGGGCCTGAGAGGAAATGTGTTGTCATGGCGTCGTGACTAATAGCTGCAAGGTTACAACTGCAGCACAGTCCAGCACCTCTGGACCAATTAGAAACCTCGCCCATCCACTGGACCTTCATGTCCCTCACACCCTTATTTTCTCACTCACTTCCACTCTCAATCTCTCCCTCTATATCTCCCGCTCCCAAATTCCACTCCCTTGCCTCCCTCGCCTCCCTCTCCATCTCTCTTTCTTATTCAAAGTGAACCCTGATCCTCCTTGCCCCTCCACCCTTCCTCACCGCCTCCCCAAAACAAGGACAAACTTGTAATCCGTTTACTTCACCTCTGTCAATAACAAATTCAGCCCAAATAATCCGAAAAGTCTTAACACCCAGAGTCAGGTACTGTCAAGGGGGAAGGAGAGAAGAAAGAGAGAGAGTGAGAGAATGCACCAGGGGGATGAGGAGAGGAGAGAGCCGGAGAAAGAGAGAGAGCATGATGCAGGCGGTACCCCAGGGAGGAGAAGAGAAGAGGAGGAGAGGAAAAGTAAGTGTCACAGTGATTTGAGTCTTTGTCAGGCAGGTTGCGCCCTGAGGCCCGGGCAGAGCAGTGAGTCTGGGGTCCTGGGGTCCGGGGGTCTGTGTAAACCGTAAAGAGGATTAACCCTGCCGGAGCGCTTTAATGAGACCTGGAAGTGGCGGGCGCCGGAGAGCCATGCTGATTGAGCTGAGCCAGAGAGAGGGGCCCTCAGCGGGGCCCGAGGAGGCCCCGAGGAGACCCCGCCGCCCGCTCACATCAAAGCTGCCCTGTCTGCTAGAGACCTGGGAAGAAAGTAAGGGGGGGACACTAACAGAGAGGGAGGATGAAGAGAGAGAGAGGGAAAACAGAGGATGAAGCGAGAGAGGAAGAGAGCAGGAGATGTAGAGTGAGTGAGAGAGAGTAAAAGAGAGAGAGGAATAGAGAGGGGTAGAGAGAGTGCTGGAGAGGGAGGGGGGTCTAGGGAGAGAGCAGGAGATGGGGCCTGCATGGAAGAAGCCCTTATCTGCTCCCCAGAGGCTGCTGCTGTGTGGTGTGAGATTGTCTGGTGCTGCCACCTGTCCCAGCCATCTTTGAAGGCAACACTAAGCCTGTGATGGAGCTGACCTCCTTCAGCTCTCCTCCTTTTATGTCTCTCTTCATTTTCTGCTTTGTTACATCTCCCCTGCTCCTCGTCTCTGCTCTCTCTCACGGACTGCTACTCCCTCACGGACTCTCCTCCCTCGGCTGCCCTCGCAGCTCTCTCTACCTCAGCCTCTCGCTGTGTCAGTGCCTCGCGCTGTCTGGCCTCTCTTGCTCTCGCTCTCGCTCGCAGTTTCTCTCTCTTGACTGTCCTCCTTTACTCATCTGTCTCACTAACCTTTCAAAGGGAAACGTTGTAATTACAGCGTAGTCCCTCGCCCCTCCCCCACTTCCCCTCAAGATTCCCAAAGAACAATAGGTGCAGGCTGACCCTGAGACGGAGAAAAAGAGAGAGACAGAGAGATAGAAAGAGAGAGAGAGGGAAAGGCGGAGGGGTTTGGCTGAGGGGATAAAGGGTGCTAATCTTGTAGCTCTATGAGATGAGGGACACAAATCACTCCCTACAAGGCCGTGTGCCTCAGATTTGCATGCGGGAACAAACACACAGGCGGGCGTGAAACCAGTGTCTCCTCCACGACACACCGAGCGATTATCCTGCTGGATACAACCCTCCTTCAGAGAGAGAGGGGGAGAGAGGGGAAGAAAGAGGGAGAGAGGGGAAGAAAGGGAGAGAGGAGGGGGGGGGGGGGCTCAAGATGTCATGGTTTTAACTAACCAGCTTCCCCCATGAGCTCCTCGTGCCGTTCTACACTTGTATCTTAGTGGCTCTGCAGCTCTTATTGTTGTTAGCTAGTGGTGTTAGCGGTGCTTGGCTCTGTCCTTGTGGACGGAGAAGATGCTGCAAATCTTGGTTTTTAAGCCGTTACTACTGCAAAGCACGGATTGTTCTGGCTCCAGTCGCCTCTGTGACTTCTCTTATCACACATGCTCGAATTACACCAAGAAATGCTGAGTGGTGATCTTTCAAATGTTTTAAGTCTTTTTTGAGACACTCAAAATTAATCTGGTCATTGTGAAAATGGAAAATAAGTGTCCCTAATTGTTACAAAAATGCAATTCACACATAAAGAGTCTAAGGTGCCGAGAGACCTACAATAAAGGGCGACCTTCAGCTAAAGGAAAAAGGGGTTTGCTGTCACTACTTCAAACTTTCTCTAACCCCTTCATATCATCAAACGCTACAAAAGGCACATGCATGCGAGAATATGGCCCTATCTCACTTAGCGAGATTCCTCTAATAAGCTGAATGAAAGGGGATCAGTCTGCGCGCAGGGCCCTGCGCTGCTCTCAGAGCAGACGGCCATGTTTGTCTTTCCTGATGAAAGGAGGAGGAAGAGAGGAGAGGGGAGCGATCCTGCACGGCAGCCTGCAGGCCGCCCCCGGCGCCCCCTGAACCCGTGCACCGCACCGGGGGCCATGGCGGGACGGGCCGCTCCAAACACCAATATTGAAACAATCACAAAAGACAAGCCCCCCCTCTTACCCTTGAAACAAGCACGTGTGTGTACCCTCCCCGCCCCCCAAATCCCTTCAGCACTGGGCTGCTCATTTTAGAAAAAAGGGGGGGGGGTGTTGAGGCTGTGTCATAGGCTCACGAGCGCTTGTGAGGAGGAAACTAAGAGAGGAGAGGAGAGTTGGGCCTCTGAAACAATGTTTGTCATGGAGTTACAACTTGGGCTTTTTTCAGGTTATTTGTTTCTATTTCTTTTTGGTGGGTAAACAACAAGGAATCGTGAAGACCTGTGTAGTTTGCGTGTGGGAAAGTGAATAAAGGGGAGGTTAAAGTCATTAAAAGACCACATTCTTGTCCATCGGCGTGCAGGTCACGTTTGGCTTGGCAACGGCCAGTTTGTGCAGTTCAGTGGTCAGCTGCAGTTTGATATTGATGCAGACAGCTAGCCAGCCAGCCAGTCAGGCAGACAGCTAGCCTTGCATTGATTCAGCCCAGTGAACTTCAGATCTGCTCAGCAAAGCTTTTTGGAGTTTAAACCCCTCACTCCCTGGGTTAAAGATGCCATTTACCAACCATCTTCCTCCATATCCATAACCCCAGGCCCTGGCCATGACCTTATCTCCTGGCTCTGGATCCCCCCCCTGGCCCTTCTCGGGAATCCACACGGAGGCGGCCAGCGTGGGGGCTCAAAGAGGAGCATCGTTGGGGGGGATTGAGTCTGGAGGTTTAAAGCTTACAGTTGGAGCTGTGGCAGTACCTTCCAGCCAGCCAGAGATCTGCTCCCCACCTCAGGTAAGTCCAGCTGAGCCCCCTGGCTGGGTCTGGGAGGGTCTGGAGGCTGAACACTGGTCACCCAGGCTTTGGATTCAGAGATACAGCAATTTGCTTATCTATTTTGGTAACAATATTATCAATGTGTTCAAACCTCGTCTGTACAGCATCCAACACAAAGTCGATTAGTTTAGTCTTACTTGCTCTGCTGGTTTTCTACCAAGTTCAGTTGGGGATAACTGATTAACATATGCCTAGGTAGAAACATCATATATTTAGTTTTCGAAACATCCAACACTAATTTGTTCCACTTAGCAGATAAAGACCAGAACTCTGGCCGTCAGTCAGACTAGACACACTCTGAAAAAGATGTTTGTCCGTCTGCGTCTTAGTCTCCGTCTTATTACCAACTTAGACCAGACTCTCCACTCACTGTTCCTATAAGACGGCTGTCTGGGACAGACAATATGTCTTCTGTATCAGAGACTTGACCAGCAGAACATCTGCTATTAAGGAACTTACACGGCCAAGGATTGTTTGGAAAGGCTTAGAGCTCCTCCGCTCTTCCAGCATGTTCTTCCCTTTGAACAAAACCTCCTCCAATGTTTTACAGTGTCGTTAGCAGTTTGTCCGAAAGCCTCCGCTCTGGCGGATGGGCCTCAAATCCCCCCACCGGTGGCGTTAAGACGGGCACAAGCGAGATTGCGGCCGCCTGTTTAAGAAGGAGACAAGCACTTGAAGCAGGCACGCTGTCTCTGAGGGGACGAGGAAGACGTCGCCAGCGAGTGTCTCACTGTTGCAGGGTACCGCTGACCTAATCAGTACACAATGTAAACAGATGTTCGACCCGCACCGCCGCGCTGCACATCCACACGTCCTTTACAATTACACTCTTTAAAAAAGAAAGACGGGGGGGGGGGGGGGTGTAGGGGGGGTGGTCCCCCCAATCCTTCCCTCTGATCCTCAGAAAGCCATGTGTATTACTGTGGTGGCGGGGATAGAAAGAAGGATCTGGACTCATCCACTGTTTTCCAGAAAAAAGCGGCTAAGACGCTATGGTTTATTTAATGCTGACAATAGGAGCTACTTTGTCTGAGTGCTTCTTCCTCTGCAGGCTGAAGTGGGAGTAGAGTGGTGATAATGGTAATGATGGTAAAACATCGTCTTAGTGACCAGACTTAGGGGAGAGGGGAGAGAGAATGAGAGAATGAGAGAGAGAGAGAGAGAGAGAGAGAGGAAGAGAGAAAAAGAGTGGGAGAATAAGAGAGATAAGGAGAGGGCAAGGCATGAAGACAGAAAACACCCCCAAAAATCTTTCAATTAGTAACATTGGAGATTCAAATCCACCGCTTTCGGACTTTATTTCCTGAGATTTTTCAACAGACACACAATACACAATTTCACCTCCCTCCCTTCCCCCCCCTCCCTCGCCACACCCCCCTCCCTCCCTCCGTCCCCCTCTCTCCCCCCGCCCCTGTCCAGGTGTGTGTATGCTGCAGGTGTCGCTGCGTTTAGCCACATTAAGCACTGACACACACCAGTGGGAAGAGTAATCTGGTTCCCCAGGCGGTGGACCCTGTGGCTGGGGCCGCACTGCAGACACAGCACAAACACCCCCGGGCCCCTCTCCATCACAAACACACCTGGGATACATTTGGGAGGTGACACCGACCCCATGGTGTGTGTGTGTGCGTGTGTGTGTGCGTCTGTGTGGTGTATGTAGGTGCGTGACTGCATGTCTGTGTGGTGTATGTAGGTGTTTGTGCATGTCTGTGTAGTGTATGTAGGTGTGTGTGTGTGTGTGTGTGTGTGTGTGTGTGTGTGTGTGTGTGTGTGTGTGTGTGTGTGTGGAGGGTCGTCAAAGCTTTTCACACCTTCCAAGGTCTGGGTCTAGGGGTGGTGAAGTCATGGGTTCCATGTTCAAAGAGGGAGAGGCTGAGGGGCTGTGGCTGAGGCTGGAGGGGAAGCTGGAGTGGAGGCTGGAGCAAGGGCTGGAGATGAGGAAGGGGCGGAGGCTGGAGATGAGGCAGGGGTGGGGGCTGGAAATGAGGCAGGGGTGGGGGCTGGAGATGAGGCAGGAGTGGGGGCTGGAAATGAGGCAGGGGTGGGGGCTGGAGATGAGGCAGGGGTGGGGGCTGGAAATGAGGCAGGGGTGGGGGCTGGAGATGAGGCAGGGGTGGGGGCTGGAGATGAGGCAGGGGTGGGGGCTGGAGATGAGGCAGGGGTGGGGGCTGGAGATGATGGGGGGGGGGCTAGAAATGAGGCAGGGGTGGAGGTTGGAGATGAGGCAGGGGTGGGGGCTGGAAATGAGGCAGGGGTGGGGGCTGGAAATGAGGCAGGGGTGGGGGCTGGAAATGAGGCAGGGGTGGGGGCTTGGTGCAAGGCTGGTGTTGGGATTCCTGACCCTAAGCAGACAGAATGGGATCAGAGTCTTTAGGGACTTATCCTGTTCCCAACACCTGGGACCAGAAGCAGCCAGTTTGGTACAGCCAGCTAGGCTGTCATCTCTTAACTCTCCCTCAGCCTGGTCTGGGGTCAGTGCACAGCAGCCAGAACCCACCAGGATGGAGCTGGATCTGACCGACACCATCTGCTTTAGTGTTATTATATATGATTAGTTCTGCTCTTGAGAGAATTTCTTTCAAAGAAAACGAGAGAGAGAGATGTAAGGAGAGAGCCAGAGTAGGAGTCACAGAGGTTACTTGAAGCCATGCTCCTGTGCCTCTCTCTCCCCTCGTCCTCTCTCCTCGCTTCCCCTCTCTCCTCTCTCCTCTCTCCCTTCTCTCCTCTTCTGGGGTGTTTGATGGCTGAGCCATAAAAGCCCATGTGAACAGCCGGGCTCCTGCTGCTTCCTGGACTCCATTTAGATGGGGTTTTCAGACCCTGACACTGTCCACCTCACTACGCCCCGTGCCCTCACAATCCCTCCCCTACACACACAGCACAACACAACACACACACATACACACTGTCTGTAGGCCTGACCTGTGGAACACACACAGCACACTGTCTGTAGGCCTGACCTGTGGAACACACACAGCACACTGTCTGTAGGCCTGACCTGTGGAACACACACACTGGGACACACACACAAACACACACAAACCCAAATCAGGAGTGGCAGTGTTGCTGAGCTAGGCCCGGGGTGTAATGGTCAGTAATGTTCTGCTTGCCAGGGTTCAGCCCTCTCACCAGCGCCCAGGCTGGCCTGTCTTTAACTAACCCTTCACACCAGGACGTGCTCTCACGGCCCTGCTACGCCGCAGCCTCGGAGGAGAGGCGGCTAATGAACAAGCTAAATGAAAAGAGCTACAGTGGAAGGCCAGACAGAGACAGAGAGGGCATTTCATTGAGTCCCCCAGGTTAAGGCCACTTTGTTAGGACCAATACTCGGACAATTTAGCGCTACTAAACAAGCCATCACATCAGGTACTGGTTTGTGGTTACCGCAGGGACCGAATTAACCTCCTAAAGGGCCCCTGTACCCTCCAGTCATCTGTTCAGCTATCCTTTATCCCTTACTCTCACTCGCTCTCTCTCTTCATCTCACCAACATTCTCTCTATAACCTCCAGATATCCCTCCACTCAAAACAATTCACTCTGAAATTTCATCATCTCTCTCTTTCCTCTCTCTCTGTGTTTCTCTCTCTTTTTCTCTTACACATAAAGCCCACCCCCCCCCCCCCCCCAACACACACCAACCCATTCCAGGGAGTGAGTGGTAGCTTGACAGAGGAGCTTTGATGTGAGTGTTGATGAGGGAGAGTGCAGGACTGGGCTCAGACAGGTCCCTAATGAGGGAATTAAGGAGCTGCACTGGCCGCTGCACATACTAACTTCCCAAGCAGGAAAATAGAGGAGAGGGAGCGACTGGGAGAGAGAGAGAGGACGAGAGAGAGGGTGAGAGAGAGGGGGAGAGAGGGGGAGAGAGAGAAAAGGAGAGAGAGGTAGAGAGAGAGAAGGAGAGAGAGAGAGGGTGAGAGAGAGGGAGAAAGTGAGAGGGTGAGAGAGAGGTAGAGAGAAGGAGAGAGAGAAGGTAAGAGAGAGGTAGAGAGAGAAGGAGAAAGGGTGAGAGAGAGGGCGAGAGAGAGTGAGAGAGGGCAAGAGAGAGAGTGTGTGTGAGAGAGAGGGCAAGATAGAGAGGGCAAGAGTGAGAGACGGTGAGAGAGAGAGAGAGAGAGAGAGAGAGAGAGAGTTAAGAAAAGAAGGAAGCTAAAGGATAAATCAAGAATGAGGGGGATAGGGGAATAGGTGGGGAAGAGAGGGAAAAAGAGAGACTGGAGAGAGAAGCTAATCTGTCAGATCTAACCAAGCGGGTAGCTAACTCTCACCTCTTACAAACAGTAAACCTATACCAGTGTTGAATGGCTACAGGCATGACCTTGGGCTCATTCAAACCATCTGGATCACATGCACACAAACACACACACCCCTTAAACACTAACACACACACAGCCTCACCGTAGTGGGAGTCAAGGTAGCCGTTGCGGGGGTCCATGGTGAACAGAGTCCCTCGATAGGGCAAGGCATGATCAGTCAGGTGGGGGAGCGAGTTGTGCAGCTCCTTCTTCACCAGCTGGGGGCGCTCCTCCGTGGAGGTGGACGGCTCCTCACTAAGCTTGCTGGCAGGGCGGCCCGGGGCGGGGCCCTGGGAGCTGAGGGCATTGCGCCTCTCTCTGTGGTACGATGTGCCCGAACTCTCGTCTTCTACAGGGGATCAGAAGAGAGGGAGGAGGAAGTGAGAAGAGAGGGAGGAGGAGGCGAGAGGGAGGAGGTGAGGAGAGAGGGAGGTGGAGGTGAGAAGAAAGAGGGATGAGGAAGTGAAGAGAGCGGCAGGAGGAGGCGATGAGAGAGGAAGGAGGCGGCGAGGAGAGGAGGCGAGAAGAGAGTGAGGTGGAAGTGAGGAGAGGGGGGGGAGGAGGTGAGGAGAGAAGGGGTAAGTTTCTAACTCCACAAATCATTTGTTCAAAATGCGTTTTTAGAAGGATTCACATACTTGAACTCTGAGCAACCCAAATAAACAGAGACCCCAACATTAACCCTTGTCATGGTGAACGGAATCATAAGTGTTTAATCTGCTTTAAATGTCAGGGACTTTAGCTCATGCGCACACACACATGGCTTCAAACCCCCCCCCCCCCCCTCACCCACCCACAGACACACACAACTTCAACCTCAACGCTGCCCCCCACCCAACGCAGCAGACATCTCCACTCTCTCCAACAAAACTCCACCTCCACCCCTGCATGCTTCAGTCAGGGCAGCGTTTCCCACGTCTGTTCCCAAAGCCAGCTCTCCTCTGTTCTTTTTAGAAAGAGAAGGATTCCCATGGAGACGACTCTACAGTCCCCCGCCCCCCCCCCTGCATTCCAACCTGCCCATTAACTGGCCTCATGGGTAGCATCAACTCTATCCCGCCTTCAGTTTTCTCCTCTCCTTTCTTGTTCCTTCGTTCTCCCGCTCTCTTTTCCTTTATCGCTCTTTCTTTCCGCCTGTCTCCCTCTCAGCCCTCCTCCTTTCCTCCATTCCTCGCTCTTGTCTCTCTCCATTCCTCCTCCTTCTCTGATTCTTTCTTGCCCTCCCTCCACCCTGCGCTCTCTCCCCCTCTCTGTCTCCTTCGTCAGACTAAAAGTCTCTGTGTTGGGGTGGAGGGCTGGACAGGGAGAGCAGAGCCATGGTGCCTCCAGAGAGCTTCTCTCTGCCGAGGAGGTTGACTGAGGAAGAGTTCAAGGGCTCAAGCGCCACTGGAAATATTTCACCTTTGACCCGCCCCCATGACCCAATCTTTATGGGGTCCCTGGATTTCCTGACCTGCTGTGAGAGTTGCCGTGGCGATACTGTACCCTCCCCATTCTGAGCAGCCCCCGGGGATGGGGGATTCTCTGGGAGACACCAAACTTGGGATCCAGAGGTAATAATGTGCAATTAGAACACAGCCTAGCCTCGTCAGTCTAACGACTCCCCACTGGATATGGCCTTTTTCAACTGGAGCCAACAAGCAAAGCGTGTGACCCTTGAACATAGACACATGTCATTTTTGTAAGGATGCCTGAAGGAACTTCTACTCTAGGGAACCCGCTTATTCACTTCAGACAGAGAACGATGCAGTCCCCCCTCTCCCGACCCTCCTCCAGACCCAGTGTGATCTAGGCTGAGGCCCACTTCTCAACAGCCCATGTTCGTGATTGGTCCCCTGGTGCAACCCCTTCTCCCATTTCCACCGCGCTGATTGGCTGCAGTTGGTCGGCGCGGTCCAGTGACCCGGCCCCTCCGGTGTCTCACTGCGAGCCTGGCAAAGTGCCGTGTAACCGGCGCCAGACGTTCTGTAAGCGTTTGCCGCCTAGTGCAGAAGCCCCCCCTCCATCACACACACACACACACACACACACACACACCCTCTGAACAGATAAGCAGCCTCCAAAAGCCAATTAAGAGCAGAGGAGAGGGCCAGATTAAGGAGCACACCGGAGAGAGTTGCTATCGTGTGTGTGTGTGTGTGTGTGTGTGTGTGTGTGTGTGTGTGTATGTATGAGTGTGTGTCAGAAGGTGTGAGAGACTGTGCATGTGGAAGTGACCGTGTGTGCCTCTGTGTGTGTGCGCCTGTGTGTGTGTGCCCCTGTGTGTGTGTGCCTGTGTGTGTGTGCGCCTGTATGTGTGCCTGTGTGTGCGTGCCTGTGTGTGCGCCTGGTGTGTGTGTGTGTGTGTGTGTGTGCGCACGCCTGTGTGTGTGTGTGCCTGCATGTGACCCCACAGGTCCACCTCTCATTCCCCTCACTCTCCAACATCCATCAGCGCAGAAGCGTAGCGCTCGCAGCAAATTCCACGAGTCTTAACGCGGAACTGACATCCAGGGCGAGAAGCTCTGCTCTCATCCGCGCGAAATGACACTGTCAGTTGTGATATAAGAATTTAATCCCATACTGCACAGCCCCGTGATCTTATTAAGGGAATAATGGCACTTATGTGGTTAAAGCTGGATTAATAGGCCTGCTCTTGCAAAGCGCAACATTAACATAAAGGGATTTCTGCAATGGGTTCATCTCCTCACAAGGATTTGAGGAAGTGGAGTACGGTAAACTACGCTGGGAGCAGGGAGGGAGGGAGAGAGGGAGGGGAACAGGGAGATAGACAGAAAGCGTTTGAAAGAGTGAGAGGGATAGAGAGAAAGCAAGCGTGAAAGAGGGAGGGAGTGAAAGAAAGAAAGAAAGAAAAAAAGGAAGAGAGGAGAGGGGGAGTTGAGGATAGTGTCTGAGGTCTGAGCCCAGTCAGAGGACAGCTGGAGGTCAGGAAGAGGGGCACCTTGTACTTTAAACCAGGAGACTTGGGAAAGCTGGCAGATGTATATCTTCTTGGATCTAAGCTCTGGTCTAATGGCTGCAAAGCTGCAGTCTGTGAAGTCCTGTGTAATACTGTTCACACACCGTTCATGTGGAGTGTTATCATGTCAACTCTGTCACAACTCTGCTCTGGTCTTTCCCTCTCTCACATGCACGCTCTCACTCCTCACGTGCACACCCTCACTCCTCTCATGCACGCTCTCACTCCTCACGTGCACACCCTCACTACTCTCATGCACACTCTCACTCCTCACATGCACACTCTCACTCCTCACATGCACACGCTCACTCATCACATGCACGCTCTCACTCGTCACATGCACACTCTTACTCCTCATGTGCACACTCTCACACTCTCTTCTTCTCCATTTCCCTCTCAGTGACCCCTATTCAGTACATGCTCTCCTCTCTCTCTCTCTCTCTCTCTCTCTCTGTGCTCCAAGTGAGGTCAAGCGTCTAATACTTCAATCACACACAAGTGTCAACCCGCCCCCCGACAGTCACCATGGTGAGCCCAGCAGGGGTTCATCATTCTACCATATACTACCTTAAGGGCTTCATGACTCATCAATTCATACCACCTTAAATGGTTGAGCAAACACTTGGGAGGAGAGGGGTCAACTGAGGGGATCGCTGAATGGTGTGACTCAGGAAGACAGGAGGAGGGTGAGAGGAGGAGGGAGGATGAAGGGAGGAGGGAGAATGAAGGGAGGAGGGGAGGTTGGAGGGGAGGTTGGAGAAAGGAGGGAGTAGAGATGGAGAGATGAAGAACGATGGGGGAAGGGAGAAGGCCAGAGGAGAAGGAAGGCACCTTCCACCATTTTGAACAGGAACCCATTCAACTGAATAGAAAACTTTGAATGGGGTATAGTTTCCTCATTCGGGATGTTTAGCCCAAGTCTGAAACAGTTTCACAGTGTATTGTGCCAGAGGAATGTGGGCCTTCTTGTCGGAGTTTTCATTCCAGCAATGTAAGTACCCTTGTTGGAATGGAGAGGATCCAGGTGTGGGCAAACGCTTTGAAACCACCCCAGCCAACAGAGGAGCCCCCCCCAGCCCTGGCCAGCAAGCTCCACACAACCACCTCTCCATCCTTTGCTCTCTCTCTCTTTCTCTCTCTCTCCCCTATCTCATTTTTCATTCTTCTTTTATTTCCTTTTCTTTTTCTCCCATGGTTATCCCATCCATCTTTCCGTCCATCCGTCCATCCGTCCATCCGTCCCTTCATCGGTCCGTGACTCCACCGGTGGGTTCTATTCAAGCCCAACACAAAGCAGCCGGCCAGTCCTCAATGGACCACGGGGAAGCGTACCTTGCACCCAACAACGAAAGGAAAGATTTAAAAAAAAGAAGTACCCCCGTTCTCTCTATGGTGATTGAATTTCTTAACATCTTTTCAAAAAAGCGCTTAAATGCCTGGAGGCGAGAGGAAGAAACAACCTAATGGTGGATAGGGAGCACTGAACAAATTTCAGAGCCCTTTCCTGCTCGCGTTTGAGGTTGAAAGCGAGCTCCTGCCTTTCAAGTTTCAAAGTCCTCCTTCCTCCCGCAGTGTCACTGAAGGATTTGAAAAGAAGGTAATTGTGCTCACTGCCTCCCTGATCAGAGCGCACGCCTGGCCTCTAGTATTTCAGGAGCTTTCTCTGCCACTATAATAGAGACTGGTGCAAGCGCTCCAACCCTCCCTCCCTCGGACTCCAACGCTCTCTCTCTCCCTCCTTCTCTGTCTCCCTCTCCGCGTTTTCACTTTGCAATTGCTCTTTATAATTTTTTGGGCCACATTCTCTTACTCTCACTCTCCCTCCCTCTCTGTCTCTCCCTCCCTCTCTCTCTCTCCCTCCCTCTCCCGTGCTTTCTATCTCTCTTTCACGCTCAGCCAGCCGCTCATTAAATCCTAATGCCCCGGCTTCTCCCCTTTTAAAGTCCTGGGCCTCCATTGTAAAACCAGGGTTTGGATACCTTCACAGAAGGCCCCATGCTTGAGCAAAGCAGAGAGGCCTTTAACTGGATCCTGGAAAGGAGAACAGGGGGGGGAACGAATACCATCGAACGACAAAAACGAAAATAGAAAGCGATAATGAGACATGTTGGGAGCCAGATCCTGGAGAACAGACGAGGGCCCGGGCCCCAGGACTAAAGGGCCCGAGTTAAGGGTGCCCGGACGGAGAAGCAAGACAAAAAAGGGTGGCCGGTGTTCCTCAGAGGTTGGAGGAGCACAGTCTGATAATCTGCGCCCACCTCAAAGGCGTTTGACTTGGTGCCCCAGGTGGTGCGCTGGAGCTTCTCACCACTTGGCCAGAGAGAGAACGTTCTGGAGGGACAGCACAAGCCAGGTTGCATCACTGTTCAACTACCTCGTGTTTGTTTCTCCACCACAGGATTTTGGAGGGTGTGAGCGAGAAGGAGGAAGAGGAGCTGGAGGAGGGGGTGGAGGAGGAGCTGGAGGAGGGGGTGGAGGAGGGGGTAGAGGAGGGGATGGAGGAGGGAGTGGAGGAGGAGCTGGATGAGGGGGTGGAGGAGGGGCTGGTTGCAGTTCTGAACAAACGCCAACCTTGTTCCCACCTGTGAACGACCTATCGGCGGTAGTGTCGTTAGAGTGAAAGGGTTTGGCTGGGAAACACACAGAGGGTGGGGGAGGAGAGGAGGAGAGGAGAAGTGAACACAAAACACTTCTTCAAAGCTCTCCTCCTCCTGTGAAATAATCTCTCTTTCTCTCTCTCGCTCTCTCTCTCTCTCTCCCCCCCCTGTTTTTTTCTTTCTCTTGCAAATCAACTCCCGGGAAAGACTCAAGACTCCCCCAATTAACAATGAGAGGGGAGAGGCAGATTCCAGCGGCTGGCGAGGGTTTAATAAGAGCACCTCTCCAAGCAGCTTAGAGAAGCCTGCCTACCTGATTCACCGGCCTGGCACCTGCACTATAGACACTGCAAATCATCCACGATTAGCATCGGATGAAAGGAAAGAGAGGGAAAGAGAGAAAAAGAGAGGATGGGAGGGAAAGAGAGACAAGAGAGAGAGGATGAGAGAGACGAGAGAGGAGAGAGAGGATGAGAGAGAGATCACTACAGTAAAGAGCAGTGAGGATTACTGCAATTGTGTGTGGGATATTTTTCTGATCAACTTCTTGGCTGGCTGTCCTTGGATCCAGAGTTGCCAGAATATTTCCTTTTAACCCCCGCTGTGTGTGTTGAGTACTGTCACCACAACAGAGTTCAGTTCCCTATTATGTGAAGGTGACTGTGTCCCAGCCCAACTTCCATTCTCAGTAAAGCAGGGTAACATCCAAGAATTCTTTCTTTGACAAAATAAAATAAACATAAAACATGTCTTGTCAATGTCACTAGTAGAAACAAAATCACAGAACCTGTTCTTGTCTTCAAATCTAAGCCGTGTTGGCTTGACGTTCCTATTACTATTTTACTCTCTCTCTCTCTCTCTCTCTCTCTCTCTCTCTTTCTCTCTCTCTCTTTATCCCGCTCGCTCTCTCAGCATCAACTCTTGCGTTCAAAAATCTGTCAAAGCTTAACAAGCAAAAGGGGGCTAATTCCTTCTAACTTTGCCCCCATTTCATTCTGTATTTGTGTGCGGGGGGACTCAGTGCTGGTGCATTATTTAACTAGCGGAGTGTGTGACTGATGGTGGGGCTAATTACAGGGAGACGCTGTAGGCAGATCTCCTGGTAGGCTTCCTATTATCAGCCCCCCAATCCCCCCCCCACCGCTTCCATGACTGCTCTCCTCGATCAGCTCAGCTCCCAGGCCCGTGCCGCTCTCTCCGCCGCCGGGGGTCTGTAGGGACCCCCTCTACCAGGGCCCCAGCAAGCGGCCCCAAGGTTGGGGAGGGGAGAATCAAAGCCTGGCTTCTTCTGCCCCGGCTCCCTCCTCTCTCCTTTCTATCTCTCCTTTTCTTTCTCTCTCTCTCCTGTTCTCTCTCTTTTTTGTCTCTCTCTCTCTCTCTGTCTTTCTCTCTCTATGTCTCTATCTCCAAGCTTACCAAGAATCAGCCTCACAGCAGGGCAGGGCTATGCCAGGCCTCACCCTTACCCCTCCACTCCTTCACCTATCTACCCCCCTGGGCTGCCCCCCACCACCACCACTGCCCCCATCCCATTAGGGGCAGGAGCCCTGTGCGGGCCCACTGGGGCGCAGCCCCACACCCCAGGACAGCACCATCATCATCAGGGCCACATTGTGGGGAGGCAATGAGCCTGGCAGCTTCACAGCTGAAGGAGCCCTCGCTTTTTTAATGCACACTGATGCATTTTTCGGCCATGGAAACCCAGGGCCTTTTAAGGGTTTTTTTGTGGAGTTTTTTACTCAAAGGGCATCTTGCCTCCGCGTTCTTTTGAGGATTCAAAACCCCCGAGTTGTATTTGATGGGAGAGTGAAAGCAGCGCTGATGCTATATAAAGGGGTTTGATTAGCATTAGCATGGCTTCAGTCACTATCATGCAACCTTGTTTTTGATTCTGCCTGACCTCCAGGACAATGGTACATGATTGAGGGCAAAGACAGACTAGACTAGACGACACTGGAGTGATCGAAACTGGCCCGGCCTAGCCTAGTCATGTCTGGTTTGATCTAGACTAGTTTGGTTTGATCTGGTTTTACTAAGCTGAACTGGACTAAATTGCATTGGGAGACCTGATCAGTTCCGGCAGACCTAGGCAGCCTGCCCACCAGTCTAGCCCAGGCCAGGCCAGCTTTCCACTGGGTCGGCAGTGCTGGAATCCCACTCCTGACACCAGAATGATCCGGACCGAGCCTGTCTGGGCCACTCTGATTAGGCCCTGCTCGCCAAGACAAGCAGACTCCCTGCCAAGCCAAAGAGGTAGAGAGCCAACTGGAGTTTGGAGCCGGAAGAGAGAAAAGTCTTATGCCATCTGAGACAGTTTGATTCCACTAAGTTATCTTCTGATTGTGCAGGATGGTTTTCATGAATTCACTTTCCTAACTACTCAATTCTGCTGACCTGCAAAGTAATTGTCTGGCCCCACCCTATCCCTGACATGTTGCTGCCTCAAGCTACTTCTCTGCCAACTCAACTTGTGTGCGTGTGTATACGTTGAATTGGCTTGTGTGTGTGTGCGTGTTCGCGTGCTTTGTCACAAATACATGCAAGCCACTCAGGCGAAGAAGGCCCCTTTAAGACAGTTAGCCACTGTATAGCGGCTGGATAATTAGACACTTCAAAGGCACCTGGCCGCCATCTCCTCCCAGAGGAGGCTAGGATCCCCCCATTCCCACTCCGTTTAAAAGCATGTTAACTCCTATCTGAGGCTAGCAGGCTAATTTAACTTTTGACATTTGATATCTGAGGAATGAGAGGGATCAGCCGTTTAGCTGGAACAGGATTACCTCCCCTGCACCCCCCCCCCCCCCTCGCCTTCTCTCCAACCCCCAGCCCCCACTACATACCCACACCCCAAAACCATCTTCCAACCAGGCCACATTCATTCAGCGCCCCACCAGTTAAGCAGTTTATCAATGACTGGTAAATGTCTGGGTTCTGTCCGTGGTTGGGCCTATCAGCCTCTCTCTCTATCTGCTTCTCCCCCCCTAACTCTATCTCTGTCTCCCCAGCTCACCACTGACTACGGTGATTATAGCTCAGCCGCTCGATGTACTGCAGCAATGTATGGATCAGTCTCATCCATCCTCCTAAGGCTGTGATGGCCTTCAGACCAGAACCACCTGCCTGGCCCCTCCGTCTGCATCCAGAACCACCTGCCTGGCCCCTCCGCCCGCATCCAGAACCATCTGCCTGGCCGCTCCTGCCGGATCCAGAACCACATGCCTGCCCGTTCACTCAGATCCAGAACCAACTGCCTGGCCCCTTCACTCGGATCCAGAACCACCTGCCTGGCCCCTTCACCAGGATCCAGAATCACCTGCCAGGCCCCTCCGCCCTGGTCCAGAACCACCTGCCAGGCCCCTTCACCCAGGTCCAGAACCACCTGCCAGGCCACTCCTCTCGGATCCAGAAGTCACACATCGCATCTGCTCTCTCCTCAACGTCACCATGGAGACAGGCTCTGCCAGAGTTTTCCCTCTCAGCCTCGGCACAGAGGCTCCTTACCCTCAGGCCACAGGCAAACCCCATCCAGGGAGGCCTGGTTCCGGATGACCTCTGACCTCTTGTGTGGATGGAGTGGGTGTTAGGCAGTTAAATCAAGGTCATAACTCACACATTGGATTTGGTTAGTCGATCTCTGTTTAATGTCTACATTACAGGTTGAATCTGGGTGCTGTGTGTGTGTGAGCGTGACAGATCTGGGTTAAACACACGGCAAGGCGAGGGCCTTTGATGCCACAGCTGGGAACGCTTACAGATTCTCACCCGCCACATTCAGACACAAGGCCCTCTCTCTCTCTCTCTCTCGCTCGCTTGCTCTTTTACAGGGAAGCATGACAATCCATATTCCAAACTACAAGCCAAACGTCATAAAAAGAACACAACCAAACAGATTCATGGAGCCCCACGCCCAGAGTTGTAAAAACAATGCAAGCATCAGCCAGCAGTGGGGAAACAGAGCGCCCACGCTCGCCGCTTACGGACCAAACCACAAACTCAAACTCAGGTAAATCAAATCGGCGTTCTTGTGTCGCTCCGTTACATGTTTTATTCTCAAATTCGTCGATGCTCTTGTTTTCTCGTCAAAACCGATTTTTTTTCTACTGGCAGCTCAAGATCCACTATGTTCCTATCAGAGGCAAACTTAAACTGTTAAAAATATATAAATCTTCATGTACCTCCCCCTCAAGGGTGTGGTCTGCTCCAAACCAAGCCCATTTTCCTGGGTGGGATCTGGGTGGGTGGAACCATTCTGTAAATTGGGGGTGTGCTCCAGACAGGTAAGGTCTGGACCCACTCATTAACTTGTTTAGAGCAGACAGAAAGCCAAGGAGATTAGAGGAGGGAGGAGGGAGGACAGAAGCAAGCTGTTGGCCCGGAGCAAGACACACACCAGCAGGCTGGCAACACACACACAAACACACACACACACACACACACACACTGCGAACATACATAACTTTCATGATGTGAGCAAGTTTAGTACTGTTGAGACTGTCCATACAACCCTTGTCCTTGTCCCTGTCTCTCTTTCTCCTCTCCCGCTCACCCCCTTCACCACACCCCCACCGCCCCACCCCCGACCTCCCTCCCACTTTCCAGGGGCATGGGGCAGAGGGACAGAGGGACTCAGGCCGCCCCTAACTGAGCTGGGCTGGAGCCAGGACAGAACAAAGAAACTATTGAGACCCGGAGCACAGGGGAGGAGAGGAGGAGAGACGTAATTTGGGCTGCCTTAGCGCTCCCTGACAGCAGATGAAGTCATGAGGTCGCCAAACAGTTCATAAGCACAGGCATATCTGTGTGTGTGTGTGTGTGTGTGTGTGTGTGTGTGTAAGGTATACACTTTTAAGGTAGTAAAAAGATACTCCATGACTCTCCGGAATGTGTGTTCAATCACTTTGTGAGAGCTACGCAAGAAAGCTAAACCTTGTTGGGGTTCTCCTGTGCCCCAATTTTGGTATAGAGGGATGTCCTCTCTCTCTCACACACACTCTTTCTCTATCTCCTTCCCTCACTTCATCCCTGGCTCCCCCTCTCTCCCTCCCTCCCTGGCTTCCTCTCTCTCTCTCTCTCTCTCTCTCTCTCTCTCTCTCTCTCTCTCTCCCTCCCTCCCTCTCGCTCTCACTCTTTAACTGTGTTTAGGCACCAGACAAAAACGAAACATCTCCAGTATGCTCTCTTCCTCTCTCCACCTCTCTGTGTGTTACCCCTCCCTCTCTCTCTCCCCCTCTCCCTCCCTCTCTCTCTTCCCCTCTCTCCTGGGGAGTCTGTCTGGCCCCAGTCTGACAGGAAACACGTTGGTCCTGGTCTCGAGCTGTCGCTGCGAGGCCTCCATCCTCAACATCATTAGACTCTCACCTGCAGGTAAGACCACAGAGGGGGGAGAGAGAAGTGGGAGAGCGAGACACAGAGAGACACAGAGAAAGAGAGGGAGAGAAACAGAGAAAGAAAGGGAGAAACTATGTGTGTGTGACAGTTCATATGTGCGTGCCAGCTTGTCATGCACCCATGTGCAATAGCGTGCCCCTAAACGGCCGTGTGTGTTGGAGCGCTTGTCGGTTAAAGCATTTATCTCACTAGCGGAGAATACCCATGGTCAATTAAAATGCCTTTAGAGGAGCCTTCAGTTGTCAGAGGCCCCTGAGAGGGGATTGGCCCCGGGCGGGGGGTTAGAGGGGAGGAGGCGGACAGGGAGGGGGACTGGTGAGAGACAGCTATGGCATTGATTAACATGAGAAGGGCTTGCTCAAGTTCAACTAGCACGCCCTTCTGGTGTTAGCAACAGACGTTTGTTTCCCTGCAAGTAGGACGCTGCTGTCGAACCCCCGTCTCTGCACAACATCTGAGTCTAATTCTCCACATGCCCTCCATCTGAAAATCAATCCTTCTCCAGGTCCTCTTCACTCTTCTTTCTCCCCCTTCGACTTTCCCCTTTCTGACTCTCTCTTTCCCACTTCCTCCTCCACACCCCCATTCCCCCCCCCTCCTCCACCCCCCCGGTTTCCTTCCTCCCCACCACCCCCTCCTCCCTCTCCTCCCCCCTCTTCCTCTCCTTTTCCTCTCCTCCTCCTCTGCTCCTTCCTTCCTTAGATGTACCAGCGTGAGGGGATTATGCTGTCTCTGCCTGGATGTGGAGAAAACAAAAAATGGATCTTATCAACTGACACCCCCCTGCTATCCAGCAGGACGATGCTGTGTGTGTGTATGTGTGTGTGTGAATGTGTGTGTGTGTATGTGTGTGTCTGTGTATGTGTGTGTGTGTGTTGTGTGTGTGTGTGTGGTGTTGTGTGGGTGTGCATATGTGTGTGTGTGTGTGTATGTGTCTGTGTATCTGTGTGTGTGTGTGGTGTGTGTGTGTGTGGTGTGTGTGTGTGTGTGCGCGTGCATGAGTACCGTGAGAAGGGTGCTATGGCAGGCCAAACTCCAACATGGATGTGTTGCGTGGTAACGTCTGCCAGCCATGGCAGATCTCTGTCTCTTTTTTTATAGAACTTTAAACCAGAGATATTTACTGGGGCTCTGGGAGGAGAGCGGGGCTGACGGGAGGAAGTGGAAGGAGGGCAGTGGGAGGGAGCGGAGTGAGGGAGGGCAGCAGGAGGGAGGGAGGGCAGTGAGAGGGCCTGGAGGGAGGGACAGAGGGTAGCAGGAGGGAGGGAGGGCAGCTGGAGGGAATACAGTGAAAGGGAGTGTAGGGCAGCTGGAGGGAGTGGAGGGAGGGAGGGCAGCAGGAGGGAGGGAGGGCAGCAGGAGGGAGGGAAGTGAGAGAGAGTGGAGGGTAGTGAGAGGGAGTGGAGGGTGGAAGGGCAGCAGGAAGGATGGCAGTGAGAGGGAGAGGAGGATGGGAGGGCAGCAGGAGGGAGTGGTGGGAGGGAATGAGGGTGGCATTCTCTCCAACCTCTGTTTCTAATCAATCACCAGAAATTACTGGCGTGGTTTATGGCTTTTGATCCTGGCTCCTCTTTCGCACTGCGAGAGAGAGAGAGAGAGAGAGTAGAGAGAGAGTGGCCGGGAATAAGGGGGGAGGGGAGGCAAGAGGTGAGAGGGGTGGGCCAGGGGGGCGGGGAGGTCAGGGGGGAGAGATTAGGGGGAGCGGGGGGTGAGAACTAGCAGCGCGGCGAGGGCTGTGTGTTGTCTGAAACATGAGACGGTGTCTTGGTTTGTCTGACTGGGTCTCTCTGCAGGGTTCGTGTACACAGCCCAGCCCAGTGCACAAGCACAAATAAACACTAGGGCACATTGTCCAAGTCTGGACTAAATCAGGATGCTGAAACATCAATATTCTCCCAGCTCACACGTACACAGAATACTTTTACATCCATTGTTACGGCAGCACAAGGTACAATTTAGTATCCGCACACACTCACTCACGCTCATACACACCAACACACTCACAAACCAGTTGCTGTCTCATCAAGTCCCTCCCTGAGCCCAACATCCCCCCCCCCTCCTGCCCCCCTCCTGAATGGGAGATCCACTGGAGGTGAGCAGGCTTGAAGGAGTGGACAAGAGAGAGAGAGAAGGACGAGCCACTATACGTTCTCCTGGCAGGAGGGGGGGGGGGGGGGGGGGGGGGGGGGGGGGCAGCCAGCCGGCAAATGGACGGTGTGGCAGAATAATCAACTACTGTTTCTCTTCTTTATGGGTCTGTTTACGAGACCCTTCCTCAAACCTGTCTCGCGCTCTCTCTCTCTCTCTGTCATTCTCTCTTCCTCTCACCCTCTCTTCTCTCTCTCTCTCCCCTCTCTCTCTTGTTGCTAGGGGCAGACTGGGGAGGGCAGCGAGTCACAGTAGGCGGGCTGATAAGCCTTTGTGAAGCTGATTGGTTAAGACCCCTGTCAGTGACCCGGACGACCCCTAAGTCACAGGTCTCTCTGACTCCCAGCATGCCTCTGAGGATGACCTCACATGCTGCAGAGGGTTTAGTTGGCTGGCATGAGGAGGTCATGCATGTCACAGTCCATGGGTCAGGTGGTTCTCACAGGTGTAGACTGGACCAATTGGATCTCCCAGGGTTGGTAGAGGAACGCTAGATATGTTAAAGGACTGGCTCTGGTCTGGTCAAAAGGAGCACTGACTAAGCAGACAGACATGCAGACAGGCGGCTAGACAGGCAGAAACGCAAACAGACAGACAATGAGGTCAAAAGGATGGGAACACTCTGAGGCAGAGAGGCTGGAAGGATAGGACCAGAGCTGGATCCAGGACCGGAGCCAGTCGAGGGCCTGTTGGGGCTGGGCTGCCGAGGGCCTCTCCACCCAGAGTAGCAGCGTGGCTAGGCTAATCCCCTGCCTGAGGCCCCTGTGAAGCTGCCCTGCCAAACGCCTGTCTCCCCGCTGCTGAAGGAAATTGCCTTGAGTGCAGAGGGCCATGAAACAACTGGCTCACTGGCAGAGTCTGCATGGCGTGTGTGTGTGTCCCTCCCTCCATTCTTCCCCTCCTCTTCGATCTCCCCCCTGCCTCCCACCTTCATCCACCGATGCCATCTAGCTCCATCAGTGTCTGGCCCGTGTTTCTTTCTCTTGAACCATCGTGACGTACGCGCCACATCTTTTTGTCTTTTGGTAAAAGAAAAGGATCAAGCTGCTGGAGCCGTTCATGTGTTGGATGGAGGAAAAATGAGGAGAAGAAATTGACAAAAAAACAAAAAACAAAAAAACAAATGTTGAGTGGGGAAGGGAGGTGGAAATGTGAGGAGGGGGGAGGGAGGGGAGAGAGAGAGAGAGGGAGGGGGGCAGGACTCAGTGGAAAAACAGTTGATTATGAGTCCCATCATGTGATCAATGTTTTCATTAATAAGACGGATCACACGGCTGTCAGCTGGCTGACGGGGGGCTGAGAGATGATGCGCTCACAACACTCCATTTCCACACACACAGCAAAAGACCCCCCCTCTCCTTCCCTCACACACACGCACACACACACTCTGTCGCTGTACGTCCCTCCATTACAACCCCCGCCCCCCCCCCCGCACACACACACACTTTCTTGTGTCCCCACATTCTGTCCCACACACACATACACCACACACACTCACACAAAGTCTCTTGGGGGGAAGTGAGGGAGAGGGGTGGGGGTGCAATGGGGTGGTTTTGTTGATGGGGAGGGGGGTGAGGGAGGCCGTGAGGGAGGAGAGGAGGGGTGTGAAGGGGGTGAAGAAAAGTGAAAATCCATTTTGAAACCCATTTTCAATTAGGGTCCACAAGCTGTTATCACAGGTGTCCCAGAATTGTGGGCCGTAAGTGAAAATGTCTCCGATCCGTTTCTGAAATGAAACCTTATCTGGGCGCCACAAAGATGGCCAGGACAGCGTATCTGTAAATGACTTTCCCTCTTCCGCTGGTAACAGGGACTTCATGTCTGTCAGATGACATCCCCCCTCTCTTAACAATTGATCATTTAAATGCCTGCCTAAGAAGAAGGGATCTCTCTTCCTCTCTCTCTTCCTCTCTCTCTTCCTCTCTCGTCCTCTCTCTCTTCCTCTCTCTTCCTCTCTCTCTTCCTCTCTCTCTTCCTCCTAGCGCTGTCCTCCCCTTCTCTCCTTCACTTCTGTCTCTTCCCTCCTCCTCAAAAGACGCTTTCTTCTTTCAAAGCAGTCAACTGCTCCTTTTTTTCTCCTAAACACTTTAGTGACGCCCTCCGTTTGCAGCGGGTCTTCTGTGGTGACAGGCCAGAGGACAGGACATTAGCGCGCTCTCCACACATGTGTGCCTGAGTGCTAGCCAGACCCTGTTTGAGCCCTATCTACCCCAGCCAGCTAAGAGCTTTCACAGTTTCACACTCCTTGCTAACCTGGTCTGCTCACAGACACTGGTGGATCGGGATTTGAACAATACACGGAGCTTGGTTGGTCTCAACGGCTGGAGGGAGACAGAGCTGCTCTCTTCTCCTCAAATCTCTTTCCACAGATCAGCAACACCCATAATGCCAATGACCCACGGCCAGGCATCCAAACCTTTTTTCCTTGGTCTTCCTTGTATCTATTCCACACCCCCACTGGCTCCCCCCCCTCCCCCCCACAGCACAAGCCATCGCCTCCTTCCCCTCCCTAGCCCCCTCCCTCCTTTCCATCTTTATTAGCAACATCTTCCCAGACGACGCGGACTCTCATTCAGCCAAAGAGCATGGACATCTTTTTTTATTTTTCTTTTACCTGAAAGCACAAAAGAATCGGGAGACCTGTGGTCCACGATGAAGAGGAACGAGGTAGGACATAACGTGCCATACTCTCATGCGTCTCCTACATGCCCCCCCCCCCAAAACCCCATCCTCCACCCCCACAACCTTAAGAAAACCAACCAGAACATTGTTGGGGGCACAGTGGTTCTCTTTAGAGCTGTCAGGGCAGGAGAGGGTCCCGCAGGAGGAATGATACGCAGGGTGGAGCCACATGGTACCATACTGCTGTACAAGGAGACCTGAGGGGTTTCCTGGGGCCCGGAGCAGGGGCCAGGGCTCCATGTGACAAGGAGAGAGACACATGCACGCTCCTCCACACAGCCTTCCTGAGGAGAGGTCGGCAGGCCCAGGCATCCACACAGCCGCTTACAATTAGCTTTTGTTTTGTGTGGAGTGGACAGGCAAGGGGCGAAGGGAGGGGGGGAGGGGCGCGGGGGTTAAAGTTCAGCGGGGTGTTGGGTTACACCTGATAGGAGGTTATGAGTTCTGGGGAGACTGGGGGAATGCACTGTGATTATAACCACACAAAGAATGTGTAAGCTATCTTATGATTCAGGGGAAAGAGAGAGAGAGATTTGGAAAGAACCCTTTTGCCATGCAACCTAGGTGTACTCCTCTCCCTGTCTCCATCCATCAGTCTGTGGGTACTTCTCTCCTGGCCTGCAGTGTGTCCCCCTATCGTGACAGCCTCCAGTTAAAGTGATTGCAGGGACATGTTCCCAGGACAAACTTTGGGCATTTAGAGGAGTAATTACCAGCACATTACAAAGAAAAACCCGCAATCATCAAGCCAAATTGCATCCATGCTTTTTCCGCAGCATAAACCTTTTTTTCCTCTCTTTCTCTCTCTCTCTCTCTTTCTCCTTTCTTCCTCCTTTAATTAATAAAACTGTGCTGGCCATCTGGAAATGAGGGATTAGTCCAGATAGAGTTAGGCATGTTCCCAAGATGCATCAGGACGCATTCTCCCTACCCAGAACTCCCTGCCAGACCATACATCCTGTTCAGTGACCCCTGTGGCGAGACAGTGGCAGCTGCCGACACGCCAAGGCTCTGACTCTGGTCCTGGCGACTTTTGAAAGTACCTCGCCTCTGACCTGTGGCGATAACATTTGACATCCTTCAAAAGCCAGCGGAAACCCAGGGTGACAGAGTCCCGTCTGGACCGGCCCTCCTCCTTCCACCCCCCCATACGCCTCCCTCCCCGCCCTGCACCTCCACCCACCTCCACCCCCCTTCCTTCCCCTCCAACGTCTCCAGCCACCTCCATCTTCTGGATCTTCCTAATGAGTCCAGCTGCAGTTTAAGTCACAGTCATTTCTCCTGGCACTTTCTTCTGACTTAACGTCTGGCCCTGCCAGCCCCCCCACCTCTGACATCCCGTATTTAGTTATCTCATAATCTCCCTGCTCACCAAGGACCAGGCGGACTGAACCATGGCGGCCCTAATGAAGACGGAGCGTGTTTTCCTGCGTGTTCGAGACGCAGTCTGGGTACATGACGCGTGTCACGGCTCCTCAGCATACTGCAGCTCCTCACGCTCCAGACACAGGATCATCACAGAGTACTGAAGGGCCAGTCAAGATAACATCCGCTGATAACAGGACTGCTCCCTGCCAACACGCTGGGACAACAAAATACCTGGAGTATTGTACAGCCCCTTAGTAGCCCAACCATCCAAACCTTGATGATCAACTTTCTCAGTACGAACGAGCCATCTTGCCATGCTGCCTTTTACCCAACTAGGTCATATCAAACAACAATCAAGCCCATTGGTCAACAAAGCAATGGACAGATGGAGTCCGTACCGTTAGACGTGGTACTAGAGGCCACCGCCTTCTCACTGATGTCGGCGCGTGCCGACGAGCCCTTGGTCGCCACGACGGTCTCCGTCCTCTTCTTCTTCTCAGCTGCGGAACTGGCCTGGGACTGGGTTTCCATGGCGACTGCTCATTCCTCAGCACCTCATGGAGAGGACACCTGGATGGAGAAGAGAGGGAGGAGGGGGGAGGGGGGAGG
>BROE01000024.1:8666894-8786762 GCA_036571765.1 Plecoglossus altivelis | reverse complement strand
CACACACACACACACACACACACTCACACTCACACACACACACTATGGGAGATTTCTCTATAGCATCTAGAAGTGTCGTTTTAGATTTGCAGGCCCACACTTCCCCATTCTCTGAGGGGGTACTGTATTTGTGTTCATTTCATTAGGGGGGCTGTGCTGGGCTGGGGGACCAGGGGGCCAGAGGGGGGCCAGAGGGGGGCAGGGGGGGCAGGGGGGATCCCAGAGGGGGAGTCTGGAGGCACTGCAGCATTCATCATCATTACATCAGCGACCACCGAGATCCACTATCTGACGCTTATCAACACTGCACAAACACAGTCCAACACAGAGGCACAGGAGGGAGGGAGGGATGGAGGGAGGGAGGGAGAAGAGAGAGGTGAGGAAAAGAGAGCAAGATGACGAAGGGCGGAGCAAGGGGAGGGGAGGAACAGTTTAGAGAGATCGCAAGAAAAAGTGGGATAGATGGAAATAGACAGAAGTATGGAGAGCTGAATGAAGAAAGGGGGGGAGACAGAGAGAGGGACAAAGAAAGAGTGATTGAGTGTGTGTTTGAGTGAGGGAGAGAGAGAGAGGGAGAGAGAGAGAGAGAGAAGGAGAGAGAGGGAGGGAGTGAGAGAACGTGTGTGTAAGTACGCCTGCATGCCAGCATATTTTTGTGTGTTTGTGTGTATTGTACGCTTGTGTTTTGTGTTTCTGCAGCTATGCCAACAACATTAAGAGCTCTCTCCCAGCTGGAATAACTAAAACACTGAGGGGGCATGGAGTGGCTTGTCCAAGGGAAGGGGGAGGGGCTAACCTCTGCATGAGATCAGCTGAATGGAACAATAAAACAGATTTCAGAGCTGCTTGGACAAAGCTGGGGTTGGAGGCAGAGACTCTTGTCAGAAAAACATGAGGTGCGCTTGATTTATCTGCCCCAGTACGAGTCAGGCGACAACAGACGACTTGGTAATGCAAGTGCCAGCTGTGTGTCAAATCAAACCCAATACAATGACTGTCAAACACTGGGGGTGATCAATGTGATTGGTTCCGATCTGGTCTGAGACTCGGCCTCTGTGAGATTGAAAGAGGGGAGCCAGGGTTCAGGTGATCTGAAGTAACACCAGATGGTTGATGGTTCAAATCCTTCTCAGAAGTTCCCAACCTCAGGATTTCAGGGCTGGCCTGTGGCCTGGGAGGAGGGGAGGGGTTGGAGATGGCTTGAGACTCAGTTTTTCCAGAAGTGTTAACACTATGCTGTTGTTATTTGGGCAAAGAACTCCAATGGCGGGGGTGGTGGGGTGGGTGGTGCAGTCGTCGGGTTTTGAGCTGCTTCCGGAGAATGGACATGCAGAGCGCAGCAAGTCACCGTGACTGGAGCCTGTCTGAGCCATGTGACTCTCTTTCCTCTCAGTCTCACTGGAGAGACACTTCATAACACTTCTACAGTTTGGAGAGCACAGCAAGACTCCAATCCCAAACACACCTAGTTGTCTATCTGGCTCTCTTGGGTGCATGATATTGTGCTGTCTGAGAGGAGGTGAGTGTGTGTGTGTGTGTGTTTTTGTCAGGGCAGCTTTTTCTTTTGCTTTGGTGTGTGTGCATGTGTGTACGTCATACTGTATATGCGCTTGTGTGTGTGTGTGTGTGTGTGTGTGTGTGTGTATGTGTGTGTGTGCATGTGTGAGAGTGAGCAAAGCTTGAAGAAGAGAGGGGACTCCAGGGAGGGATGAGTTGGAGAAGAAGAATACCTTTGCTGATGAAAACACACCCTCACACCTATGCACACACACACACACACACACACAGTCTGTCTCTTTGTCTCTCACACACACTCACGCATGGCTCAGCGAAGGATCAAGGCCAGGGATGCTAGCTGAGTGGTAGAGGGAACAGCTAAGACTTTGACAGGGTCTCCTCATGTCTGGCCCTGGGGAGTAGAGAACACTCTTACTCTCTCTCTCTCCACTCCTCCCTTCATCCCTACCTCGCTCTTTCTCCCCCTCTACAGCAGGACTTTAGCATATCAACAGACTTACAGCAGCGTTCGGACCAGACGTTAATACTTGAGACAAGGTCCGGTACATGCGGAAGGGAGCGAGGTTTCCAACGGCTGCCCAGACCTGCTAAGTTGGGAGCTAAGTGATTCTCCTATCGAATCCTCTCCAGTCAGCGGCTTCACCTCTCTCCCTCTCTCTCCCGTTCTCTCTCGCTCGCTCGCTCGCTCCCTCTTTCTTTCTCAGAGGCTGAGGGCGAGGCTGAGACAGAGGGTGATTAATGGAGGCTGAGCCATCATCTCTCCGAGGCCGTGTGCAACCAACAGCCAGGGGGCAGCGTGATAATACACAATAACAAACCCAGCAGACAATCAGCCAGGCAAAGCAGCCCCTATTAGCTGGGCCCATCAGGACGACTAAGTGAGAAATTAGCCCTCCCCGAGCCAGGCAGCCATTCATCAACCATTGGCCCCTGTAGCCTCCCTCAACAAGTCATAATGTTTACTTAAAGACTCGGCAAGATGCCCCGCCGGCCCGCTTTATTGGTTCTTAATAATTCCTGTCCAGGCCCTCGCGACCGCGTCATGTAAACCGTATTAAGAGGGGGGTGGAGGGGGTGGAGGGGGTGGAGGGTTGAATTGGATAAGATGAAGTTGTCCCGATGTACGGTGCTCCGGTGATAGAGGAAGAGTGGAAGGAGGGAGGGAAGGAAAGGAGAGGTGGACAGAAAGAAAGAGCGGATAGGAAAGGATAGGAAGGGATGGAACAGGAAGGAGGGAAGAGGGAGATTTAAATACAGCAAATCACACCAAAACCTGCAAAGGAATGCCTGCACGTCAGGGCTAAAAAGGAGTTGTTCAGAAATGTGTTGCGATCGGGAGTGAGGAGGAGGAGGCAGAGGATGTAGGGAGATATGTAGAGAAGGAGGAGGAGGAGGAGGAGGGGAGGACATCAATAAAACTGAAGGAGCAGAATGGCCTGAAACTCTTCTTCCTGTGCGAGGTGGGCACACTTCCAACGGCTACTGAGTCATAGAGAAGATTCCGAGGCGTCAGAACTCGGAATCTTCTTTTGAATCTTCTGTTCTGCAGCTCCTCTGTCAGGTGCACACAGCCAGGCCCTGGCTGAGAGGAAGCTTTCAGTAGGGCGGTCCTGGCAGGGCCAGGGTACTGGATCTGGTTGTGTGTCCCAGCACTGACCTGTCAGCGCTGGACAGGGGGAGCTAGACCTTGGGGAGAAAGGGGGTTGGGATTTGATGAGGCGTGCGGTTTGTGGTCCTCCACTAAAGGCACCATGAAACAAACTGGAAAATCGCCATGATGACGAGCTGCCATTTCATCCGGAACTACTTTCTTTCCATGTTACAAACTCCAACTTGGTCGGTTCCTTGTCCCTTGTAATGTGTGGAGTCAGTAACCAGTACTAAGAATGGTTAGCTAGTGAAGAAGCACACTACACTGTATTCATTAAGTATGGTCAGGTAGAGCATGTCATGTGCATGCACTATACATGGAGTGCTAGTCCGTAAAGGTTGTGAGATGAGATGGAGGCAGTGAGGTAGATGAAAGTCAGACGAAAGCTCAGAGTCTGTTCAGGAGACTCCCAGCTCTCTGACAGCTCCACCGACACTCTCTCACTTCAATTTCAACCGCAACCCCCCGCCCCCTCGCCCCAGGCCCCCACCATTACCTGCATGTACACACACACACACACACAATCACATACATACCCACATACGCAGACAATGCGCATGCTTCACTCACAAACACACAAGCACAAACCCTCAGAAGGATAGGTGACGTTGAGGCCTCTCGCCTTGCACAGCAACAGAGGGTGTCTCTTTACTCTCTCTCTCTCTCTCTCTCTCTCTCACACACACACACACACACACACACATACATACATACAAACACATGCAAGTCTCTCTACTCGACTCATGCATCACAAAAACACACCCTGTTGAAAACTGGAGTCAAGACTGAATGTTGACAGCTAGCTAGACTCTCTTGAACACAGCCAGATAGGACAGTACACCACTGACCAAAATCCTGGACCGGACCAGGTGATATAGTGTAGTAACAGTGAAAGGAGTTATCATAAACCTCACAGCCTGACCAAGTGCGCAGCAAAACTTCTCATAAACTCCAAAAGACAAACAGACACAAGATGGCCGACGGAGAAGATTGTTATTAGTCAGGCAGCGGCCAGGTCGCCTCGGGCTCTCAGGACCCAGCCAGGACAACCAGCATCTGGGTGTGTTTATGTCTTGCAGCTGCTTGAGTACCAGCTCGGGATAAATCAGGGGCCGTAAAGACGTCACTTAGGATGACTCCTAAACAATCAGTCGCTCCCTGGCTGCCTGGACGCGTGGACATCCTCCTCGCAGCGCTGCAGCCTGCTGGCACAGGCACCTCCGCTGCCGACACACATCACACACAAACAGAAAGCTAACTGTAACAAGACATAAGGACGAGAGGTGGAGGAGGAAGCTGACGAGAGGAAGAGAGGAGTGAAGGAGAAGAGGCAGACGTTGAGAGGTGGAGGAGGATGAGAGGAGGAGGAGGAAGAGGAGGAGAAGGAGAGGAGGTGAGGATGTGTAGGAGGAGGAGAGGAGGAGGAGGAGAGGAGAGGAGGATGAGAGGAGGAAGAGAGGAGGAGAGGAGGAGGAGGAGGCCTTAATTGGAGTGTAAAAAGAGAGCCTGGGGTTAATTGGGAAACATGGCGAGCAGCTGTCTCCACCACAGAGGTTCAGACAGGGATAATAAGTTCACTCTTTGCAGGGGAGACAGTTAGTGATGAATCAGATCAGAGGAACGATGTACTGTAATCATCCCCCTCCCTCTTTCCCTTTTTCTCTCTCTCTCTATGTCTCCCTATGTCTCTCTCTCTCACTCTCTCTATGTCTCCCTATCTCTCTCTCTCTCACTCTCTCTCGCTCTCTTTCTCCTCTGACAGGCAGAGACAGTCTGGCTCCCAGCTACACAATCTGGCACCTTTCACACAGAACTGGCAGTCACGGGAGAGAGTTCTCCCACTCACACACACACACACACATTACATCACACAAACAACCATATCTCTCTCACTCTTTTTCTTTCTGTCTATGACACCCACACAAACACACATTCTATCCTCTCCGTCTCACTACCATACACTATCAAATGCATTAAAACACTTCTATACTCAGGCACAATCAGCCTGGATAAGCACAATTACTGGCACCTTAACAACTTGCTTTATTTGTCCAGCGGTCAATGTATGTAAATCTGCTCTGCTAGGTGTGTGCTAATGCCTTATTAGCCTGTGTTAGCCAGTTTGCATTGATCTCTATGCCAGAAGGGACCTGGGGGGTGGGGGCTGTGCTAGCTCTCTGTTCATATGTCTAATCACATCCCAGCTTGTTTCAATAAAAGCATGATTAACATAGAGCATCTCAAACTCACTGAGGCCCAGACGGGCGTGAAGAAACACAAGGAACTGAGAGCGGCTCAAGAAACGGAGAGATCAGATCGATGAACAGACGCTACTGGAGCGAAACAGCTGCTTTAAGCAGTTTTAGAATGGAATTTATTCTGTCCATCCGGGAAATGTTACCGAAAGCTACCATTTGCGAGATTCAACGGCTCTCGTCGCCACATTAGGTGAAGCGGGTGTCAGCCTGCAGGGTTTGACAGGGCAGTGGGCCTGCAGCTGGAGGAAGGGGAATGCAGGTAAAGTCATAGGCAGTAATAGAAGGAGACAGTAACTTGGAGCGCCACACAAAAGTCAGCTTGGGTTTATAAATAATTCCAAAAGCTAAAAAGATCTCTTGTATGTCTGTGAATTTGGAAAGCACACCCACACGCTTTCACAGACAGACACACACACAAATCACAGATGTCACACACACATTCGCATGCATACGCACGCACGCGCACACACACACACACCAAAAGATCTTCCAACCCTTGAATGGATGGTATTCTCTGCACACTCTGCCGTTTTGTGAGCACTGACCCAATCGGACCAGTTTCACTTTCTGGCAAAGAGACCATAGAGAAAAAACCCTGACATGTCAAAGCTTAGTTTATCATAGAAAACACATCCACATCCACACTCTGAAACATTATCTCTCTTACATACACACCCTCACGTGTACACGCACACACACACACACCCAAACCCTCATGATGCAGGGCGGCAATGCACACCGGAGACCTGTCTTGTAAATCTCTTTGTGAAAGCAGCTTTGGGGGGTAGACAGGGGCTTACACACAGAGCCCTCAGGAGAAGCAGTAGACTCCACTCCTTTAAGTCTCTCTCTCTCTTTCTCTCTCTCTTTCTCTCTCTCCGCCTCTCCCAAACACACGTTCCTTTCCTTCTTTTTTTCCATTTTTATTCACCCTCTTTTTTTTCCTTCGGTTTTCCCTCGTTCTCTCTCTCTCCAATCTCTCAGTTTCACTCCCTCTCTCCCTTCCACTCTCTTGACTCTCTCCCCTCTGCACTCTCACTTTCCCTCTCGCTTTCGCTCTCTCTCTATGTCTCTCTCTCTCCTCCAGTCTCGGAGCTGCGTTCCCCAGCCCTTAGGGCTTCCACAGTGTTTTGAGGTGACTAATGCCCTGCCTACGTTCAGACAATGAGTTTTGGCCCAAGACGAAAAAGTGTTGCGAGAAAATAAATAAATAAATAAATACTACAGCACCTTTGACAAATGGAACCCTTCTTCCTCTCTTGCCCACTGAGGGAAGCTTACAGCGCGGCACGACACGCTCGCCTTCCTCCTAGAGACGGCTGCGACCTGCAAAGTCGCTTCTAAGGGGGAACATAAAGAATTCTTGGGGAAGTCCGCACTCCCTATCTTCGTGAATAAGATATATTTCCAAACCATATAAATCCCTCTTAATAAAAACACAAGTTGGACAGGGATAGTCAGAGATGACTCAGGCCCTGTATACGTGTTGAGATTCCTGTTTCTCTACAGATTTCAAGGCATATGCTTTTTTTTTAAAGCTTAGCTGTGTCACTGCAATGGAGGGCTCATGTTAGCTTACCACTGTCACTAGAGAGGAGGGCCAGTCCAGTTATGCAGGTAGGGAAATTATGATGAGCGACCCTCATTAAAAACGGCTGGAGTCCCCTTTTTTCAGGGAACTCACCCCCCTTGGCCCTCTGGCCCCCAACCCTGAAAGGAACTAGGCTTTGTCTGAGGACCAAAGGAGAGGAATCCCCTCATCCCCACCCCTCCTTCTCTGCTCCCCCTCCCTCCCTTCCTCCCTCCCCTCCCTGTTCCTCACTCCCTGTGGAGTATTGTTTAAACACAGCCCCCTCTCTATCCAAGGCACAGCTTTTAAACCAGCGCACTTTGCATGAGAAAAAAAGATGCCCCGGCTCACAATGGAGGGGCTCTTTCAGGTCGGCCACAAATTTGCTCAGATAGTGGAGTTCTCCTTTTGTTTTTCTAAGATGAGCCATTATTTGTCTTACAGGCAGAGTCTGTTAGTATTCACTTGTTATGGAGCCCCTGCTGGCCCCTGGAGAGGGGGGTCCAAGTTGGGACCGAGAGGGGCGAGTGGAGGTGGCAACAAACACACACCTGCCCCAAAGTCCCTGAACAGAGGGCAGAAGTGAAGTGCAGAGAGAAGTGGGCAGTCATCCAAACGTGTTTGCAGTAGACCAGAAGAGGACCTTAAGTCGGGCTCGTCATTTGCCAGGGGTATTACGACCTGGAAGCAATTTACATGTCTGAACACTCATCAATAGGGCGATCCTCCTTGACACCCCCCCCCCACCCACCCCCACCACCCACCCCCACGAGGCTGAGATGACTGGGACAACATGAGGTGCTGTACGTTGGGTAAATAAACACAGCTTTCACAGAAGATCGTACAACAGTGAAGGAACGGATCGATAGGATCCTTCAGTTGCCTAAATCCTTTTTTTATCAACTCACATCATGAAAAATAAATATTTTTTCATGTGATCAATACTCACTACTTTTTAAATGATTTTGATGAATACAAAATATTATCCTTCAATAAATATTCAAAAGCAGCAAGCATATGTACAGGGTGTGTGAATGAAGCCTAGAGAACAACAAGGCAGTCCTCCGGACAAAACCACACACAACCAACCCACCCAGGCCGACACGGAACCCACAGAAACACAAACTACAGCGACTAGAGCAAGGTCCAATAAGGAGAAAAGATCCGCACAGATCTATATTAGCACAGTAGTGCCCGTCCTGCGGAAACTGGACTCCACTCCTGTCCCCTCCCCGCCCTCTCCCCTCCCCGCCACCTCCCTGGTCCAGGGAGACCCCCAACAGGCCTCCTCACGGCTGACAGAATCACCTCGCGTCACCCTGACACAATGATGCATCTGCACCAACAGACCCAGCAACAGCACAATGTCTTCTCTGAACGCAGCCTTAAACAGCCCATCTCAAACGCAACCTTAAACAGCCCATCTCAAACGCAGCCTTAAACAGCCCATCTCAAACGCAGCCTTAAACAGCCCATCTCAAACGCAGCCTTAAACAGCCCATCTCAAACGCAGCCTTAAACAGCCCATCTCAAACGCAACCTTAAACAGCCCATCTCAAACGCAGCCTTAAACAGCCCACTGGCAGATGGACCCACACTTAACCGCTTGCTGCCATACTTCACACGACGGCCCTAAAGACGCTTTTACGATCAGCAGAACAAACAGGGGGAGGGGTCGAGCGGTGTTGTCACACACGCACACTGTTTGTCCTCAAGGATGCTTCTTCGTAGGAAAAAGAAAAAGCGCGACAGACAGTCCGCGCCATAACCCTCAAGTGGTCACACCACACACACACACCCAGCTCTCACAAGTTAACCTACTATTAACCCTAACGCAATACAGAACAGAACCCCCTCCCCATCCCTGTCTCTCCTCCCCGGTCTTGCCAGAGATCTACACACCGGAGGCTTATGCAGGTGCGCATTGCTACCATGACTGTCGAGGGTGTGTGTTGACACCTTACCATCCTTGCATGTGTAGTCAGGTCGCTGCCCTGTCCAGTGCGGTGTCCATAGTTCAAACCCCTTCGCACATCCCCACTAACTGCCCTGTGAGCGTGTGACTTTATGTACCGTCCCTCTCTGGTTCCGTGACGGGAATAGCAAGCCCGTATGTGCATAAGCCCTGTCTCCTACCTGTGAATTCGTAAACACCCTCAACATAATAATGAGCAGATCTGCCGTCGTCCCGACGTCTGTGTGTGTGTGTCTGGCAGGCTGTGCCCTGGTTAGGCAGGTTCAGACTAAGGTTCCAGGAGGGCTGCCAGAGAGCTCAGCTCTGCTCTCTGCTCCTCTCCTTATTTCCTGAGACTAGGAAAAAAAATTATACTCTTTGCCTTTCACCTGAACATCCAAGGAGAATCTGAGAAGGGATAGTGTCATCTGGTGGTGTGTGCTTGACCCACTCTTGAATATCCTGCCTAACCTCAACAGCTTCCCAGTCTATGTCTACACCCAATCTCTTCTCTTCTACAAAACCACCCACCGTAGTCCACACCTCAACCCACGCTCGTGTGCTTTTCCCTCCGCAAACCAGACTTCATGTCTATGGAGGCACCTGACGCACACTTTGTCACGCCCTTAACGCCTAGCCGTGAGCCATTGCGATAGAAACCAGCTGTAGTACGCAGCAACCGCTGCCGCCTTGTGTGCAGCCGATTGGCTCCCACAGGCTCACACAGCTTGAACTCACCACAGCATATTTGCATGTTATTACAGCAAGGACATCTTTACCCCTCCTCCCTCCCATGACCCTTCAGCCCCCCTTTCTTGCTAAGACATCACCCCACTGAAAGGTGCCTTTAGGGGGCTCCTTGAAGCAGGGAGTGGGGGTAACGCTCTGGGAGAGAGCTGGTTGAGGTGGAGGCAGGAACACATAGCATATTAAATGTGCCGTCGGGGCTATTGGGGGGGGGGGCGGCCGCGCGGCGCCGAGCCAGGGAGGCTGATCTGAGGCATGCCCTGAAGGGATGGCCAGGCCTGGGGATTAGGGGGCTGGGGTGGAGGCCCTGGAGAGCAGATCGCGCGCGCTGGCCCCTTCTTCTCTCTGCTCACACGCAAATGGATCCAGACACTTTGACGCTACTCGGCTTCGCCGTCAAAAAGACTCAACTTTTCAGCTCAGTTCTTATCACACGCACACACCTCCATCTTCTCCCCTCCTCACTTCTTTAACTCAATCACTTTCTCTCTCTCTCTCATTTTCTCCCTGGCTGACTTGTCCTCTTTTTCTTCCCCACTGTCTTTTTCATTTGATGTCAACATATCAAAGTTGGGCATCATCAAAGTGAGAGGTATCTATCGGGGTCTATCTCCCATTCATCTGTGCTCACAGGGCCATAGTCCCTCATCACTCCAGGGAAAGATTACACATTTAAGTCAAATGAAATGCTCTGTATATTTGCATGTTATGAGCTGGGATAATAACTGCTCCTGGTCACACCTGCTTATGTTGGCTGCGATCTGAGGTGGAACCGAAATGAGAGTAAAGCCCTGAGATCTGGAGCCGTGTGTGCGCCGTGAGACACGGAGCGTCCTGAACCTTTCTGCTCACATTAACTACTGTGACAAGGGTGCAACAGCCTGCTGTCCTTCTGTTTGCGACAGCCCTCCTCACGCTACACACAGCACCGCGCGTCGCAGGCCCACAACAGGCATGGTGAATCACATCACAGAACCCTGGGACAGGAAGCAACGCTGAAGAGAGAACCCTCGCGCACGGGTACGGGAGACCAAATCGAAGCCCCCCCCCCCCGATCCCCCCGCCCCTATACATGAGCCGAAACGTTCACCAACCTCCAAAAGCTGCACCAACTACGAGTGTGTCTTAGTACCCGCTCATTGACACCTCAGTAGAGTTCATTAGCCCCTCATCCCCAAGCACACCACCTATGATACAGTATTCTTCCAGGAGATCAGCAGAAAGCCGAACAGAGGCCGCCCCATTATCACAACTGCTGTGGATTGGGTGTCGTATGTGTTGGGGGGGGAGGACTTGACTCAGGGGCTAATAGTGTGTCATCTTTCTGCATTACCATCAGCTGGTGACAGTCTCTGTTCTGGCAGTCTGGGGAGCAGTCTGAGGAGGTCACGGGTGCAGCCGGCTGATACCGCTATGCATCATTTCATGTAAAAAGCATGTCCAAACGGAGATAATAAATATAAAGTATATAATAGCAATCCTTTGTAAGCGCAGTGCTATCTGACTGCAGCCGAGAGGCAGGGCAGGTTATCCTGCTGTTCCCCAGCCGGTGGAACAGTAAGACTGGGGACAGACATTGATTCATCTGCACGAGTGAAATAAGCAAATGCTTCTGTTATTGAGAATATTTATCCCCTCAGCCCCCGGCAGATTATCATCTAGAACATTTTCTACATTCATCACTGTTACTGCATCATTTATGACACGGACCGTGTTTTGTTAAATTGCACCTGTTCCGTCAGAGCCCAGCCCCTGTAATCTTCTATCTGGAGATATGGTCAAACAGAACCAACATACATATTAATAATACTGAGTGTGTTCATCAGATATCATTCATAATTGATATGATTAAATTATGAAATATCTCCGGCCTCCACACACTCTTTGCTCGTCAACATTTTCCCCCATGCTGTACTTAAATTAACCAAATTAAGCCTCATTTTCTCATGGAAAATATCAGCCATCCATTACGTAAATGTAAATAGACCTCAAATGTAACTAATTATCTGTAATGTTGCTTTGTTGAACTAAGCAATAATATATTCTTTAGAGGACAAATTCACAAAAGCTTGACAGTATGTCCACAATCAAATAACAACATTTTAGATCCATAACCAGAAAACCCAAAATACCTAAATTGCACGAAAATGCAGAATATGCTTTTAAAATGATCCAGAATGTCTTATCTAAATACTTGAAAATAAATTACTTGAAGTGATGGATGTGTAATTAAATACTGACAGATAATGGATTCCAATATTTTATAAAGACTGACACTTATTTTATCCATAAATATACCGTCAAACATGGGTTCTCTTCAAGTGCATCTGAAGTGACAGTTCAGTTTTTATGTAATAGGCCTATATTTAAAGCAGGCCTATTTGAATCCGTGCGGAAACTCAAAGATCAAAGGTTAATCTTTTTCGTTGTATTTCACGTTCAGAAAAAAATATTGGCGTGTTCCTGATTTTTTTTTCAAGCAATAATTGATTTAGACTAAATGCAAAAATTGTGCGGTATGGAGACTTTTGGAGAGTTATTGGCAATGCATTCTTGAAAATACTCTCCATTGTTTTGTTGGGAGGTTTTCTTTGGGAGTGGTGAGGTGGAATTTAGTTTACGAAATATGTCATCAAAAAATAAATGTATTAAACTCTACAGTACGACTAATTACATTTTTTTCTGTTAATTTTCGGCTCAAGGCCTATATTATGTGAACAAACACTTGAACGTCTATTGTTGTATGAAGGCTTATTCACTGCTTTTCTCAAGGCGCCTAGATCTCCGTTAATAATTTGCCAAGTGTCAAAGTAGGTTTAGCTGAACCGTCACCGCACGGATGAACGCCTCGATCCCCTGGTCGTTTGTATAGCGGCGTGAAACTCGAGACATAAACGGTCCACCAGTCACTCACAGCGAATCCGACAAGCAACGAATATGTGGAACAGCTGGCGGGGAGCAGAGGGAAAAGTTTAAAACAAATATCTACACATGGAACCTCGAGCTGCGCCGATGTCGTTTGAATAACGGGCCTAAAAATCCGGCAAAGGAAAAAAAAAATATTTTAAATGAAAGACAGAGTTTTTATTAGCCTACTATTTTTAAACATGAGTTATTTATAGTTTCAACATGTTTCCATGTTTTCAAGTATAAATGTAAATAAAGTTTATCTGAGTGTCTAAAACAAGTTTGGGCTTCTTATTTAATAAAACAAAAAGCCTGATCAAATGTTATGTTTAAGAATTATAGGCCTGGCTGTCAATAGGATAAAACTATAAATATGTTATATTCAAATGTAGCAGCGATATGATGAAATTATGAAGGCTTTATTGGCCTATTGCATGATAAACTGTAACATTTAGGCTGTATTTAGGGAAAACATATTTTTACTTTTCACATAAAAGTTTTTTTAAGAACTCAACCTATGGATTTACTTAAATAGCCTAAATGTAATGTAGCTTTATGCTTTATCATAGTGCAAAAATCGAATCAATAACAGACACGAGTCGGTAAATCGCGCTGAAATATGATCACAGATAAATATGCGTGACCCCCCCACCACCACCACCACCTCCCCCAAGCGTTTCTTTAGGCAAAAGTCCAATAAGTTTCATGCCTGCAGAAGAAGTTCTCAAAGACGTTGCAGTCCATTCCTCTCAACAATGCCATTTAATTATTTAATTATTTAGCCTACGCTATTTGAGTGTTATGTTCTTTATCAATTCAAATCATGGCTATTCACCCACCAACACCACACTTAAAGTCGTAAATATTGTAGAACTTAACCTGCCTACACTTCATGTTGAGTATCATAAAAGAAGGCTTGCCCAGCTTACTTTTGTCAGACTCAATTGGCTGCCCATTCAAAGTTTGATTACGCTGTCTACTGAACCTCGAAAAACATTTCCAGATAAGTTTTTAAAAGTTATAGACTAGGCTACTTAAAGAAATCCCTGGTATGAAGACAAAATGTTCGAGGTGCGCAAATTAGGCTGATAAACCGGCTATGATGCAACTGATAGGCTATTAAGATATGTTTTGTGCATCAGACATGCAGATTTGTTCAAGTCTATGATATTTCACCCCAATTTGAAACGCACAGTTTTGAATAAGTCGTCGTATGTTTAAAAAAAAAACTTTCAAAGCAATCTATGATTAAACATTCAAAGGAAATCGACCATCAGCATAGTCGTGTTTTGCACTTACGTATTCGAAGGCGTTTTCCCCAATTATACACTGTTGATATTTCTGCCTTCTTCTTGTAAGTTAAATATTTTTTTTCTTTAGCTGCAGATGTGCCTCTTGCGACCTGAAGTTGCCTCCTGTTACTTTTTACGCTGCAACTCCCAACTCCAAAACGGCGAGACAGACTTTTCCTTCTCCGTTTTCTACTCCTGTTCACAGTTTGTTCCGACTGCTGAACTAAAGGCGATCCTGCAAACAAATCTGCGGATAGCAGACAACTAACGTGGACGAATATGAAAACATAAGTGTTTACAACGGTTGGCCAGTTGTTATTACATGAAGTATGCTTTTTCGACGGGAGAACGAAGTGTGGAACTCCAGCTGCTCTTTCCTTCTCTTGACTCCTCCCTTCGGATGGCTCGCTCGCTCTCTGCCTCCCTCTTTTTCTCTACTGCCCCGTCCCCCTCCTTCTCTTCTCTCTGCTCCGGGCCGTGCTTTCTTGAGCCGGTGTGTACACGTTTGGGACCGCTGGACCGTTACAACAACCCGGCATGAGTAATCTTCGCGGTTTACCTTTTTTCCAGGATATAGGCTAACGGGGTTTTGGGGCTGCTGATGTGATTTGAGTGAAGTTTGTCTTCTCTTCTCTAATGCAAATTTATAATAGCCTATAATTTTCCTTTTGTTTATGATAATTAAAGGCAGCTATTTTCACCATTTAAAATGGTAGTATACAAGCGTGAGTGTTTAGCAATTGAGTTGACGTCTTATATGGTTATTAGTGTGCCAAGCTGCGTTCCAAATTAAGAAATTTAGAAAGAAAATGATTTTTAATTATTTAATTTTAAATCCGTCAAATTATACAGGCCAAGCCTCGTGCCCGGAGCTATTCAAAATAATTTCAATTCACGTATGCTGTGGAATTAACGTGACGCGCTCTGCCTCATACGATAGGGAAACTGTCGATTTATGAGCGGGAAAGTGTTAACTGGTCTCCCGGGCATTGCCATCGGAATAAGACCTAATGTTACGATATAAAGGCGAAACAAGCCTTTCTGTAAGGTTAGGTATAATCAATATACATAATCAATATACAGGGAAATTATGTAGTTAAAGAGGTCTTTTGGGGCTCGCATCAATCAATGAAGAGGTGGAGGTTTTGGAAGGAGATGCACTGGTTAATCGGTTTGCAAGGCTTGGCTGTGTGTGTGGTCAAGAGGTCATGTCAACCGGGCAGCCATAGTTCTGCTCACCTGAACGTCAAGTACAACAGCGTCAGAGCTGAGAAGTGAGAAAATCTATATCGTTTCTTGGTGTACTCTTTCCTCTAAGCAAAAGTTGGAGGATGGTAAATATTTTAAAGCTTCTGTTGCTCAGAGGGACCTATCAGAACAATTCCCTCTGACTGCCTCCTTCACCCTACTATTCCTCCTGGACCTTGTGCTAATAAGATGCATATTGACTAATTAATACTCCCCAATCAATCAGCATCTGACTGCCTCTCAAAGCACATCCAAACCATGTCATGCACACAAGTCAATAACAGCAGTCCAAAATAGCATGCAGCACAAAAATGTGGCCTATTTTTAACTAAACTGATATTTGTACAACACAAATGAACGTTGAAACAAACACTTTCGTTTGACAGCCTGTTAAAACTCAATTCATTGGGAGAGTTTTTATCACAATGTAGATAATAAATGCCAAGACAAATGTTGTAGAATAGGATCAAGGCAGTCCATCACTGTCCAGTTTTGTAACCCCAGTTCCTGTGACAATGACAAACCCAAAAAAGAAGAGGGGAAAAAAGGAGAGGAACAGACAGCAGTGAACTAGGATAGAGAGACAGAGAGGACAGAGAAGGAGAACCCAGGAGAGGACATGAGAGGAGAGGAGGAGAACCCAGGAGAGGAGAGGACATGAGAGGAGAGGACATGAGACGACAGAAGGAGAACCCAGGAGAGGAGAGGACATGAGAGGAACGAGGAGAACTCAAGAGAGGACATGAGAGGACAGAGAAGGAGAACCCAGGAGAGGAGAGGACATGAGAGGACAGAGAAGGAGAACCCAGGAGAGGAGAGGACATGAGAGGACAGAGGAGAACTCAGGAGAGGACATGAGGACAGCGAAGGAGAACCCAGGAGAGGACAGGACACGAGAGAAGGACACGCAAAGGTGCACTGTAAGACAGGGGTAATTCTCCTGTCAGTCTGTGAGGCAGAGCTCATCTGGCCTGGACTACACAGAGATAAAGTCCTTGTTATGAAGAGGAGAGGGAGTAGGGGGGGGGGGACTGTAGGAAGGGTGGGGTGAGCGGGGGAGGAAAGGAGAGGAGGAAGGGGAGGAGTGCACATGGGCATCAGTGGGGTTAGCAGCTCCCGAAAGTATTTCATCAAAGAGGGCCAGGATCCCTGGGATTGAGATTCTGCCTGGAGGCAAGTAACCGATGGTCTCCCAAGAACATATTCCAAAGTAGGACTCAGAGAGCCAAAGCACACATCAAAAGCACCTCTGGAGCCAAAGCGATTCTGGAGGAGAAAGAAAGGGGGTACGGGTCCCGTCTTGGCCTCCTCTAAGCCCCTCATCTCACCCCAATTAAGAATGAACTACTGTTTGTTCCAGACCTAGGATCTACACAGCCAGGGAGGTGCCCTGCTGCACACCCCACACACTCACACACACTCCCCACACACTCACACACACGCCCCACACACTCACACACACTCCCCACAAACGCAGGAAACAAGCACACGAGAACACACAATACATGCACAAGGCACAGACAGACACATTTTACGTGCTCACACAAACTCAGACACATATGGATTTACGATCAGTTACTGTACACACACTAACACGCAGTTAAGATAAGAAAGGGTTTTAAACAGTCTCCTGGCTTACTGTTAGAGAAATTGTATATTTAGCTTTCTGGACATGTAACATCTCATAAAATGCACTCCTTGTTTTTATGTCCTGTTTTGTTAAGAACGGTGACTGTTGAAAACTCAGTGAACATGTTTCGTTTAATAGTGTTTTCATCCATGATCTCACTCGACGGGTATGAAGATGTGAGACTAAATATGTGTATATGTTTCTCAGCACTATCACAGGGGGCCCAGCCAGTATGGAGCAGCATTAAGGCAGCATGGAGAAACATGGAGCAGCATGGAGCAGCATGGAGCAACATGGAGCAGTATGGAGCAGTATGGAGCAACATGGAGCAACACGGAGCAACATGGAGCAACATGGAGCAACATGAAGCAACATGGAGCAACATGGAGCAGTATGGAGCAGTATGGAGCAACATGGAGCAACATGGAGCAACACGGAGCAACATGGAGCAACATGGAGCAACATAGAGCAACACAGAGCAACACAGAGCAGCATGGAGAGGTCTGGATGTTTCCATCTGACTCCCTCCCTCTGGACAGATGTCTCAGTGAAATGGATCTAGCAGCCCAGCCATCTGATAGCTACACAGATGTGACCACTTGCACAGCATTAAAGACCGAGCCCAAGTAGGGCAAGATACTTTGGTGTTTCATCAACTTTGAGAGACAAGATTGTTTCTGTGAAAGGTAACAGTAAAGAGGGGTTGTCTATTGTAGATGCATTATTATCAAACAAGCGCATGCAAAGCTTTCAACCTCATCAACCCCCATGGATAGAATCATGAGAACCAATTCATTTTTCAAACTGGTTAAGCACATCTTAATTACTTAAACACTTGATATCCTGTTACACTTCCAGCTCTTCTACAGCTTAATGGAAGAGCTGCAAACTTCAGTCAACCGATATGAAACACTTCCTCAGTTTCCCTGATAACTGTTTCACTGACAAAAAAAGTTATTTGTGACTCATTCATTCCCAAAGAGAGGGAAAGTGAGAGAGCGAGAGCACCAGGGATACTGGGGCCAAACAAACATTCAACAAAGGAGTTCTTTAGTTTACAGACTAGTCTACTAATCTACTGCTGGAGTGCAGGAAGGCTATCTGTGGCAAAGCTGTGCACACAGAGTTCAAGTGCACCTCCTGAACACTCATAGACACACACATACACACACACATATGCACAGGCATACATACGCACAAACGCACGTGCACATGTACAAACACACCAAAGAGCAAACTGTGAAAACAATGACAGAAAGGACCAAACCGCCATCCCCCCCCCCCCCTTCCTCTGTGTTCACACTCTCTCCTTCCCTCCTGTCTCTCTGTGGCTAGCGGAGGTATATTGTGTGTCTATGAGAGGGTCCATTAGTGTGCATGACTGATAACAGGCTCTCACCCACTGTAATCGGAATGGGATATTTTGCGGTTATTTTGAATCTGTCAGAAATAATAAACGCAAACCTATATCCACTTCGGCTATTTAAGCAATTTCCCTGCGATAGCGTCCCGGGGGTATCCCAGGCGGATTCCAAATGACGACATAATGAAACCACGACGCCTGCTCACCCTTATCACAGAGGATTAAAGGGGGCGCAGAGAAAAAGAGCGGGGTTCAGAGCCTTGTGTGGTATGAATATGATTATCTAATGGCCTCCTATGGAAAAAGCATGTTAATTCCACTTAAACGCGAGACCTTTCCCAGACTATCTCCCGCCCCTGGCTTCTCTGAAGTCTTTCTCCCTCTCTTATTCTCTTTGTCACTCTATCACTCTCTGTCTTCTTCCCCTTCCTCTCTCCCTCCTTCCCTTTAAGTTGGAATAATCACAGGCCCCTCTGCAGGAGTTGTTCTGCGTGCCGTCTATCTCTGGGCACCAACGTTAGCGTGAGAGAGCGATTAATTCCTCTCATTTCTCTCTCTCACTCCTTCTCTCTCTGTCTCTTGTTGAAGTTTGTTGGCCTACGAAGCTTGAAGACAAAAGCACTTGAGGCAGTTATCAGTATTCAGCATGGCCATCATTATTGTTGCTGGAAGAATGTGGGTCCTTTTACTCCAGACTCGAATCAAACTTTTGTAGCCACCATTTCAAATCACGTTACACGCTACCCGCCGACATTAGGCTTTGTGAGTATTTGAATATTGGGTCAGAAATGAATCTTCTCTCCCTCATTTAGGAGAGTGAACAGTTGCATTGCAGAGTCATTGTTGAAGTTCAGGTGAGCATCTTTTAGAGAGAATACCCACGAGAACGCAGTGCTCGGTTCAAACTCCAATACTATTTCACTTGAACCAAACAGGCAGTGTTGTAGTCAAGACCATGTCAACTGAGACCAAGAATTTAAGAAGACAAGCCTGAGTGAAGACAGACCGAGTCAGGGTTATACCAAGTAACCAAGATCAAGACAAGGCGACACCAGACTGGGCCAAGACCAGACCACTCAACAGCAGTAGTCTTTGTCTACGTAAAAAGTTAGATGTGATCTGAAACTGTGTATTGAATTCAAAATAATCACTCCTGAAATATTCCCGTCTGCTTATGGACAGGCAAAACAGCCTATTTAATATGCTTATTTTCGATCTGTGTGATGCATTAGTAGGCCTATTCAGTCTCCACTTTGGCATCTTTCACCCAAAGGGTAGGACTGCAGTTCCGTGGCGATGAACTTGAATGTATGAAGTCAAGAGAGGTGTGCAGCTGGCATGTGTGAACGTTGATGTAACATCATTTTATATTCATCATTAGCTACATTGCTTTATGTAGCCTGGCTCGTTAACACAAACATCTGACAAACTGAAAATAAAGCCCTAAAACATGAAGTATATTGCATGGCTAATGCTTCCTTAAACTGTGTCTAGAGAAAATGTTTTGGTACAGAGGGAAGTCGCAAACGTTAGCTAGCTATGCTAGCGTCACTTAGCGTCACTTTTTTACATTTTCTTTCTAAATGCCGGTAAAAACCGTGACCGTGAGCGTCCCTTTACAGCATTTATAAGCGGCAGTGTTTTCTATTCAAAGTTATTGTAAACAATTTGGGGTTCAGGTAACCAAATCTAATAATCGTATAGCTGATTTGGACAATAATTTCAGACAGCCACTGTTTCGCATATCTTCCTCATTCACTTTTCAGGTGCGAGGATGGGTGATGGGTCATTCTAAATTAGAAATGAGTGAATTGGTTGCAGGGTAATGTTTTACAACAAATAACAGTAATGACATTAACAAATGAATTCAACAATGCATGTGCAATCTTGAAATAAAATCCTTGTTTGTCCGAGACGAGACAAGGCAAAGTAAAAATGTGGTCAATTCTGAGACATGAACAAGACTATCCAAAAGTGGTATGGAGACCACACCGGTCTCAAATACTACAACACTGCCAACAGGATGGGAAACCAACATTAACATAAAACACAAAATGATGCCAAAGTGGCTCCTCATCAGTCTGTCTCAAATTGCATCAAAACTCCAGTTCAAGTTCTGAGAATATGCACATGGAACAGAAGAGAGGCCTGGACTGTTGTTGAAGCGTCCGCACCATAGCCTTGTGTCGTCAGGCAGACAGTACTACTTGACCTCTCTCCCCAGATGAGAGCGGATGTCACACACGTTCTCTGAACACACTCTCAGCACCGCCGTGACCTAACCCAGAGAAACCGCACCATTTACAGTAGTTATGGATGTTGAAGGAGGAGGAGTAGCAGCACAGATACACTCACTTCTTTTGATCCCGCTCAAAATGGCTGCCCAATCTTGCCCTGCCGAGGCCCACTCAGCAGCATTAAGACGCATTACAACCATTAGGACCATCTCAACCCTTGGAGCCTTACAGCACTGCATGTTCCCACTCCAGAACAGCAGAGTGTGGGCCAGGTACACGCTTCCTGAAAGCAGCCCAGGGTCCCCATGGGGGACATGCTTGAAAAAAAAAAGAATAAAAAAGAACATCAATATTTCATCAAACTACTCTCTCTCTCCGGCCCAGATCAAAGCGGGAGCTGCCTGTGTTGGGCTTCAGGTTGGCACAGCTCTTTTGTTCTGTCTCCTCAGGTGAGACTGGGCCCAGAGTCTCTGCTCTCCTCCAGAAACCAGAACGTTCTCTCATCCACAGACGAAGACTTGAAGGGATGGACTGGCTGGTTATGGACACTTACTTACTGCTGTATGTGTTTTTAAATGTGTCCGTTAAATCAATAACTTTGTTTGTTGATTAGTTTGTAAGACACTCCATCAAGCAGTTAGGCAGCCAATCCATAGATCAGTCAATCAGGCTGTTCGTCGTGTTGCAATGAGAATCTTCAGCATGCAGACACGATCAACTGCAGAGCATTTTAACATGGAAGATATTAATTGTTTGTCGGATGTTTGTTTCAGGAGAATTCCCCTCCGTGATGAAGTCCTCCTCTGGATGAGTCTTTGTGTCTCGGAACAGATTTGCTCAGCTGTTTGCTTGCCCTCATGAGATGGATTACAGCAGAGAAGCTTTATCTATTCATATCAAAGCAATCATCACTTTGACACCGCCACATATTGTGTATTACCAGCAAACGGTCGAGTTTCTATGCATGCGTGCATTTGTGTGAGTGCGTATGTTACAGTTGTGTGTGTGTGTTGCTTGTGTATACTTTGCCATGCCTGGGCCTGAACAAGAGTTCCTCTCATCATCAGCGTCAATCTGGGACTGTCACTCTGAGCTAGACAGTGACAAACGACACACACTAGTCAGTCACACACTTATCACCACGCAGGTAACACACTGGCTTGGAAATGACTGGCATGAAATGGAAGCGTCCCTCATTCCGCCAGCCAAGGAGCTGAGCAGAAATAATAACTGAGGGAGAGATAGAGGAGGATAAGAGCTTCCATGTTTGGGCTTCTGTGATTGTGGAGGTCCTCCCTCCATCGCTGTCCTCTCTTCCATTTGGAATTGAGGGAGAGAGAGAGTACATCTCTACAAATCTCTCACAAATATATTTGAGAGGAAAAGTGGTAGTGAGAAAGAAAGAAAAAGGAAGGGGAAGAGAAAGTTCATTCCTGTGATCCAGCATACATTTTGTTAAATTTGTTCAAATGTTTATTGTTCGTTCGTTCCTGTTTTGAATCAACTTTCATCACCTCAAGAGCCTCTCATTTGTTTCTTCAACAATGTTTGCTGTAGTGAACTTAACATGGTATATAAGTGGTGTTCCAGGCAACAGTGTCATAGCTGATACATGAGGTGTAGTACCGGGTCTCTCTCTGGTCTGTGGGCCAGGCCCTCTGTGGAGCTGGAGCAGGGCTGGGTTAGCAGGTCACACGCCACTACCTGCTCCCTGCTGGTACACTGAAGCCATTACTCAGAGAGACCTGACACATACTCTCTCTCTCTTTCTCTATCTCTCGCCCTCTCTCTCTCTCTCTCTCTCTCTCTCTCTCTCTCTCTCTCTCTCTCTCTCTCTCTCTCTCTCTCTTCAAAACACCCACACACTTACACACAGTATGAAACACACATACAAGCACAAAAACAGAGAAAGATAGGGGGAGAGAGGGGGGGAGAGGGGGGAAGAGAGAGGCCAATCCCGGGGAGAGGAAAGATGAATTGGATGTCCCTCAGACACAGGTGCTGCTCCAGTTGTGAGTCTGCCACATGCCTCTCTTCTACACGCATCGTTTCAGCTTACATTCCCTAAACATGAATTACCATACGCAAAAATATAGTGAAAATATTTGTTTCACCAAGCTTTTGATTTATGCGCAATTCTTTGAAATTGCCTTTTTGTAAAAGTAGTTCACAGACGCCTAAATACAAGAGAAGTAGAAAAAAAACGGAAAAAAACCAAACCTTTCTGTCGTTTCTGCTGCCACTAGATGTCGCTAACTCGATAAGTAAGCGGTCACTCAACGTAAGTAAAAATCAAAATCAATAGGCTCGCACTGCCACCTTGTGGTTGATTAATATTTCTCCCTTGTTTGTATGAGAAATTGTAATGTGTGCGAAAAACAAAGTGTTGGGTGAGAGCTTAAGAAATGGTTGAAATGTGTGACTACAGTACTCTGCTTGAGAAGAAACACATTCATGTGTTTTTTTACATTCACAAAAGATCTAGCTGAAATAGTAAACAAACGGTCTTCAAACAATGTGCCTTAAGAAAGTACAGTTGAACACATCAGAGGGAAGTAACGCTTATGCTTGTCATCATCTTGTCCTTTGATTGTTCTTCACTGGACTGGACCGTGTGGATGTCGCTGGGGGGATACAAACACGCGACGTTGTTGACTACAACTGGTTTCCTGTCGTGAGAGCAGGAGGCACAGTGCCAAGGAGAACATTACATGCATGCGATTGTGGTCTCACCTGAGCCAGGCAGGTAGGCTAACCTCACCAACCTCAACAACATGCCAGAGCTCTCTCTCTATCTCTCTGTCTCTCTGTCTCTCTGTCTCTCTGTCTCTCTGTCTCTCTCTCTCTCTCTGTCTCTCTGTCTCTGTCTCTCTCTCTCTCTCTGTCTCTCTCTCTCTCTCTGTGTCTCTCTCTCTCTCTCTCTCTCTCTCTCTAACTCTCTCTCTCTCTGTCTCTAACTCAACATAAGTAGTCACACACAAACAATAGGCCTACACATTCAACTGGAACAGTAGTCAGAGTTTTGTCAATTGATTGGTAGCTTATAATTTTTTTTGACGTGCTTGTCATTGTGTATGGCCAGAACGGTGACATTGTGCTAAACAATCCAAACTTGTAGTTCCATACAATATTTCTGAAGCAGCACCTAGCCCACACATATCGTAGCACTGTTAGCGATGGCTAGTTCCAACTGATGTTCTCAAAAGTGTTTCCCTCTTGTCAACCTCAGGTTGTCAGATTTGAGACAAGTTGTTCTGATGTAGTAAGGACAAAATAAAGAAGTAACATGCACACGAGATTTCATCTGAAATGGTCTCAAAGGACAATTTCTTTGCTGTATGGTGAAGTTTCTTCCTTCCCAAACACTCTGACCACATCTTTGTTCCGTCATTCAAGCACATCCTCTTTCGTACGGATACGATGTCTTCTGGTGAGTAAACGTTGTGAAAACGTGAATCAGCACAAAACATTTCTCATGCCAGTTAGTTGGGGCATCCTGTGGCATTCAGACTGAAACTTAGCCTGTCATACATAGACCAACATTGCTTTAAAGTATTCAGATTGCAACTACACGCTCAGAAGATTGAAATAAAACTGAACTCATTGTGAAAGTCTGGTGGAAGAGGCAACCCGCATTCACAACTGTTTCCTGCCACAGACAATACGTTAGACCTTAGAAACACGCAGCAGCTTTCTCTGACCCATGAAAGTAAAAAGTAAAACCTGGTTAAATTAATCAACGTAAAAATTTGGAAGAGCCCATTTCAAGTGAGGTAATCATTTACAACTATTACACTGTATGTCCCTCTACCAGTTTTTGCTTCCATTGGACCGTCAAGACCTGTCTTGATTAATCTGTTCTAATAAGTTTATAATGACTAATTCCTGGCTTCTTCTTGTGTTTCTTACATGAGAGACTAAGAAACCACAATCTTAATGGGAAATCAAAAGACAAATAAAACCGAAATAACTTTTTAAAAATTACTTTATTGGTTTTTTTTCTCTGGTACACAAAAATGTTTGTCCAGGTGACTCTAAAAACACACACAGCTAACACTGAGAGTACAATGATAGTATCAATAAACACAAACACACAAACAATGATCTTCTACACTAATCAACCTATGTACAGTAATGTACAGTTTATACAAGGACTGAATTGTTTTGGTGTATCACGAGTGTTGAATGTTGGATGACCTTGTAAAACAGAGACAGATCTGCAGCTGTAATGGGTGTACTATAAGTTTGTGGAGGAGAGTAGGGATGTACTCGGAAGTGGGGATGATGTCATAGAGTCTGTCTGGGGGGAAGGAGGGCTGATTAATGATTAAATGAGTGAGAAATAGCATCTGCACACGTTACTGTATCTTTTTAGGATACAACAGATTGTGGACACCCCCTTAACCACTCCCCAGAAGGTAGACCAACCATACGATCTTTCTGAAGGGTGGGGCATGAAGATGACAAGGTAGCAAGTCTTTCCATGTGGATGGGTATGGGGGGGCAGGGGGAGTCCAGGGATGTTCCTTGACCATGGTATGGGGGGGGGCGGGGGCCTAAGCAGCAGTTACAAAGACAGTACGGGTGTGCTCTCTGTGTCGGACATGACGAAGGAGCGTTTGGGGACGGTCTTGCTGAGGCTCCCCTGACCACCCAGGGCGCAGCTGCATCTCTTCAGGATGCTCACCAGGTCTCTACGGAAACGCACCCCGATGAACACATAGAGCAAGGGGTTGATGCAGGCGTGGGTGTATGCCAGACTCTTGGCCACCTGGCCGGCTATGTCAAACTGCTTGACCAGTCCGCAGTCAGTGATGGTGATGTTGGCAGCCTGGGACGCCTCGATCACCAGCAGGCTGTTGTGAGGCAGCTGGGAGAGGACGAACATGGCCACGACGGCGAAGATGACACGCAGGGCCTTGTGCTTCTCGAAGCTGCGGGCTTGCATCAGGGTCTTGACGATGACAGAGTAGCAGAGCACCATCACCAGGAGAGGCAGGCAGAACCCCATGCAGATCTGCAGAGACAGAACCAGGATCTTGGTCCGGTTGTACAGGTTCTCCCCATAGACCATCGTGCAGAAGGACTGGTCCTGCAGACCCTTCTTCACCTGAGCAAAGATTAACTCAGGCAGGGCCAGGAGAGTGGAGATGGTCCACACGCCCAGACAGGCCAGCTTGCTGTAGAAGAGACGCTTGCCCTTTAGGTTGTGGGCCTTGGTGACCTGGACGATGGAGATGTAGCGGTCCACGCTGATGCAGGTGAGCAGGAGCATGCTGCTGAAGAAGTTGATTTTGTAGACGGCCGACACCACCTTGCAGAAGCCCAGGCCAAACTCCCAGCCCTTGATGGCGTCCGCTGCCCAGAAGGGCAGGGTGCCCAGGAAGAGGAGGTCGGCCACAGCCAGGTTAAGGAGGTACATATCCGTCATGGTCTTCAGACGGTGGCGGACTGTTGTGTAGATCCACACCACCATCAGGTTGCCCAGGGCACCCAGCACGAAGATGGCCCAGAAGAGAGGAGGCTCGTACTGAGCGCGGAAATCCCGCACCCAGCTCTTGTCACACAACCCTGATGGGATGCTGCTCTCATAGTCGTCAGTGTACCCCGAACCCTGCAAACACACACCAATTACAGCGCAGAATTATCTATCAACTCTCTTGACTGGATGCTGTTCTGTGCTTAGTTACAGTTCAGTTCTGAGATCTGTGCTTCCTCCTATGAGCCTCGATGCCAAAACTGGGCCTCTCACCATCTATGTACTGTTTGCCTCTGATAATGAATCGGAGACAGTTCCTGATGTTTCCTGTCTACAGTGTGGGCAAGAACAAAGAACGTAGTTCTCTGACATCATCAGGCGCTGCGGGTGACACTCTAGCCTATCCAGACAGCTCTCTCTGAGACGCAGGTGTTGTGCCTGTACAGGAGTAACCACAACGCTGTACCCACTTCCTGTGCTTATCCGTGCCAGGATGGGGGGAGGCTGGTGTGTGTGTGGGGGGGACTGGATGGAGTGAGGCTGGTGTATGTGTGGGGGGGATGGAATGAGGCTGGTGTAGGGGGGGGGAGGCTGGTGTGTGTAGAGGGGGAGGGAGGGGATAGGGGGAGGCTGGAGTGTGTGTGTGTGTGGGGGGGGAGGTTAAACGATTCAGAGGGCTCGAGAGAAATGGAGGGGGGCTCTCTGTGCACGTCAACGATACCAAAAACTGTCAAACGTAACTCAGATGTGTGAGAGATAAAGTTAAAGGGGGTTTGTGGGCGAGATAACAGTAGGTTTCTTTCCACGCTCAGTGGAAATCTTGCTACTCCTGCCTCTTATGACCTTTGCTGTTGCCATGGTTTTGTACAGAGATGTGAGCTCTAGTAAATGTGTTGCACTGTGGCTCCAATCCAAATGTGCACCCAGGTAAATACAGATTTGCATATACAGAGCGAGTAGTCTGGGATTCCCGCCATTCATTTGCCATCTAACTATATTTACAATGTCAATATTAATAAGCGAATTTGCAGTATTTATGTCAATAATAATTAAAGCAATTTCAATGATTGAGATGCCATTGTTGAACGTTAGTAGACACCGTGGGACAGTCCCATACTGTGGGACATGTTTCATTTCTGCATGAAGCATGGTACCTTACTTCTACTTTCTACTTTACAGTATGGTTGTTAGTCAAACAAAATTCCCTGACTCTGACCACCAAAACCCCGAAACACCACATGTCTTTTGGTTGTTGATCTTTAGCTGTACTTCATACACACTATTAGTTTGCTTTGGATGAAGACGCCTGCTAAATGAACAGCAAGCAAATGTGCTTTAACGCACACTGAACTGTGCATGCCTGCGATTCGAACGTTCAGCGGTGATCTCGTTGACGTAATCACTGCTGTGTTTTCGTGTTGCCACCAAGCAGGCAGAGCGTTACCTAAACACAACCTCCTGCTCCACAAACAAGACTGGAAACACCCATCAGACGAAGCTTGGATCTACCGTGAAACTTTCACTCCTCTGACGTGTGGCGATGTGTGTAACCAAGAACACACTCAGAGAAGTAAACTACCCAGATGAGGCTCTCTGCCACTACTGTGCCTAATGATCTGAATGAAGTGCAAAATGCCATAGCTGATACTGGAGAGGAGGCTCTTTGGGAAAGCAATGGTACCATCTAACAAAGAGAACATCTAATGTTGCTGTTAGTCAGAGACAGTCCAATAGCCTACATTTGATCATAGTCAGATTCCAAATATCTGGGTTAATCTTCAGACACACAATGTTTTAGTTCGAACAGCATTGTACTTACAAATACATCAGTTGTTGGATCTTCTGTTGTGAACGTAAAAGATTGTTCCGCCATTTTACCTATAGGTGTAGTGAATATAATCAGATTTACGCTTAAATCAACTTATACTTTCTACAGTTTAGCAATTGGAATATTTTAAGGATTGATAAATCACACTCAATGATAAGTGTCATTTACAACAAAGTGCCAACATAATTTTGATGAAAACAAGATTTGCAACAAAAAAAAAAAAGTAGATGTAGAGAAAAATGCAATCTTACCCTGCCAGACAATCTGTTTCAGTGGGTTTCCGTCAGTGTGAAGTCTCTGTCTATGGCAAATATCGCTACCTGGCTCATCTTCTCAATCTTTTATAGTTTCAACGTAACCACAGCGTCACGTGTTTTCTACTGGCTGCTGTGGTCTGGCTTGTTGTTTTCACCAGCAAGCAGGCTTCTGGTTCTACTAACTGAAAAGAATAAATTCTTATTTTTGGTGGAAGTCTGGTTGCCCAAAATATCTGTCTACGGTGACTCTCACTTCAGTTTTTCGTGACTGGTTTTGTTTGGTACGAGCGCCGATGTCCTGCTACAGCAGAAATGCTCCTCGGAGATGACACATGTTGTGAGATTGTGTAGGCAGACAGAGCAGGTTAGTGCAGGGTGAGGAGTGTAATGGAGACAGTTGTGTCTCCAGCAGCTGGGACAATGCTCCCACATTCCTCCACAGACAGCCAGAAAGCGTCTCCATGTCACGCACCATTAGGGATAAACACTAGGAGCTCAGGTGGGTGTTTGGTGGGTGTTGAGTGGGGGTGAAGAGGGGGGCGGATGGGTTAGTGCCAGGTATGGCTGCTGTCTGAAACAGATCCCCTATGGTGGTGGTAAGGCAGCACCTCTGTGGGCAGGGCAGGTTGCTTCTGGGTGACATACTGGGCCCCAGGATGAAGCGCTGCTTTTTAATGACTTTGGATTCCTTTTATAAAAATGTTAAATATCACTTGTCAAGGCTAGTCTTTAAACTGCAGACTTGATGCCAGCATCACGGATACCATAAGAAACCGTGGTGTCATGCTTGTTGCTGTTGCTTTATAGTTGTTTAATATCAAAGCAAATGAGGGACATGTGAGAGGAAAATAAAGAGAAAGTTCAAAAGTGACCTTCTATGAAACATCATTTCAGCTGCCTTGTTGTGAAACCTTTTCCGTTTCTGAACCCCAAGTGGGTCTATGATTCTGTCAGCCTGAGATAGAAGGGAGCTCATTCATGTTGGTACAGTACAGTGCATGTTGTTTACTGTGAGCGTGTGTGGGTGTCAGAAAGAACTCCCTTTCTCATCTTCTGTGTGGTTCTTTTGGCCCTTCTACAAACACAACTCAGATCACACGCCTAGTCTGTCAGCACCATCCTGCTAACAGTTTGCCGGACTCATGTGATACTTTCAGTAGGAGTTGAGAAACAGGACGCTCCAGGGTCTCTGTTCTCACACTCGTAGATTTTTTTGAATTGTCAGTTTGGACCACAGAGAGCAGGAGTTAAACAGACGCGTTTTGCTGACTGGTCTCAAAGTGCGTCTGGGAACACACTCTTGAAGAAAGTGAGAGATCTTATAGGTTTTGGTTGTGGTTGTATCAGCGCCAACCGACACTCTGCAGTACCAAGGTGTTCTTGATGCCAGTTGCGTAAGATATAGAAGAGACGACCTACAGTACATAGACACTCACACAGACTCTTTTAAGAACATTTATCACCCTTCAAACTACTCATCACTATTCTCACCGAGCTGTTATTACATGTTGACTGGTAGTAAGGAGTGCTGTTTCAATTGAACCAGGAGACAACAGTGAAAGGTTTGGTTGGAGGCAGGCAGGTTTATTAGCAGGAGGTGATGTCCCTCATGGTCAAGTCGAAGCAGGACGCTGTGACTGCTAAGGCTCAGATTCAGCATCAGACGTCATAGTCGTAGTCTCAGATCTGGAATCTGGTGAGAGGCAGATTAAATATAAAGATAGAGAGAGGGGTAGGTGGATTCAGAAAGAAATAAGGGAATGGGCAGAGAGAGAGAGAGAAAGCAAGAGAGAAACAGAAATAAGATGAGATCGAAAGAGTAAAGTTCAAAACAGAAAGAGAACAGACAAAGAAGAGATGAATCACTCTGTGGTTAAAAGGGTTTTGTGGAAGAAGACTTGCTGAAATCCTCATGACACCAAGGGAAACCGTCACAGCCCACCACCATGGCTCCTGTCCCAGTATACTGTATATCTACAGTAAGAAGCTGGAGTGGCCAGACATAGAGAGAGAGGTACAGAGAGTGCTACAGGGTGCAAAAGAGAGAGAGTGCCTGACTCACCTGCAGCAACTTCTTTCGACTCTGACTCAATTACCTCCTCCGTCACTGCACAGAGATTCAGATAAATGGGAAAGACAGAGATTGTGAACAACCACAGATAACATTTATCTATAGCTAACAGTTGAGAATATGCTTGCAGTTATCATTTGGCTGCTGTCCAAACTGATACATTTCTGCAGTGAAGAGTCAATCTACCAAGAACAAAATGGCTCATAAGTATCAAAAACAGTGGCTTGTTACTATCACGTGAGTATCTGCGATGTGAACTGACTTGAGCAGATTACGGGTGTCACGGGTATCATCACATTGCTAATCAGCACACATTTCCTGCTTCTCTTACACACACTGGGGTTTGAACTCGGGATGCTCCTGACGTACTCACACAATAACCCCCTCTCATCAATATCACTTCAGTCAGCTATGCCCAGCTGGCTTTTTAATGGCATGGATGGGCTAGTTGGGCTAGTTGAACCTTTATTATCAACACATTTAGTTAGGTTCTTACGCAGGGTGGAACACTGGTTTCTATGTACTAGGTCAAGTCTATTACACCTGCACCTGTGTGAACCATGGTGCTTGTGAGGGGCACCTGATTCTGGCTCCAAGCAGGTGGATGCTGTTGCCCTCACCTGTGTAAGTGTAGGAGGTCTCTGAGAAGGACATGCTTGCAGCCACACTAGGGGAAACACACAGGGGAGGGAACAGTCAGAGAAATAACAAACAGCAAAGCATAGGAGCCACTTAGGGATTTGAAGCTCTCTTAGCACTTATCTACTGGGCTCTCTTAGACTGAGGATCACTGGTGTTTGTGAGTCCAAACATGTTGTTGCTCTCTGTCTCCCAAACCCAAACTCCTGTTTCTCCTTATCCAGCACCCTTGTAGGGGGGAGTAAGGCACCTGACTTTTGTTAGCCTTACTTCTCCTCCGTCTTGGCTGTGATGGTGGGGGAGGGGCTTCGGACAGACGGAGGGGAGGATTTGAAGTTAGAGGAGGGGCCAGGTGAGCTGGATAGGAAGACGGCGGAGGCGCTAAAGTTCTGGACAGGGAAGCTGCAGGGATGAACACAGACAGGAAGGATCAACCACTGCACTGTGCCAACAGATACAGACTACGAAGAATAGAAGAGCGTGGTGTATTTGACCTGATGTCTCCTCCATCCATCAGTGTCCTGTAGGTGGAGATCTCTGCATCCAGCGCCAGCTTGACGTCGAGCAGCTCCTGGTAGGCAAGGATCTGCTTGTGCAGGTCACCCTTGGCAACCTCGATGGCGCCCTCCAAGCTGGCAATCTGAGCATGGTACTCAGACACGCCCCCCGAGGCGTGGGCCTGGGCCTCCACCAGGCTGCGCTCCAGGGTCAGGCTCTGGAGGGGGGGCAGAGGGGGGGCAGAGGGGGTGGCGTTTTATAATATTTCCAACTTCGACATCAAAACGCCAAAAAGCTGACTGCTCTGACAGAAACCCCCATGGATTCCAAGTCCAGATCAGACAGACAGAGGGCTGCTGTGATGATCGCATTAGCAAGTGACTTGGTGGCTTCTGGGAAAGCACTGCTGCTGTTGTGTCCTCAAAACTCTGGGGAATTTAGCACAGAGATAACTTCATAACCACTTCCTCTTTGTCTGTCACCTCGCAGTGATTTATTTCACAATAATCGGTAACATCCTGGAACTGGAACGATAACAACGCACACTAAAAGTACATCCCTTGACTTCCCTTAATATTATTTCATGCTGAAAAGACAGATTCTTTTGAAAGGTTATTCTTTGGTGTTATTCTGTTTCCTTCTTTTCACACACTTAAGCCTCCTTGACACAAACACACATGCACAAACACACACAGACACACACTCACAACGTTGACAATGCTCTGTAGCTCCAGACTGAGGGCCTGTAGCTCCTTCTTGCTGGAGGTGATCTCTGCCCTGGAGGCTGACAGGGCCTGGGAGCTGCTGGCTGAGGCAGCCTGCACCTCATCCATCTGGGGAGGAGAGGAGTGGAGAGAGTGGAGAAGGGAGGGGAAGAAAGGACAGGAGAGGTGATGAGAGAAGTGGGGTAGAGTCGACGTGTCAAGTTTTTGACACGTCACTCTGATAAAACATGAAGCGTGGGAGAGCTCTAAAAGCGCAGTATGGTTTTGCAGCTTTGGAAAGTGAATGCATGCGCGTGAGTCCATTTCAATCTGTAAAAAACAGTGCAGACAGCATGATCATCACTGTGGCCCACATTACTCCCACCCACACTTAGCACAGACTGTGGCTTAGACAGTTATTCTCAGAACAGGAAAAAGGAAAGGTATGGTTCACTGGCCACCATCGGTCTGCTACATTGCACTTCGTTCAGGTGTGCAAACTGACGGATTGAGTTTGATGTACTTTTCTCTGCATAGTCGCTCTTCTCTGGTTTGATGAAGCAGCTGGCTAGCTAAAATGCTAATCAAGCCCACCATCACACTGGAGGAAGATGCAAGCTAACAGTGATTGAAAGTATTTGGAATAGTATTAAAAATCCAGGTCAGATGTACATTATCTCTAAAACTGCTCTGTTTGAACAATTGAACAAAAACTTGAGAGAGTCTCTGTCCTACTAACCTTGTTGTCTAATTACCATGTAGGTCATAGTTAACACTTGGTGTTATAAGACCTAAAATTCTTGCCAACTAAATATTGTTTAACCGTCGACATTGTCAACATGTCAAGTGCCCCCTGCTGGACACACAAACCAGCGTCACCCACGGAACTGGAGAACCATCGCTTGTAAGTTGAATTCTAAAACACTACTGTATCTATTTCCTCAGACACGATTGTTTTACTGATATTTAGAACTTCATTCACAAGAGAGGAAACGCAGAGGAAGTGTGTGGGATGAGCTGGACCTTGAGTTTGTAGAATGCGTCCGCTTCCTCCCTGTGTTGTCGCACAGAGTTCTCATACTCCATCCTCAGCTTGTTGAGGGCGGCGGCCACGTCGAAGGACTTGACCGTGTCCACCTGGATCATGGAGACGGACGTGTCCGTGGACGTGGTACCCAGCTTGGACTGCAGGCTGAATAACTCCTGAGTAGAGAACCAGAAATGTCTTGTTCTGCCTTGTTCTGCCTTGTTCTGCCTTGTTCTGCCTTCATGTGGTTACTTGTGTTGTGTTTTAGGGTGGCTCCAGTGAGATTGTTGTGTTGCGATGAGTTTTTTTGCTGTTGGGGAATTGGGAGTGGAGGGCTTCTGTTGTGTTGTCGGTGTGTTTGATTTGAGTTTTTGTTGTTGTGGTGTATTGTGTTGGGTGGGGTTGTGTTTACGTGTGAGCTACAGCCTCAGTGTTATTACCTCATCCTGAGTCTTAGTGACATAGCCCAGATCTTCCTTCAGACTGGAGTGTTTGGCATGCAGCTCAACACTGACGTCAGATGCCATATCAATGTCCTAGAAGCAGAAATATTTCAACATGTATAACTTCACCTACAATATGCACTGACTGTTGATCCGTCCCTATTCATGCTATACGATTGTCTTGTTATGTCATATTTGAAGGAAACTTTGCCTACCTTTTTCATTGCCGCGATATCTGCTTCAAGCTGAAACCTAACACCTTGCTCAAAATCATACCTGCAAGACAAGAATACAGAAGCCAACATATATCATTTACATTTCACATAAATGTAGGAACATGTGCATTGTGAATCCACCACAGCTTTACTTCTAAGTAACTTCCAATATCAAATATATATATATATATATATGATGTAAGAAAGGATACAGTCCGTTAAACTTAAGTAACGTTTAACGTATTAGCTGTCCTCTCTCAGAGTGAGGTATGTATTTTCATGAAGTGTCCCCTACTTGGCCTTCAGTTCGTGGGCTGTTCCTCGGATGCCGTCCAGTACGATCTCCAGCCTGACAGTGTCCAAGGTCAGGCTCTCCAGCTTCTCCCGGTACTCCACCAGCTGGGTCTCGTACCCCGCCGTAGTGACCGTGCCTGAGACCTCGTGTCCCATATCTGCCCCGCCGGTGAGCTGGGCCAACTGGGCCTCCAGGGCAGCGTTCTCCTGATGCAGCTCCTTCACCTTGGTGATGTAGCCAGCGAAGCGCTCGTTGAGGCCAGAGAGTGTATGTTTCTCTGCGGCACGGGAGAGGACCGGGGCCAAGGCAAGCCCACCAGACTGGGCAGAGCTCATTGCAAGCACTGAAGCCCCTGCACTCATACCCCCGGAGGCCATCATACGGCCCATGGCAAAAGCAGGGCCGGCCATCATTCCCCCGCCACCTCCTCCACCTCCACCCAGCCCAAAGCCTCCTCCACCACCCCCTAGACCTAGACCAGCACCACCCCCAAGACCCAGCCCTCCACCTAGCCCTAGCCCGAAGCCTCCTCCACCACCCCCTAGACCCAGACCTCCTCCTAGCCCCATCCCCATGCCTAAGCCAGCCCCAGAACGGAGCGCGAGGGCCATCCCTCCAGCACCACCACCAGCCCCACCCAGGCTGGAGTCAAAGCCCAGACCTCCTGACCCAGACAGCCTGAAGGATGACAGAGAGAGAGCCATGATAGCTGGAGCAGCCAGAGATCTGCTTGAGGAATCTAGTGGGGTGTGGATGAACATAGAACGTATATATAGAGACATCAGGAGAAAGACACGCCCAACCACAGCAAGCCTAGATGGATATCCCAAGGCGCATCAAACCAATCAGAAATGTACAGAAAGCAATAAATATATCACATAAGCAGTTGTCACCTAAAGGCTATTCAGTGGCGTTTTCATATAGTTCCTTCCATATTTTCTCTGCAGTGTAGAACACAGTGTCCATATGAACTGTGCTGATAGGAGGTAGGCCATGTCTGGTCTTGAAAGCCTCTGGGCAAGCCTCTTCAGCCTGCTGGCCTGTGCTGGGGAGGCATGGGCAGACCTGTCTGCTGTCAGCACCTGCTGCTACAGACACACCCTGAACACACTGACTGTGTGCAGCTGGAGGACACTGTAGACGCTTGTGTTTGATGATCTGGTGATTTGATGCATGGAGGATTCTTTTACTGTAAAATGATATCTATGATTCATAATCATATGGATCACGTGAACTCACACGTAAAAATACTAAATGCATGGACTGTTTAATCTTATGAATCCGGACTTGTCTATCGGTACTTATCCTCAAATCCCTGTTCACAATGAATGGTATAGTTTTACATTCGTACTGTATGGCTGCAAAGCAATCACCTAAAGCAGAGCTTATCAATGCAAATATATATAAAGCCATTCTTGTTTTTGGCAACCAATGTTTTTTATTTAGTTCCCATTTTGCACAATACACACATATGCATGTCTAACAGAACAACAGATGCATGATACTCTACAAGAGCATTACATCAGAGGCAGAGTTATAGAGCTTTTCATTTACTTTCATTACGTTCAGCATTTAAGAAAAAATACACCGTTTGGTGTTTCCCATAAAAATACTCTCTACTCACTCAGCACACACTTCATTAAGCAGTAGATATAAATGGTAAGAAAATTAATGCACATGTCATAAATTACATGATGTGACTGCACCACATTTCCAAGGTATCAAAGAAAGGTCTCAGAGAAAACCAACTAGTTAGCATGATTGAAATGTAAAGTACCTTGATCCATTAAGCTACTCCCTACCTCTATCACACAAGCTTTTGTAGGGTTCATCATTGTGAATTCAGAGGTTGCTGTCTGACTGCTAAACGTAACAGACACACTCGTGCAGAAAGAGGATTGCTTTATCTGACTATGGGGTGCCACAGAACTATGTACTAGTTTGACGAGAGAGAGCGAGAGAGGTTTGACTGCAGGCCTCAAGGTATCCAGCATCTTTACTCAACACCAAAATCAAAAGAAGGCCAACTTCTGACAGGGGTGCGTGACAGTGCTTGCATAGGACGCTAGCTGACTGACAAACTGATTGAAACGACACGAGCTACAACTGGGACATTATGGGAGGTCACATCATGGTAGCAGAGCAATCAGAAACTTCCAGACATCTGTGCCCATGGTCTCCATCCACCAGATGCCACGACCCTACTCACATTCCTCTGCTAAAGTCAATGACTAGAAAACATGCTGGACAAGCGTGATGATAGAAATCTGGGGGTGGGAAACGTCTCTCGTTCTACATGTGTAGCTGTAGGATTAATGATCGGCCCGGTCTCTCCTCCGCACTCTCTGATAGGTCCATTTGTCCTCCTGGTCATGTTCTTTAGTGCTGTGTGCTGCTCATTCATCTGACTCATATCTGAGGTAAAGACATTCAAATCAGACATGTTTTACAGTCCTGAATATTTAGACCATTGCCATTCATGTGAAGGTAGATTTCCTTCAGAGAGGAGACCCGCTGTGTAAGCGTGGGTGTTCCCTCACTCACCTCTGCAGTCGTTTCCTGATCTCCTTGATCTGCTCGTTCTTCTTGGTGAGTATTTCCTTCATGTTGCGATAGGCTGCAGTCTGTTGGAACTTCTTCTCTAGCTCCTGTAGATGGGCACGCACGCACACACACACGCACAGGCGCGCGCGCGCACACACGCACGCACACGCACGCACACACACACACACAAAAACACACACAGGGTCAGGGCAGTGGAGGAGGGGATACTCTGTAGAACCCACAGAAACAGGTTCAACACAACCTAGGTGGAGCCTCGCTCCAGGTGAACCTGGTACTGTACCTTCTCAGCCAGAGCCAGCTGCTCCTGGACCCGAAGCAGGTCGTGCTTGGCAGAGACCAGGTTCTGCTGCAGGTCCTTCTGGGAGGCGGCGCTGGCGTGGAGGGAGCGCTGGTAGTCCTCCTGCAGAGCAGACACTGTGTCCTCCAGGCTGCTGATCTCCTGGGAACGACACGCCAACTGGGATAGGCAGGACAAGAACTGTCAGTGGGGAAGCTGGGGGTAAAACACACAATACACACACAGCACAGACAAATACACACATATAGTGACATACAATTCCATGCCTGGACATACTAGCAAGCACCATTATAAGCCATCAATCACAAAGCTCTCTATCAAACACTTCTAAATGTGCACTCACATCGGGAATATTGATACATACCAGTTCATTTCCATGACAGCAAATAAAATCAAATAACAGTTGACAAGCGAGAAAGTGCCAAATGCAGGTGAATATTTTAAGAAGCACTAGATTACTTTACTACAAGACAGGATGCCAGCATAGATGTAAGACCAAAAAAACCCTGAAGGACTATCAATAAGAGATATAGTGTAAGTCCCTCACCTCTCTCTATATCTCCACTCATTCATCCTTTCTATTCAAGTCATTCTCACATCCTTGTGTCTAATACCAAGATCGACCAGTACGCCATGACTGGACACCTTGTTTACATCTCTAGCTGGTAGAGAACACACACAGCAGCAGCAAGTCATATGAGTGTGTCCCTGGCCAGTGAGGCCAGTACAGAAAGTGTCTGTATCAGCACTAGGTACTGTCTTCATACTCTACCTGCTGTTCCCCTTGGATCTTCTGCAGATCTTTCAGAGCTCTCTCAGCCTGGGTCTTCTCATCCATAGCACTCATAGCCTGACAAAAACCATAGCAGTTTTCATTCGTTTACCATCGAACCACCCAATTCATGTAACAAAGGTAAGAACTGTGGGAGGCCCTGCGAGACAGGATGTTCAAGACATCTAAGGACGTTGGCGATACCTGAGATTCTAGCGTGCGGAGTCGACCTTTCAGCTTTTCATTCTCCTCCTGTAGTCTGGATATCTCCTGACCCCCCCCCCAATCAATTCACACAGGTTCAGAAGAATGCTTTTACTATCACAGCACTGACGTCAGGTCATCCCAGGCCAGAGGATGAGATACACACCTTGTTCAGCAGCTCCGACACCCCTCCCTCGTTTAGGGGCGCTAGCTTGGGCTTGCTGATCTCCTGGGTGACCTAAGATTTAAGTTGCACGTTTATTTGACCATTTGTAGCAAGTCCAGGTACGTTGGAATTCTTTGGAATAAGTCGTCATATAAACCTTTGACAAATACTCTAAATCATAACCTATATGAGTGACTATACATAGCAACAATATATAAATATTTAAAAAAATATATATATAATTTTTATGAGATTGAATAATTCACTGAACCACTCAGTATAACCTGGACGCAATCAAATGAATGCTGCAGAACACAACCCATTATTATCAAGGCAGATAAACGGCTCAAACGTTGTGGTTCATGTAGGATACATGGTTTATCCAAACACTACAATAACAGGACCGGAGGGGTCAATAAGGCGTGACTAGCACCATGTGTGAAAAACAACAGTTGCTCTACTGCTGTGGAACATTTTAGCATTGTCCCTCCGCTTATCTTGTATGTCCTTGTGGTTGAGGAGGAGTAGGGGGGGTTGTACCTCAGCCACCAGCGCTTGATGTTCTAGCAAAGGCTGGCTAGGTGGGACATTACAAAAACACAACTTTCCAACACCTCATTCTGTCATAGTGAGACAACCAATCGATGGGTCAATTTCCATGCACGACAACACTGTTGTTACAATGCATGTGTGACTGCTTCCTTAAACTGTTACTGTGATAGAAAATAGATTTCACTGCATAGAAATAATATCCAACGTGTTTGTGTATGAATATGTAAAATCCACAAAGATTGTTTTGCTGTTCTAATCAACTCACCTTATTAGTGCTTTTAAAATCTGTCTTCTCAAACTCAGCCACTTGTTCCAACAGTTCTCTGCAGAGCGACAAAACAAAGTACAAAAAGGCATCAAGCAAAAAACACTGCAAACTGCGAACAGGATTACATTCCAACCACTTCTGAAAAACGAATAAGCAGTTTGAAAAGTGTGAACGTATGAAAAGTGTTTCACAGGAAAGTCACGTGAAGTTGCAGTCTTGGTGAACATGTCTTAGGTGGGACTTTAGTCAAGCTGGTGCAAAACATCCAACAACCATGAAACATCCATCCTTTAAACAAAGAACAATATTTACATCCATTCTCCTGGAAAACAAATGCTTACAGATCAACGTGTGAGATGTTTGAGGCGAACAAAACTGTCAGTTTACTTCAATGTGGTTGGAAAAGGCAGCCAAACGCACGTAGACATGTGGTGAGCAGTACATCTCCACCTTAGTGACGCTCTAACAGTCACCAAAGTCCTACGCATGTCACACACATCAACAGGCTTGTTTGTCTCCATGCACACAAACATGAAACGACAGCATTCACAACACGCCTGGGTTAGTGTGTTTGGTGCTCTGCCTCTCCTCAGGGTCACCAGGTCACCAGATGATGTTTTATCGTGAATGTTACCTCCTCCACCGCTCCACTCAAACACAGCTGCAAGCGCAAGGTGCCATAACTCAATATTCACTGGGTTTACTGAACACTGTAATGACTACATTTGACTGGATGATTTATTTTCACTGGATCTTCCTCTAGAAATAGTGGTGCTGCGTTCTCAAACATAACCTAGGTATGCAGCATGAGTTACCATGGAGATGCACTGGTGAAAAATGAACTACAATAGTGATACTGAAAATGCAGTGTTAAAGTTACCACGCTAACACTAAATCCTGCTTTGAAATCCAGCCCCCACTACCCTGATGTTTTGGGCCCACAGCTCTGTATGTTTGAGATGTTAACCTCTTCCAACACACTTGACTTAAACGAACACTGTTCTCAGGTCTGGGCAAAGATAATGACCTATTCATTCTGACACACTTGACTTAAACGAACACTGTTCTCAGGTCCTTTTAGGCAGCTCTATTCAGGCAGAGGAAAATCAGAAGGCCAAGTTACAAAGCTTCTCTTCCGGACTTTTCTCCATGTTGTTGTACCCCCTAGAATCACATCACCATGCTGTTCAAGGACTAAAAGCTTTTCAACATCAAAAAGCAACAATCTTTCACTCTCTACCATCCTCACCAAGAGACACACTCACCCACAGCCAATGAAATACTCTCCCAGCTGGTCAGGTTCACTAAATCACACTATAAATCTTCCAGAGCAATGTTTCTGTGGCTTTGTACCAAGTCAGGATCTGCTCTCAGAGACGGGGGGGTGGGGGGCTGGGCACACCTGCACTATGAATACAGAGAACCCTGATAGCCCCTTATGTTAGACTGTATACTGTCTATACACAGCAGCCCACAGTGCACTAATGAATGCCCATTACAAATCGTGCTTTGCATCTATTGCAAACAGGGTCAAAAACCCAAACAATGTCTGACAACCACAGACACAGTGATGTAGTATCTCCTGGAAGGTTTCTAACATGGTCATATGGATTTGTGTCCAGACTTGCCATTTACACATTCTTGGCAGCCAGGCCTGGTTACCTTGACAGCAGGAAGCCTGTCTTCATACGCTTTGTTTCTCAGTTACAACTCTCTTCTCCTGTTTTGCACTCCTTGCCTACTCGCTTTACACATTTATCTTATTACAAGTGCTGGCAGAAGAAAATACAGCAAAGATCACAAAAGAAACATAAAAGTAACAGAATACGAAGGAGAAAATGGGAACCACAACAGGTCACACAGCTGTGGTTTCGAAGCTGGCTGCCTTTCACTGTGAGCGCCTTAACCACAGAGGTGAAGCGGAGTGCTGTTCACACGACGAGCCCTGAAAAAGACGTTCTAACCAGGGAGTCGCCGAGCTGCGCAAACATGACCATACGAGCCACTCCTTCCAGAACCTAAGTGTGGTCACAGCAGAGCCGTACTTCCTACCTGAGCGTGTTGTTTGACAGTCCTGACCCCTTGAACTGCTGAACTACATTATGACATTTTTGCCATGAAAACAACACATTTCGGTACAGCATAAATACACGTTTCAAAAGCCGTCAAAGACCAACTCCGCACTGATAAAACCTTTCATGTCTTCAGCTGCAACAGCGTCAGAAGCGTCCTCCAGACCACCTCTCACCTGTTCTCCAGCTCGGAGATGTCGGCCTGCAGCCGCAGGTAGAACTTCTCTGCCTGGGAGAAGAGCTGTCTGAGGAGAAGCACGTTGGTGTGGGCCGTGTTGATGAGCTCCGTCTCCACCTCCCCACGCACCACCGCCTGCAGCCCGTCCAGCATCTCCCGCACCTCGTCAACCGTGAACGTCTCCTCCACCAGTCTGGCCATACACACAAGATCCTTTTTAGATATATAGATTTTTTTACTCTTTGGCTCATTTGTACACACATTTTTTTTTACTACTATGAACTTATATTATCTGTAGTCCTCCAACAATACTTTTTACTATCCTTTGATCAGCTTGAAAACACACATTAACCCGCACATGCAAGCTCACAAACAAACATAGATGCACACACACACACATTAATTGACACATGAATTCATAGTCAAGTCAAACATTGAAGGAAAACACACCGGCTGTCTTTGAGCTCTTCAAAGCAGGTGTCAATGGTCTTAAGTCTCAGGACCCTCTTAGAACGAGCAAAGCGCATGTAGTTGATGGTTTCATTCTGATGGTGTTCATTGAAACCAAACTCAGCCTTAGAGAGTAAGAGAGGTAAAGAGAATATAAATGTCGGGTAGGTCTTCTTATATGTGTTTCATCAGTATCAAATTAGCACCAAAACTTGTACCATAGTTACATGTGTCTCGTATTTATGTCTTGATGGTTTGTCACAAAAAAATCAAGGAAGGGGTCTAAGACCATCTTATTGGTGATATGAGCCTAGCAGAGCTACAGGAACTGTTAGCTATTGCAGTTTCAGATTTAGCTACCTAACATCAGTAATTGTAGCTACATTTACATTCAATTTTATACCATTTTAAAAGCAACAGGTGGGCGTCCTGCTAACTTATCATAAGCACGCTTCACATTCGGCTGGTTGGCCAACGACGTCTGGCTAGCTAGCTTATGTTAGCATTCTAGCTACTGTACTCACCATCGTGGCTAACGTAGAAGGATCAACTAAAACACTTTTTGAACCGATGCCTTTAGAGTAACAATGCACGCTAGGATGCAAAGGTTACACAATTAATATCAGTTCAGAGCCTTTTATGTGTGTACTTAGATTCGATTCGCTGGCCAATTGGGTTATATCTGAGAAGATAATCTGGTCATTTACTAGCTAGCTCTAACCCTCTATGTTTGGAGAATGTACCTTGGTTACAGAATACTAGCGTCATGAGCTGGTTACTAAGGGCAGGTTCAACAGCACAACGTTCAGAACTGTTAATAATATCAGCACTAGTAGTAATACAAAATAAAATGCATATAACCTGTGCTCTTCACTGTTGAGGCAATCTCATGGCGCCACTGGTTTAAAAAAAGAAGAAAAAATAAAAGTAGTGACTAAACAACCGTATATGGAAAATGCATATTGAAGAGCTATAAAAGATACAGTATCGACTGCGGTGCTCAGATATTAGGTCGTTTCAAACCCGCGTGCACAGATATACGCACATACATACAATGGTCTACATGCACTCTGAAATCTGCCTGTTATGGATTTGGTGTGTTGTATACCAGCAAAAACAAATGGTTTATGTCTAGCATTCTCTACTTTAGAAAACACCACTGTGAAACTTCGATGAAGTTATTTAACAACCATAACTAAATCTGCGATGTGTAACCCCGACTGCTCGAGATCAGTCAGGGTTGAGGGTTACAGTGGTTACGTTGTCTGAACTTTAACTTTCGTTTCAACTGAGTGACGTGTATTTGACAACTTTAAAATAGATCGTTGAGATGATGGTGCGTAGATGTATATTGTGGTCTCAAAAGCTTACCTAATTTAGTAAAGTTTCACGATGTTCCATAGTTTCTAGATACGATCTGGTTGCTAGTCAGGAGGCTGTATGGTTCAATACACTAAACTGATTGGACACAGTGTGTGTGTTGTTCCTTAGGCCCGGTCAGCCCTTAATTCCTATTTGACTCCATGTGGCCCGAATCAGAAGTTCATAAAAGTTCAGTTAGTCGGCCTGCCTTGGCTCCTCTCTTCCTCAGAAGCATAGAAGGAGATGTCAATGTACATTCTGTTAGAGAGACTCACAGGAAAACGAAAAACTCTCTTTTCCCCTCCTTGTGTCTGTTTATAATTGAATTAGGGCTAACCCGCAGCGCATGGTTGGTCCCTAGAATCAGATGCTTCATAACGTGATCTCCCTGGCGTTGCTGTCCCACACCACACGACTCTGACACTCACTCACAGAGGCCACGATGTTTCCTCTCTACCTTCAATCACGGTGAGTTTATCACACACTTTAAACCAGAAAACCAAGCCAGTTCCACCGACAATTATCAGTTCATCTCAAACTGAAGGGGCTAAAAAAAAGTCACAGTTAGAGCGTGTTCAGCTTCTGGGATGCTGTGAGGGAAGGTAGAGATGCATGTTTTGAAGCTTGTACAGTAGATTGGGTTGTTCTGGAACATACACAGCTTTGTGAGAAGGCCTACTAGAGCTGCTGTTGATGGCACAGAAATATAGCGTGCACAAGGCGTGAAACAGCAACTGAGGTACACAGGATAGGTGGTACACTCTGCCAAGAGAGAACATACAATGGAAACTATGGCAACGATTTCTCTGTGGTTTGCCAGCTGGTGCAATGTGCTTTTCTTGGCTGTTTCCACAATTTTCTTTCACTGAAAACATGATTGTAACCAGATGATTGTAACAAGAAAATAGTCCAAAGTACATTTATAGTAAGTCTGCTCAAGTGGTTAGACATATGTTAGATATGTTACATGAATAGAAATATTCATATTTCTACTTTAATATTGTGCCGCTTGAAAACACATCTGCTGTAGAGTAAATGTGGCCAGTAGGCCACACGTCTAGCTTGGGAGTGCAGTGTGGGGAAAGCAGCTCTAGGGGGCACCAAACTCTTAATAAAAGTGGTAGTCCTCCAAACCCACTGAACTGACCATGCGATTTCTTGTTTTTGATCTTCCTTTTCATTGGTGATTTGCAAGATGAACTTTTGCAAATTGTTGTAATGTGTTTGACCAACTCGTGGTAGATGTCAGAAGTTACATTTTGACATCTCTGGTACTGAGAGAGTAATGGAGGTCTAACCCAAGCAGATTAGGTATTAGTCCTTTTCATTCAACGTAGCTAGCAGGGTATGTAGTCTTGTGTCGACAGGTCACTCATTTGTTGAGATTTTGAATTTATAGTGTAAAAGATGACTAATTTGCACCATAAAATATGACACGAGGCATATTTGTTTATGCAAATTACTGTGCCTGGAAGGCGTTTTTACCACCTTGCCTACATTTTACAAATCCCTTTGTATCCTGTACACTCCTCTATCAATTCATTGTGGCCTCAAGTCAACTGATTCAAGGTCAGGTTTGGCCTTGGTCTTAACACAGAGCCATCGCACCAGACGGGTCCTAGATCAGACGTCTCGCTCGAGGTACTTCCTGGCAGACGAATCAGCTGACAGACTCATGACAGCAAGCACTCGCGCCTGCGCTGTAATGTACTGTTGGTATGAGGAATATGGCAGCGTCCTGAGTTCCGAGAAGACAGCGCAATTGAGAAGCTAGTCCATCGGATTGAAAAAAACAACAAAACAGATACAAACCTGCAACCCATATTGGAGGGTGGGGGGCTAAGGGACGGATACGAATTGCATTTGGTAGCGAATACACAGGTAAATTATTCTGCGACTGGTACTCCGCCACTCAATCTCCATGTTTTCGCTCCATGGATTGATTCAGTCAGTTTCTTTTCTGGAGCGAACAAGCTAGCTCTGCCAAAATTCGTTTGTTTGGCTACTCAGTTAGCTGGTTTACTGCCTCTTTGCAAACGTGGATACACGTTTTCATGTCGTTAGCAATCGCTGTCATAATAAGCATACTATCAAGCTAACACTGTCTGCAGTAACGCATTACGGAAATGGGTGGCCCTGTCTGTCAACTTGCTAGCTGGTCAAGAGCACTAGACGTTCTCGTCTGGCCTCCTGTCCTGCTCCTCCCGGCTAACTTGCTCGCTATTTATGAGCTGTTTGTTAGCATCTTGCTAGCTCGCATGTCGCTGTCAGAGTTTGCCGGGTTTATACACGGTCCCTGTCACTCGGGCTGTGATCATCAAATGAGTCGGCATTTCTTTATGAAATTGCAGAGGCTCCGGCCCATCAAGCAGGCAACATGTTTGTTTTCCTTCGCGTTGCATTCGTTCGTAGAAACTACAGGACACCGACCGAGCGATAGTTGATATTGTTATAAATAAAGACGTTAACACCACATCAGTACACATTTTCTTATGCAGCCTGCCGGCAGTGTCGTGCAAACTGTTGTGTAGTTATGTTGTAGTAAAGCATGTACATAACTGTGGGAGGGAATATCGGTTGCCCTTCTTGAAATAAGACGCCCATGGCTGAAAGTCATGGAGAAATAATGAACTTGATTAACTTGGGAAGCAACTGCTGTTTTGTATGTGTGTATGTGTGCCTCGACCTCAGTAGCACTATTATCTCATTGTAGCTTATAACTTAGGGACGCCTCCTACCTGCAGTACTAGACTAGGCCGTTACAGATAACTTTCATTTCTTTGTAAGTCTATGCAGTCTGGTCTCACTACCTTGGAAGTCAAGCTAAGCCTGTACATGCCCTACTGCAACCAACCCCCTACTGTGTCTCAATATGAGGTGGCACTAAAAGCCCATGCTGAGTTTGTCTGGAGTATAGGTCTACTTCTGTATGTTGCCTATTGTTTTCTCAGAAGTGTGGCTAGTGGCAACATTTAGATCTTACTGTCATTGCTGTCATTGCTGCATCTGCACAATTTTCCCTTCAGTTATTATCGAAACTCATCTTGTAAGTCTTTTCTGTTCTAAGCTTGAGTCTTGGTGGGATGTGCATGTTTAGAACAGCAGTTTTGGAACTAAGAGAACAGTTGTAAACCTACTATTTGAAATGTAGAATGTGTATTAGGGTAAGTGAAGCAGGCAAGCAGACCTATGTACTGCACTGCCCTCTGCTCCACCAGTGCTTTAGGTCAGTTATAGATTTCTGGTTCAATTGATCTCTCACAGGAAGGGCCATCACATGACTTAGTACTGGAATTTGGGCTGGTCTTTTCAGAGTAATTCATCAGAGTAACAGAATTAAACAGTCCTGTCCTCAAACGTAGTGCCCAACACATGGAGCCAGCCCTTATGCCTCTTGTAAACCTCCAGTACGAGAGCCACAGAGGCAGAGAGCATTGGAGAAGAATGTCAGGCACAGGGCTTCTTGTCTGTGCTCACTCGGTCCTTTTTCCAGCGTAGATTTAGGTCTCAAACGGTTAACATCCAGGCCCATTGTCACATGCTTGGTCTTGGACATATCCGGCATGTTTGAGGATCATACAGAAGGCTGTGATCAGACCTGGCCTGTGACCAGGGGACAAACTCTCGTCCCCTCGAAGCACATTGGACTGGAGGCATCATTGATTGCGATTGTATTTTTCTGCTCCAGGCTTCATTTGCAAGCTGACATGAAAAGGAAGGAAAGGACTCAGTTATTCCCAGGATGTGCTGACTCAGGTTCCTCTGGTGATGGTGGTGGTGGGGCTGACACAGAGAGGTTACTGTTACTGTTCCCCTCTGCTGTTCCTCTGGCCCTTTGACTCCGCTGGACTGTTAGCAGTCTGGTTTGTGGTCAGATTGAATCGCCGATGGTGATGTAGAAATGATGTCATATTGTGTGTGCGCATCTGTGAGTGTGCGCATCTGTGAGTGTGATTTCAACATCACAGCAGAAAAGATGTAAACAGAGAGTATTGGAAGAAGTGGGGAAGCATCTCTAGCGGATCAAAAGTAGAGGGAAGCGAAGGCTGGAAAAGGACACAAAAAAACCACTGAGTTGATTTAGTTTCCAGACTTTTGATAGCAGCTGGCTTAGCAATTCGATTTCAACTATTTCCATCTCGTCCGTAGACTTCAAGGAATCATTGTTTTCTATAGATAATCAATACTCTCCAGTTTGTGCTGATCTGACTGCTCAGGAAGTTGCAGTTATGTGTTGTTGCAAAGACCACTCATCCTACTCACCGTCTCCTGTTATGCTGTGTGGGCACTATTGGCCCTGGCCCCATGAACAGGCTCATTTTTTACTTTGTCCTTAGTATTGGAGTCTGGATACACAGACAAAAACACACAGTAAATGACATCCAAACACAATAAAGGATGACTGTCTGACTGGGCCTGGACAGATGTGCACATGCAGGAAGTAACAGAAAGCCCAGCTAATCAGAGGGAAGGCTTGATGAATGCTTTAAAGCTAAACATACATTGACAGACAGTGTGCGTGCAGGTCTGTTTTTAAAAAAATAAATAAAAGAAAATTCTTTTCCCAGTCAGTTAGGGAATCCCACCTTTGAGGATGAATGTTACTGGCTGTTGAACACTGCTTCCAGGTACAGACTGATGACTTTGGCAGCGCCTTGAGAGGAGGACTGTCAGAGGCAAGGGAGGCTCCCAAAGGATTTCACTTTGAGGTGTAGAATGTTTGAAGGTTACTTGAAGTGTGCGTGCTGGAGGCGGCTGTTGAAAGTGTGCTTGTGTGTCGTTATTTAGGCCTAGTCAGAATGTGGTATTCCATGGCATCAGCTTGACCATATTCAGTCATGGAGGTTGACGGTCATGCATGGAGTTTCAGGCGAAGAGCAGTGAGTCTAGTAGGTAGTTCATTTTTGGCCCACAAGAACGGGTTCAGTCATACAAAAGCTCATGTTTTGGTCGCTCTTTTTCTCCCCTTTACATTACTATGTGTTCAGGGAAACCCCCTTCTACTGTATCACTGGATCTCCTTGTAATTGAATTCCTGTGTGTGTGTGTGTGTGTGTGTGTGTGTGTGTGTGTGTGTGTGTGTGTGTGTGTGTGTGTGTGCGCCTACAAAGCTGACTTGATACAACTGAGACATGGAGCAACTGACTCCATAATAACCATCACGCCTATTTTGTGACCTTATATGATATTTGCTTTTGTTTCTTGCCAGGTCCTGCCAGAAGATGAATGTGGTCAAAGACAACAAAGACCTGGCCTGTTTCTACACCACAAAGCACTCCTGGAGGGGAAAGTAAGAGCGAGCAGACACCGTTTGTAACCTAGACCGCCACTTCCTAATTGGTCGAAGCTAGGCTAACAGACGTGATGTTTTCATACAATATATTTTCCAATGAGAGGCCTAATGGATGGGGTGCAAATAGCATTGCCCAGATTGGGCCGAGTTTCAGCTCATTTGGATCAGTATTAGTGTCAGGCAGAAGGAGCCATGGTGTTTTAGCCATGCACCTGCTGGCAGTCTGAGAAACCCAACTGTATATTGTAACACCTCTGATCACAGTCTACAGCTCCTGTTCATAATCGGAGTCCAATGTCTGTCTGTTACAGCATGCATATAGCAAGGAGGAGTATGGCTCTTGGTTCAATATGAACCAGCTCTATTGAAATATCTTGTAAAAAAAAAAATCTCTGTTAAAAAACCTCTTTGTTTTTGTCACTCTCTTTTTCCTGAGTGCTTCACACGTACAGTTCGATGAGTCAGTCATTTTCTTACAAGCTAACTGGCCAGTAGGACATGGACACAATGAAATGAGAAACCTACAGATCCAAGTGACCCTCTAACAGTCAATGAAAGAACGCACAACCCCCCCCCCCCTCCTCCCCTCCACAGGAAGGACATATGCTCACATTACCAAATACCTGCTCTCTAAGAGGCTTAGTCTCCCATTAGGGCTGCTGTAGAGGGAGGTCATGTTAGCAAGGCTGGAGAGGAGAGCTGCATTAGTCCAGCCATGCCTTCCTCCTGCTAATGACCCTCCGGGTAGAAGGGCTCCAGAGACTGACCCTGGGGGGGCATACTGAGTCAGGGGGGGAGTGCAGTCTAGTGTGGACAGAGACTCAGAGCAGTGAAAGATGGAAGGGGAGAGGCAGTGGTGACTACAGTGTGTGTTTGTGTTTCTCAGTGTGTGTTTGCCTGTATTGTGTTTCTGGTGAAGGCAAACCTCTTACTATAACTGAACGCGCACCCACTTCCTCAGAGCTAACATGAATGACTATCCACCTTGATGAGGCCATCCTCACAACGAGGATGCTTCTGTTGTGTTAATGATGCCCCCTTCACTCACCAGCTTCAAACACACAGCTGTGTGGGGAGGCAAACAGGAGGCGAGACCAGCCACAGCGGTTTCGAAAGCAGGTGTTCTCCAGGTTTCCAGGCTGTGTGCTAGTGTGAGACTTCTACTCTGCTGCGCTTCACATCCTCTTTTTCCTGTGGTGGCTGACAGGCTGGTTGGACTGGGGTTGGAATGGGTGAGGCTGGTTAAGCTGTGGTGAGCTGGACTGTCTTCCTCTTAATGTGCTGCTTACTGATAGGTTAGCACAGCCAGACCTGCTGTGGTCTTCCTCCTGGGACAGGAAGGACATACACACACGCACACACACACACACACACGTTTAAACCCACATCCACACACCCACTGACATGCATTCAAACTGAATCACGCATACTCGCACCCTTCATGTCTTTCCACTTGGCCTCTGGTGGTTTCAGACAAGCGGCAGTTCACACCCCTCCCTCTGTCTTCATGTTAGTGTCGCAAGTGGTGTTGCTGTGATCACCGTTTCTGTCACTTCTGCTATGGTAACCAGCAGGGTTCAGCTGAGAGACTGGCATGCTGTGTCGTGCACTAGCAACACTGACAGGGAGGCAGGGTTGTAAAGGCATAATAGTATCATGCTCCTCTGTTGAGTCGAACTTGCTGTCTGTTGAATGGTGCTGAAATATGGAGCGATGGGTCTACTGGCTCTTCCTCAGCAGTCTGATTGATGGGATGACTGTTCCAATTGTCTCCTGATTCGATCACGGCTGCGGAAGAGTAACTGACCACTTCCTCTGAGGAATACTTCAAGCTTTGCTTGGATTCGCTTTCAGACAAGGCTTGCCATTGTATCTGGGGCCTATAGATAGAATTATTTGTGGACTGACATTGCCAGCGATCTGCTTGTCGTTTCATTAAAAACCTCCCGAGGGTGCTGGCTTCTTAGCTGGATAAGCTGGACTAACAGGAAGTTGCTGAATACGATGAGGAGTTATTCTGAACATGAGACCCGGAGGGCAGTAAAGCTATACTGTGACGTGGTGCGTGTTGCAGGAGACAGTGTGGGCTCACACCTCCACCAAGATAGAAGTCTGTTAGTGCTCATCGCTCTGGGAGCAAACGGAGCAGGAGTCTTTTCAAAATGCTCATGTCCGTATGTTCCATGGATCCTGCCTGGCACAGTGGAGCCAGAGAGCCAGTCTTGAACACGTACGGTAGACTTCTCTCACTTCAGTCTGTTTCTAAGGGCTTCAAATCCTTCCGGCTCAGGCTTGTATAGACGCAGACCTGTGTGTGTCTGAGCGGTCATGATGGGTTCCGACTCTGTAATGATTCACCGTTACAGCTTGTTATGCCAGGGTGGAATGGGCAGTCTTCTTTAATAAGGTTCTTTTAGAAGAGAATCACCCACTCACATTTATGACCATCTAAAATGTTATTCTCTCTCTCCCCCTCTTTCTCTCTCTCACGCACACACGCGCACACGCACACACACACAGCTCTGTGCCTTCCTCTGTTGGTGAAGACTAACAGTGAGAAATTGTCTAAGAAGCACCAGACAAATGTGGCCTATTCATTTCACTGGAAAAACCCATTCACTTTGTGTCTGTGTATATATTATGTGTACAGTGTGTGTTTGTATACAGGCTTGTGTGTGGACAGTGTGTGTTTTGTACAGAGGCTTGTGTGTGTACAGTGTGTGTTTGTATACAGGCCTGTGTGTGTACAGTGTGTGTTTTGTATACAGGCTTGAGTGAGCCAGCCATGTCTCTAGCCTCCCAGGCTTGTCATAGTGTTGCTCAGTGATCAGCACTGCTGTGGTCTGTCCAGGTGTCAGGGGAAGAGCAGACCAGCCTCAGAGAGCCAGCAGACCAGCCTCAGAGCAGCTGAGGTCCTGCTGCTGGCTCTCACTGTGAACTTTACCCTGGAAGTGTCTCTGTCTCTCACCTGACAGCTCTCTCCACACCGGGGGCAAAGTCATCTTTAATATGCAGCTTCATAACTTTTACTGAGGCGGTTAGTGATTTGATGAGGAGGCCTCTCCTTGAAAGGGTCTAACCTCCTTCTCAGGATATCCAGGTGTGGGTGTGGGGGTGGGGGTGGGGGTGGGGGTGGGGTGGGGGTGCGTGCGCGTGTGTGTGGTGGATGAGGTCGCCGTCAGGTTGCCCAGGTATTGCTGGACACACCCTTATCCTCTGCAGGGATGGCAGACCACTCACTATCGAGATCTGGATAAAAATCCAGCCTTATCTGCCTTTTGGATCCTGGAGAGAGGATGAACTGAAAGAGGAATAAAAGAAGCAGAACGGAGGCGGGGTCTGTGGTCGTGGTTGTGCTCTTCTGTGAACATGCTGACCTGTGTGGTCATGGTTGTGCCCTTCTGTGAACATGCTGACCTGTGTGGTCATGGTTGTGCCCTTCTGTGAACATGCTGACCTGTGTGGTCGTGGTTGTGCCCTCCTGTGAACATACTGACCTGTGTGGTCGTGGTTGTGCCCTCCTGTGAACATGCTGACCTGTGTGGTCATGGTTGTGCCCTCCTGTGAACATGCTGACCTGTGTGGTTGGAGGAGACCAGTGTTTATGTCTACTTACCTCTTTAGCACACCACACCTTCACTTACACACACTTTCATAATGAAAATGTCCCTCTGCTCTCCCAAGTCTGCTGTACGTTTCACATAGTCAGGACTGCAATAACACACTTATGACATATGACAGCAGAGTCATTGTGTTGATGTTAGATAAGCTCTGACCTCAAGAAGCCCATCGTCAACACTGCTCACCTTGAAAGGAACCTTGATGGATGGGATCAGTCTTTTTTTAAACTATGAGACCATCCTTGGCGTACCGCCCTGACCAACTTCCTCCCCTCTCTCCTACCTCTTCTCCTTCCCCCACTCCTCCCCCCCTCTACTTCCCCTTCTCCTCCCCTCTCTCCTACCTCCTCTCCTTCCCCCACTCCTCCCCCCTCCTACTGTCCCTTCTCCTCCCTTCTCTCCTCTCCTCCTCCTCCTCCCCCTCCTCCTCTCCCCCTCACTTCCTACTCCCTCCCCCCCTCTACTTCCCCTTCTCCTCCCCTCTCTCCTACCTCCTCCCTGTCCCCCACTCCTCCCCCCCCTCTACTTCCCCTTCTCCTCCCCTCTCTCCTTCCTCCCTTGGCTGGAGGAGAAATGCAAGCTAGCCACAGATAATGAATTATTAACAAGACAGGTGACGAGGCCCAGCCTAGCCTCAGAGCAGCCAGGGATCAGGCTCCATGTAGGGGACCACCCTCAGAGGACACCAGGGGCCCTGCTCTCAGGGTGGAAGAAGGGAGAGAGGGTGAGAGAGGTCCTGGAGGCATACTAAAGAATGACTTGTTTTGGACTGGCTAGCCAGTGTAGCAGGCCTGTGTATGTGTGTGTGTGTGTGTGTGTGTGTGTGTGTGATGTGTGTGATGTGTGTGTGATGTGTGTGTGTGTGTGTGTGGTGTGTGTGTGTGTGTGTGATGTGGTGTGTGGTGTGTGTGTGTGTGTGTGATGTGTGTGTGTGTGTGTGCGTGTGTGTGTGCGTGTGTGTGATGTGTGTGTGTGTGTGTGTGTGTGTGTGTGATATGTACGTCAGGCAGCCAGGCTGGCGGAGTGCTCCAATCATGCAGCAGGAGGGACATAGTTTACGTACGTTTTTCCCTCACTGCTTCAGTACCGTCCCAAAGTGCAAAATGAACCACCCCAGAATGTATTTTGACAGTCTGACAAGGGTGTAGTTTACAATGTAACTTGTGAAAGGTTGAAAATATTATTGGTGATGTCTTGTCTCAAAAATAGGTTTGCATCATTGATAAGTACTTGATGAGGACTCTACTAAACTGGACTGAGCTCTTGTGCTCTGAATTACTCTGCTTTGTCTTACGCTTCTGTTCTCCTCCTCTCTCTCCTTCTCTCTCTCCTCCTCTCTCCTCGCTTTTCACTGGGTGGAAAAGAACAAGTTGAGGGGAAAAGTTTTGAAAGGTTAAAAAAGGTTAAAAAAATAATAGTCAAATGGTTTTCCAGGTGACATTGTTCATTTTTGAGCGCTGGGTGTACGAGTTCTGGTTTTCTTCACAAACATTCTACGTCTCTCTCTACACACACACAAGCACGCACACACACACACACACACACACACACACACACACACACTAGGTGTGTGTATGTGGATGAAATGATATCCTACCTGTCGTGTTTGGGTTGAGTGGCCAGCTCACTAGAACTACAGACAGGTTTTGGCCATCCATGTCCTCAGTCACAGAATCACCACAGAGGTTTATCCTTCCCAACTGACCGCACAGTGACTGGCAAAATAGATGACTACACTTTGGGTCATCGTGGGGTACTTAGGGCAGGGAAGGTATTTGGGGAACTGATTGATAGGGAACAATGTTAGCATCAGTTTGAGCTCAGGTGTGGCTAGTCTGACTCTGTCTGCTCTCTGTCTCTCTTCCAGATACAAGCGAGTCTTCTCAGTGGGAACCCATGGCATCACTACGTATAACCCCACCACGCTAGAAGTGACCAATCAGGTCTGAACGCCAGCCAACAAGACACTGCTACACCTTTTGAGCTCAGCTATGTATCTCTCTGTCTTTGTTTCTCACCTTCTCCCTGTCCTCCCCCAGTCCTCCCCCAGTCCTCCCCCAGTCCTCCCCCAGTCCTCCCCCCACCTCTCTCTCTTTCTTTATTTCTCCAGATGTCACACAGTCTAACCCCTTAACACAAGTGCCTGGGCAGGAATGTTACTTGACTCAGTGATGCGTTTTGAAGTCTTTGTCTTTTCCATTGTCCTTTCCTTCTCTCTTCGCCCCCCCCTCCCCTTTTCTCTCTGTCTCTTTCTCTTGGTCTCTCCATGTCCCTCCCTCCCTCAGTGGCCTTATGGGGACATCTGTGGCATCACCCCGGTAGGGAAGGGCCAGGGCACCGAGTTCAACCTTACATTCCGGAAGGGGAGCGGCAAGAAGTCGGAAACACTCAAGTTCTCCACGGAGCACCGCACTGAGCTGCTCACAGAAGCACTGGTGAGAGGCTGAGGGGGCTGGGCCAGGGGGGCTAAGGGGGCTGGGCCAGGGGGGCTGGGGCAGGAGGCTGGGCTGAGGGGGCTGGTGCTAGGGTCAAGGGGCTGGGACTGAGTCTGGGTGGGCTAGTGCTAGGGTCAAGGGGGCTGGGACTGAGAGCTGCTACTCATCTGAGTAGCAAACACTAACACTGTCTAAAGGCTGTCACATCTGTGAATGTGCACATTGTGACTTCCTTTGCTTAGTAGCTCTGGTCTAGTCACACTGTTTGCGTCTGCTGTGCTGGCAGAAAAGGACTTTTGCAGGAAACTGCTAACGGCTGCTAATTTCTCCAGTAAGCAGCCCTCTGACTCCCCTGACATGAAGGTTTCTCACACAGCCAGTTTACCTACCAGTGTTGTGGATGTGATGGAGCCGTTCTGTTGCTGCGTGAGATGCGAGGCTCTTTAATGAGCGCTCCCATAGGGTTGCTCTAAGTCTCTCTCACGCATCGCGGCCTCCATCATCCTCCACTGTCGATTGACATCTTAGTGAGCTAGCAGTACCTGCTATCTAAACCACATCAACCATGCAGGTAGTATATGAATAAAATACCAGTGATGCAGCTTTGCACCCAGTGTTTTCTCTCAGTAGTGGTGGTCTGATTGATTGTAACTGGCACAAGTTTGTTGTGCGCTTGGTTCTCCCTGCCTCTACATGTACGGTGACGATGACATGTTGTGATGTGCTGTCTGATCTGTTTGTGTCTGCAGAGGTTCAGAACGGATTTCTCTGAAGGAAAGATAACAGGCCGGGTGAGTGCTCAGACTGTCTGATCTGTCTGTCTGTCTGTCTGATCTGTCTGTCTGATCTGTCTGATCTGTCTGATCTGTCTGATCTGTCTGACTGACTGACTGTCTGATCTGTCTGATCTGTCTGATCTGTCTTTGTCTCTCTGACTGTCTGACTGTCTGATCTGTCTGTCTGTCTGATCTGTCTGTCTGTCTGATCTGTCTGATCTGTCTGATCTGTCTGATCTGTCTGATCTGTCTGATCTGTCTTTGTCTCTCTGACTGTCTGACTCTCTGATCTGTTTGACTGTCTGATCTGTCTGACTGTCTGATCTATCTCTGTCTCCCTGACTGTCTGTCTGTCTGTCTGTCTGTCTGTCTGTCTGATCTGTCTGTCTGTCTGATCTGTCTGACTGATCTGTCTGATCTGTCTCTGTCTGATCTGTCTGATCTGTCTGTCTGTCTGTCTGATCTGTCGGACCCACTGACTGACTGTCTGATCTGTCTGATCTGCCTGTCTGTCGGTCTGACTGTCTGATCTGTTGAAGAGAGAAAGAGGAGGAAGCCTGCAGCAGTATGGCTGCAGCTTCAGGATGTGAACGGCTGCTATGGAACTGGACTATCGTTGTCTGTACTGTACTACACGCATCTGCTACGTGACTTGACGTCTGTGTACGTGTTTGTTTGTGTGTTTCTGCGCTCGGCAGCGCTACAACTGTTACAAGCACCACTGGAGCGACACGAGGAAGTCTGTGGGGTTGGAGGTGACGCCTGGTGGCATCGACCAGATCGACCCCCTCACCAACAGGGTGGTGTGTTCCTACGACTACCGCTCCGTGGAGGGCTTCGCCGAGGTCTCCGACTACCAGGGAGGCTTCTGCATCCTGTATGGTGGCTTCAGTCGCTTGGTAAGTGTGTGTGTGTGGTTGGGTCGGTGTGTGTGGTTGGGTCGGTGTGTGTGTGTGGTTGGGTGGGTGGGTGGATGGGTGTGTCTGTGTGGTTGGGTGGGTGGCTGTGTGGTTGGTTGGGTGGGTGTGTGTGTGTGTGGTTGGGTGGGTGTGTGTGTGTGGTTGGGTGTGTGTGTGTGTGAGAGCTGCTACTCATCTGAGTAGCAAACACTAACACTGTCTAAAGGCTGTCACATCTGTGAATGTGCACATTGTGACTTCCTTTGCTTAGTAGCTCTGGTCTAGTCACACTGTTTGCGTCTGCTGTGCTGGCAGAAAAGGACTTTTGCAGGAAACTGCTAACGGCTGCTAATTTCTCCAGTAAGCAGCCCTCTGACTCCCCTGACATGAAGGTTTCTCACACAGCCAGTTTACCTACCAGTGTTGTGGATGTGATGGAGCCGTTCTGTTGCTGCGTGAGATGCGAGGCTCTTTAATGAGCGCTCCCATAGGGTTGCTCTAAGTCTCTCTCACGCATCGCGGCCTCCATCATCCTCCACTGTCGATTGACATCTTAGTGAGCTAGCAGTACCTGCTATCTAAACCACATCAACCATGCAGGTAGTATATGAATAAAATACCAGTGATGCAGCTTTGCACCCAGTGTTTTCTCTCAGTAGTGGTGGTCTGATTGATTGTAACTGGAACAAGTTTGTTGTGCGCTTGGTTCTCCCTGCCTCTACATGTACGGTGACGATGACATGTTGTGATGTGCTGTCTGATCTGTTTGTGTCTGCAGAGGTTCAGAACGGATTTCTCTGAAGGAAAGATAACAGGCCGGGTGAGTGCTCATGACTTGTCTGCATCTGTCTTGTCTGTCTGTCTGATCTGTCTGTCTATCTGTCTGATCTGTCTGATCTGTCTGATCTGCCTGTCTGACTGGACTACTGGGTCTATCCGTGATTTCTGTCTGATCTGTCTTTGTCTCTCTGACTGTCTGACTGTCTGATCTGATCTGTCCTTCTGATCTGTCTGTCTGTCTGATCTGTCTGATCTGTCTCTGTCTGATCTGTCTGATCTGTCTGATCTGCCTGTCTGTCTTTTGTCTTCTGACTGTCCTGATCTCTGTATCTGTTTGAACTGTACGGATCGTCGAACTGTCTGATTATCCTGTCTCCCTGACTGGTCTGCTGTCTTCTGTGCTGTCTGTCTGTCTGATCTGTCTGTCTGTCTGATCTGTCTGATCTGTCTCTGTCTGATCTGTCTGATCTGATGTCTGTCTGTCTGATCTGTCGGACCCACTGACTGACTGTCTGATCTGTCTGACTGACTGACTGAAGTCGCTGACTGTCTGATGCTGGTTGAAGAGAGAAAGAGGGAGGAAGCCTGCAGGCAAAAGTAAAGTGGCCTGCAGCTTCAGGTATGTGAACCTAATAGGCTGCTATGGAACTGGACTATCGTTGTCTGTACTGTACTACACGCATCTGCTACGTGACTTGACGTCTGTGTACGTGTTTGTTTGTGTTTTCGCGCTCTGGCAGCGCTACAACCTTGTTACAAGCACACACTGACGGGGCGTACACCTACGGAAGTCTGTGGGGTTGGAGGTGACGCCTGGTGGCATCGACCAGATCGACCCCCTCACCAACAGGGTGGTGTGTTCCTACGACTACCGCTCCGTGGAGGGCTTCGCCGAGGTCTCCGACTACCAGGGAGGCTTCTGCATCCTGTATGGTGGCTTCAGTCGCTTGGTAAGTGTGTGTGTGTGGTTGGGCTCGGCCCTGTGTGTGGTTGGGTCGTGGTGTGTGTGTGGTTGGGTGAGTTGGGTGGCTGGGTTGTCTGTGTGGTTGGGGTGGGGCTGCGCTGTGTGTTGGTCCCTCGCGCCGTTGCGCTGTGCGCTCTGTGGTTGGGTGGGTGTGTGTGTGTTGGGTTGGGTGGTGTGTGTGTGCGTGTGTGCTGGTGTACGGTGTGTGTGTATGTGTGTTGGGTGTGTGTGCGTGAAGATTTGAGGTGTGTTGTGTGGTTGGTGTTGTAATGTGCTGGTATGGGTGTGGGTGGGTGTTGTGTGTGGTTGGGGAGGTGTTTCTTTGTTGGATATGAAGATTTGACTCTCAAGTCGCTCTCGCTCTCTCTTTCTCTCTCTCAGCACCTGTTTGCTTCGGAGCACAGGGATGAGATCATCCGCAGTGCCATCGAGCATGCTGGGAACTTCATCGGCATCATGCTGCGCCTGCGGAAGGAGACCCTGACCTTCGAGGGCTTTGCTTCAGACCGTCTGGGGAAGTACAGCTCCGATGAGAGCATCACCTCTCTGGCCGAGTTTGTGGTCCAGAAGATCTCTCCACGCCACTCGGTCAGAACCTCAACCTCACCTTTCCTGTCCTCCCTTCACCTCACTTCTCCTTACCTCACCTCCCCTCCCTTCACCTCACCTTACCTCACACATAGTAAATACAGTACGCAGAAACTCTATCCTCTACTCATGTCTATCAATATATATATATATATACGCTGCTTCTTGAGTCTAATATGATTTAAAATACTATAAGCCATATAATTGATATTCTATTATAATCAATGATGAGCATTGTTCCATGCACTCCTGTTTGCTAACCTGCTGTATGTCCCTGTCAGGAGCCAGTGAAGAGGATCCTGGCCCTCACAGAGACCTGCCTGGTGGAGAGAGACCCCGCGTCCTACAACATCGTCACCCTCAAGCCCTTCGAAGAGGTGGGCAGGCCTGTGGACACACAGCTGGAGACACACAGCAGAACCAGAGGAACTCGTGACGGAACATCCACACATAAGAGCCACCTATGGTGGGCTGCTGTGGACTGATCTCCCTAACAAGTGACCTGACCTGTGTGTGTGTGTGTGTGTGTGTGTGTGTGTGTGTGTGTGTGTGTGTACGTGCAGGTGTTTGCGCTCATCTGTGACGTGGACAACCCCCAGCTGTTCACCGTGGAGTTCATCCGAGGACAGATCAGGAAGTACTCATCCACAGAAAGGTACTATTCCAAAATGCCGCTCTGCATTCATGTAGCATGTGTTTGTGCACATCTACTGAGACTCATCTGCCCGTAACTGCTTTTTAATTTTAACCTGTGTGCGTGTGTGCGTGTGTGCGCGCGCAGGGACTCCCTGATGGCTAGCCTGCTAGATGGTGTGCGTGCGTCGGGAAACAGGGACGTGTGTGTTAAGATGGCCCCCACTCAGAGGGGCCAACGCTGGGGGCTACTGAGTATGCCCGTGGACGAGGAAGTGGAGAGCCTCCACCTCAAGTTCCTGGCAGCACCCCCTAGTGAGTCTGACACCTGAAGAAGGACTGTCATGTCCCTCACGTGGGAAAAGGTGTTTGTGACAGAAAGTACATTTTGATTCCCTCCCTCCCTGTCTGTTTCTACCCCTGCTTCTCCCTCAGATGGCAACTTTGCAGATGCTGTTTTCAGATTCAACGCTAACATTTCATACAGCGGAGTGCTGCACGCGGTCACACAAGACGTGAGTTTGACTGTTTAGACTGTGTGGGTCTTTCTCCCTCCCTCTCTGTCTCCCTCCCTCTCTGTCTCCCTCCCTCTCTGTCTCCCTCCCTCTCTGTCTCCCTCCCTCTCCTCTCCCTCGCTCTCCGTCTCCCTGCCTCTCCCCTCCCCCTCCTCCCAGAGCCTTTTCTCAGAGGGTGTGCTCGTGTTTGCATGTGTCTTTCTTCCTGAGCTGATCATCTCTCTTCCCCCCCCAGGGTCTGTTCTCAGAGAACAAGGAGAAGTTGATCAGTAATGCCATCCTGGCCCTGCTCTCCCAGGAGGCTGAGATGGCAGGGCCCAACGCAGAGCTGGAGAGCCAGTTCCAGGCTGTCCGCCGCCTGGTGGCCTCCAAGGCAGGCTTCCAGGCCTTCACCCAGCTGCCCAAGTAAGGCCCTGCCTGTCTCCGCTCCCTCCTCCCCGCTTCTCTCATCTCCTCTTCATCTCTTTAATGCTTCTGCTCCCTAAAATCCTAAAATCAACTGGCAAGTTGTGCAACTCTCCTCTTCCTCCATCTCCCACCAACAACCCCTCAAGGTTATTGCCCTTCTCCCCCCTCCATCTCCCTCCTCCTTCTCCCCCCTCCATTTCCCCCTGGCTTCGCTCCCCTGCTTAGGTTGTGTGTTGCTGTAGAGTGTTAGGTTGTTGCTGTAGTGTGTTTGGGGGGATGCTGGGTAACAGACATGCTCTGTCGTTCCAAGGTCTGGTCAAGGGTCTGGACTCACAGATGGAACGTAAATATGACCCCATACATCTCAGTGTGCCCCCTGTCTCTGGCTCTGCCTGCTCCCTCCCCGTCTCCCCTCGTCTCCTCCCTTCACCTGTCCTCAGGTCTATCCTCATGTGTGTGTCTGTCTGTCTGTTTGTACGTACACTATAAACTTTCCTATCATCAGCGTCTTTTCGACAGGTCAGTCTGACACTTTGTTTTGCTCTCTCTTCTTTCTCTCACACTCTTTCTCTGTTGTCTCCCTCTTCTCCTCTCCTCTCATCTCTCTCTCTCTCTCTCTCTCTCTCTCTCTTTCCTCTTTCTCTCACACTCTTTCTTTCCCTGTCGTCTACTCCCTCTGCTCTCTCTCTCACTCTCCCATCTCCATGTCTTGCAGTTTGTCTACCTATGAATTCCCCTCCTTGTACCTCTCTCATATACAGTATCCAGGACACCTGTCTCTCTGTCCTAAGGGTCACTGAGATGTATGAGAGCAACTGGATTTATTTCTACTCTTTGTTCCTATGGACTTGAGAATGAACCAGAACTCCCTCAATCATATTTGTATGCCTTAGATTCCATGCAAATATTGTCCTGGTCTGTTCTTAGGGTATCGAGTTAGTTCCTACTTTTTAAAATGACCATGTCAAAACAATGTCAATAAGCAGCTCTTTGTTGATTAGCGATCTATAACTTTGTGTGTGTCTGTGTTGGCGTTGTGGTGTGGCTCGTCATTGTGGTGTGTGTGTGTGTGTGTGTCTGTGTGTGTGTGTTTGTTTCAGGTTCAGGGAGAAGTTGGGGGTGAAGACTGTGAAAGCTCTGAAGAGGAACAACAATGGTGTTACTCATGCAGCTATCGACATGCTCTGTGCCCTGATGTGTGTAAGTGCTCGATGCATTACTGGAGCACTTACACACACACACACACACACACACAAACACTCTCCCTTTCTCTGAAGCAATCCATATACAATAACATCACATTTTGTACTGATTGCCCCTGGTGAAGTGCTATTATTTAGGTCTGGCTTGCTGCCAAGACTCATATTACAAATTCCTTGTCTATTAAAAGCTTGGGATGAAAGGCACGATTGTTTGCCAAATTCACTGCCTTTTTTTGTTTCGCCTCATAGCCGATGCACGATGACTATGACCTGAGACAGGAGCAGCTGAACAAGGCCTCCCTGCTCTCCTCCAAGAAGTTCCTGGAGAACCTTCTAGAGAAGTTCATCAGTAACGTGGTACGTGGGAGACAACAGTCCAGCTTGCCGTTCCAGACGCCATCTTCGTTTCCTTCTGTCTCTGACTCCCTGTCGTCTTTCTCTCTCTGCAGGACCACGGGACTGGAGCCTTGGTCATCAGCTCGCTGCTGGACTTTATGACCTTTGCCCTCTGCGCTCCCTACAGCGAGACCACCGAGGGGCAGCAGTTTGACATGCTGCTGGAGATGGTGGCGTCCAACGGGCGCACCCTCTTCAAACTCTTCCAGGTGGGTGGGGGGAAAAGATCAGACAAGGGAGGGTTAACTATACAGACGAGGGCCTACTTTGTGACCTGTTCTCCCTGCTGTCTCCAGCATCCCTCCATGGCTATCGTGAAGGGAGCCGGTCTCGTTATGAAGGCTATCATCGAGGTGAGCTTCCGGCGGACTGCTGCTGCTGGTGATGGAGTTGTTTGATGAAAGGATACGAGGGTGATGTTGTGTGGCTGGTCGTGTGTTGTCAGGAGGGGGATAAGGAGATCGCCACCAAGATGCAGGAGCTGGCGCTGAGTGAAGGAGCCCTGCCCAGACACCTGCACACATCCATGTTCACCATCAGCTCCGACCAGAGGATGCTCACCAACAGGTGACACACACACTCCCCTCAACTTTAAGTAGTCAGAAGCAGCTAACTATACTTTCCAATTCATACTCATCGATCAATGACAGGCAGTTGTACAAGTTACAGGGGACCAAGCTGTTTGAGAGCCAGACCAGACTGATGATGTTCTCTCTTCTCCCTCCACGTTTCCCAGGCAACTGAGTCGTCACCTGGTGGGTCTGTGGACGGCAGAGAACCCTATTGCCTTGAACCTACTCAAGAGGATTCTGGTGAGCTCAGACTGCTGCTCTCCGACCCAGCTACTGGGCTCGTCTAGCAGGCTGGACGACCGTCTAACCAATCCTCTTCACTGCAAACACCTTAAAACAAACGTTCTTCCTTGCTCTTTCTCTCTCCCTCTCTCTCCTGCTGCATCTCTACCCATCCCGCCCCCACCTCCCTCCCTCCAGCCCACTGGTCTGCTGGCATACCTGGACAGTGCTGATCCTGTCCCAGAGAAAGATCTGGACAGGATGCACGTCCGCGACAACTTGAAGATCGCCACGGTACGTTCACCACAGGATGGTGACAGGATAGCCAACACTTTGTCAGCGTGCTGGATATATTGTGCAACCACCTTCTTTGTGTGCGGTTTGACAGGACCAGCTTGGTCGTAACAAGGTGCCTGAGTGGCAGCGTATGGCTGGCAAGGCTGCCAAAGAGGTGGAGAAGTTTGCTAAGGAGAAGGCAGACATCGTCCTGATGCACTGGAGGGACAAGATGGGCATCGCCCAGAAAGAGGTGAGGATGCCTCTATATTCTTCCCCAACGATGGGGCTTTGTTCTTGGGCAGAGGGCAGCGGACTGTGGCCTGCTTCTGCTGATGCGTGTGCTGCACTCACTCCGGTGCTGGCTCTTCATTTCCCTGCTGACGCTTTATGGTATTGCAGGCCCTTAAATCACGCTACGTTCTATGCTGGAGCTGGTGCTGTTAGCATGACTGTTAGCAGCTGGTGGCTTGGTCTTTTAGCACCTGGCTGGAACTTTAACAAACCACTTTTGGGTTGACATGCTCAGTAGATCAGATGCTATGTGCTCTGTGGCATATGTTTGCATATTTTTGTGTTTGCGCTTCAACTGGTACAATATACTTGAATCTTTTTGTTTTATATAATTTTTTTTTAAATTGACTTTGGGTGTGTTTGTTTTGACGTAACATTGGTCTTTTGGGGTGGAGCCTGCCCTGTGTGAAAATTTAAATGAGGTGTGTTTTGTTAAATGTGTGTGTGTTTTGCAGCTTTCGTACTTCACTCTCACAAGAGGCCTTCTCTCTGTTAGCTAGCTGCGTTTTGCCTTTGCTTCAAACCTCAAATCAAATGTACAGGCAGCTCTCCTATCAAAGGGTCTGGCAGCACGGACCTAACCGCACCTAGCCACCCATCACCTTCATAGAAGACTTGCACTGGTGGCACCACACTAATCATTATAATTATCTTCTAGTTGATTCATTCATTGCTGATCTTGCCCCTTTTTTTAAACCAATTACTTAAAACACTTTGATTTCCTTCTGCAGTAATCATGAATTTCACACCAATCCAATAAGGATGACTCGATGCTCGTCTCTCAATATTTTTGACATTGCAATGAAGATCTGAACCTGATTTGTTATGACCTGTAGATGACCCTTGACCCCTTATTGAGACCCCTTTGTGTTTGATCCAAGGAGCAGTAATCTCTCTCTGTTATCTCTGCCCCCTCCCTCTCCTCTGGTCTTCCTCTGTTGTCAATCATTGCAGCAAGACAGAAATAGCCTGGTGAGTAAAACTGATGAAGGGTTCTCATCTTCCTCTGTGACCTCTGACCTTGTGTCAGTCATTGATAGAGTCCATGTAACACATTATTTGGTGTGGCATTTCAGTTTTATTGTACGTTTTTTATTTATGTATTACTTTTGGTGTGTTTATTTCCAGCATTATTTTTTTTTCAATTGAGTTTTTCTCCACGTTCTTCATCTGGTTGGCGGTGGTTGTGCTTGTGTTGGGTTTGTTGTTATTGTTGTTGTTAAATTTGAGTGTACTAACAGTGTATCAAGTGTATATTGAACATATGCTCATTTGGTATATTCTGTCAGATGTGGTGGCATGCCACAGTAACACAGTACATGTATACCTTTCATCCTTTCGTCATTCTCCTCAGGCAGGTCCGATAGTGCTTGAAACTCTTTCGGGTCGCTTGAGCATTAAGTTTGCTTGGTCAGGTGCCTTGCTGGAGTTTGGACCGGGACGTGCCATAACTAACTGTTGTTGGTTCCTCCACAGAACCCAAACCAAAAACCTGTCATTCTGAGGAAGAGGAGGCAGAGGATCAAGATCGAGGCCAACTGGGAGCTCTTCTACTACAGGTCACTTACTCCTGAATTGAATAACCTCTCTGATTTGAATTTGTGAAGCTTGAATTTCTGTTGAATTCAATAGCATTTGAGCAAGCTGAATGTCCGAACCTGTCATTTTTGGAGGTGGAATTATTTTTTCTTCCGTTGAAATATATTTTTATTTCAAAAGATGAAGTATATGTATGTTGTGTACTTGCTTTTAAGCATCACTGCTAGATGAGTAAAATCCGCTCGTCATGTGTGTTCCCCCAGGTTCCAGCTGGACCACGCTCGCCCCAACCTGATCTGGAACCTGAAGACTCGCGAGGAGCTTCGGGACGCCCTGGAGGGGGAGATGAGGGCCTTCAGCGTGGACCGAGAGCTGGGCAACGCCAGCGTCATCTCCTGGAACCACCAGGAGTTCGAGGTCAGGGGGTCGCCGGGTGTCAGGTGTGAATGTAGAAACAAATATGTCTTTTATTATCTCTACTTAATCTCAATGCTGCGTCTGTAGGTGAAGTACGAGTGCCTTTCAGACGAGATTAAGATTGGGGACTATTACCTGCGTCTGCTGTTGGAGGAGGACGAGAGCGACGAGTCGGGAGCCATCAAGAGATCGTAAGACGGTCGAACATTTCCACAGCAGCTGAGCTGACTTGATCTCTGATGTTTCGTTTTGCTAAGACCTCCACGCGTTCTTCTCCATCTTCTCAGGTACGAGTTCTTCAACGAGCTGTACCACCGGTTCCTGCTCACGCCCAAGGTGACCATGAAGTGCCTGTGTCTTCAGGCTCTGTCCATCGTGTATGGGAAGTGCTGCGAGGAGATCGGTCCCTTCACTGACACAAAGTACATCGTGGGTATGCTGGACCGGGTCAGTACCAGCACTCTCACCAACCAGACATGAAGCTCATGAACAGGAATTAGTATACGAATGTAACGGTCTGGTTTAAAAGTTTTCTGTTTGGCCTTGAAGGTGTATGTGATATATATTTATAGACAAGTGTATATATACAAGATATCATGTATTATTTAACCTAGTAGATTACAAGGTTGGGGCTAACTTGTACACGATTTGTTAAACTGATGTCAGATGGAAAGTGGCACTTCTCCTTCCAGCGGTTGATAAACGCTTCATTTGTGCCAGTTTAGTAAGAGTGACATTCTACTTCTCTGTTCTGTCTGATTGCAGAGCACAGACAAACTGGAGCGAGACCGACTCATCCTCTTCCTCAACAAACTCATCCTTAACAAAGTAAGCTCATCCACCACCACTTCATAGCACAAAAAAGACCAACGAAACGATTCTACAAGTCTGCCATCTGTAGGCAAGCTCTCATTATTGACCCCAACGTCCTTGCTTAGACCTCCCAACATGACAAGACCGCCAGACGAGTCATTCTGGCTTCAGCTCTGACTAAATCTAGCACTGTGTTGACAATGACTCCTATATTTTGTGTCCTGCAGAAAAATGTGAAGGAGGTGATGGACTCCAACGGGGTTCGTATCCTGGTGGATCTGCTGACCCTGGCTCACCTCCACATCAGCAGAGCCACAGTACCCCTGCAGGTAGGATGCCTCCACTCACAGGGTTTATTATTAACTATCAGGTAGATCATTAACTAATGCTAGTTGTTACAATACAGGTAGGAGTCCATAATAGTCTAGTGTTCACAGTAGATTAACTAATGGACGTTTGGATGTGGGATGTTGGATGGCCTTTGATGTTGGATGGCGTTTGATGTTGGATGTTCTCTGATGTTGGATGGCCTTTGATGTTGGATGACCTTTGACGTTTCCCTCAGACCAACGTGATTGAGGCGGCGCCAGACATGAAGCGAGAGAGCGAGAAGGAGTGGTACTTTGGCAACGCCGACAAAGAGCGTAGAGGACCGTTCAGCTTCGAGGAGGTACGCTTCTAAAGCGCACCAGACCCAAAAAGGTCCAACTTTGAAATGAAAATGAAACATCTGGTCTCTGTCTTCCGCGGTACAGATGCAGGACTTCTGGAACACAGGCGTGCTGACGGCCAAGACGCGGTGTTGGGCGCAGGGCATGGACGGCTGGCGCCCCCTGCAGGCCATCCCCCAGCTGAAGTGGTGCCTGCTGGCCTCAGGGCAAGCAGTGATGAACGAGACTGACCTGGCCACGCTCATCCTCAACATGCTCATCACCATGTGCTCCTACTACCCCAGCAGGTACACACAGCACGGGAGTCTGGAGCGTGCTAGCTCGCTGTCTCTCTCTTTCTTTTTCGCTTCCTTTCTCTCATTTATTTTCTCTTTCTCTCTCTCTCTGTTTCACAAAACATATCTCTGTGTGTTAACCCAGGGATCAGGATAATGCCATTATCCGTCCGCTACCGAGGATCAAGAGATTGATCAGTGACAACACCTGCCTGCCTCACATCGTACAGGTTAGCTTAGCACAAACTCCATAACGATTTAGCATGAAATACCTGGATAAGAAACACATTGGTCAAATGTGTTTTAAATATGTTATTCCCTGGCTGTATGATTTATGTGCTACGAAATACATCATCTTTAAACAATGCTGTCAAAGAACTGTGCGTACTTCCTCTTCCTGTCTGTCCACTTTAGCTGCTGCTGACCTTTGACCCCATCCTGGTGGAGAAGGTGGCCAACCTCCTGTACCTGGTGATGCAGGACAACCCCAACCTGCAGAGGCTTTATCTCACTGGAATCTTCTTCTTCATCATGATGTACACTGGCTCCAATGTGCTCCCTGTGGCCAGGTCAGAGCCCACACGCACACTGTGCACACACACACTGTGCGCACACACACACACTGTACACGCACACTCATAGGTTTGTGTTTGAGTGAAATCCCAGTCATGCTGTGTGTCTCCTCCAGGTTCTTGAAGTACACTCACCTCAAGCAGGCCTTCAAGTCAGAGGAGGTGAGCTGACTGAACCCTGTGTCTCTGCTGTATGCTGTGCTTTGGCCTTGTACCCAACAGCTGTGTCTTCTCTACCAGACTAGGGTCTATGGACTTCACTTCATTTACATGCACATCTGAGATGGATATGAAGTGTAGTTGAACCAATTCTGGAGTTGCCATTACTAGGGTTAAATAGTTTGTCTTCTGGGCCGTGTTTGTGATAAAGAGACAACACCGTAACAACCTGGCATGTCTGGTTCGACCTCCAAGTGACCCTTGACCGCTTCTTTCTCCAGGCCAAAGGTCTGGACATTGTCCAGCGCAGCGTGCTGGGGCCTGTTCTGCCTGAGGCCATGGTGTGCTACCTGGAGAACTACGAGGCCGAACGCTTCTCTGAGATCTTCCTGGGAGAGTTCGACACACCAGAGGCCATCTGGAGCAGCGAGATGAGGTCTGGCACAGTTACGTTATCATACTTACCTAGCTTCCTTTTTGGACTGCAGGTTCATAACAATACTAACACTCTGCGAGTTAGTCGGAGAAGTGGTTCATCTTGTTGTGTTTGAACGTGTCTTCTGTGCATCCTGGACCTTCTGAAGGCGTTTGATGATCGAGAAGATCGCCGCCCACCTGGCGGACTTCAGCCCCCGCCTGCAGAGCAACACGCGAGCGCTGTACCAGTACTGCCCCATCCCCGTGGTTAGCTTCCCCCAGCTGGACTACGAGCTCTTCTGCAACATCTACTACCTCAGACACCTGTGTGATGCCACACGCTTCCCCAACTGGCCTATCAGAGAGCCGGTATGTGTGTGTGTATAATAAAAGACAAAGCTCTAGTCTGAGCAAGCTTTCCCAATTGGCCTTTCAGAGAGCCAGTACATTTGTATGAGTGTGTGTTTGTCTATTGTGAGACAACACATGATAAAAAGTGTTCCCAGATTGAGGAAGTGAGCAATGTAGAGTGAATGTGGTTGAAGGCAGACAATGCTCTGAGCGTCTGTGATTCTGCTCTGCCCCCTGCAGGTGAAGCTGTTGAAGGACACTCTGGAAGCCTGGAAGAGGGAGGTGGACAAGAAGCCGCCGTCCATGTCTGTGGACGATGCCTACGAAGTCCTCAACTTGCCTAAAGGACAGGGACAGTGAGTCCTCTCCTTTAGTCCTCCCTCTGAAACGCGATACCTATGTCACCATGTTTGTAATACATACACCTAGTGTGTTGTCATAGCAGTGTGTGTGAGCTGGTTCCTGGTGTGTGTCCCACAGGCATGAGGAGAGCAAGATCAGGAAAGCCTACTTCAGACTGGCCCAGAAGTATCACCCAGACAAGAACCCAGAGGGCAGAGTATGTACCAAGCTCCCTCCAGTCAATTGTAAGATCTGTGTGTCTCATGTGGCTAGACTGTGATGCTTGTGTATGTGTGTCCAGGACATGTTTGAGCAGGTGAACAAGGCCTACGAGTTCCTGTGTACCAAGTCTGCCCGCATCGTAGACGGGCCAGACCCAGAGAACATCATCCTCATCCTCAAAGCCCAGAGCATCCTCTTCAACCGACACAAGCAAGGTATCTCTCTCCAGTCTGCCAGTCTCTCCTTCTGCCAGTCTCTTTGTCTTTCCCTTATTGGCATCACAGTAGGATATAGTTGGCTTCACGTGGGTTTCATTAATGACAACCCCCCACACGAGATCATTACGCAGTAATATAATCATAAAGCTTAATGTAGACCTCAGGCTAATTACACTCTGCAATATAATAACGTTTTAATCACCAGAGCTGGAACCGTACAAGTATGCCGGCTACCCCATGCTCATCAAGACTATCACCATGGAGACGGGCGATGAGCAGCTCTTCTCTAAGACGTCCCCCCTGCTGCCGGCCGCCGCCGAGCTGGCCTTCCACACCGTCAACTGCTCCGCCCTCAACGCCGAGGAGCTGCGCCGAGAGAGCGGCATCGAGGTGCGATGAACGTCTGCAGAACTGAATAAACAACTCTGTTCCTCTGACCAGAGGAACAAGATGGCCGCCCAGCATGCGTGCTGATGTGGTGTTGTTGTTGTTGACCCCTCCAGGTGCTGCTGGAGGCTCTGTCTCGCTGTGTGGCCGTCCTCACCGCCTCCAGCAAACCAGATGACATGGCCGTCCAGGTAAGACCAGGAGTAAAGGAGTAAGACCACCTGAGTAAAAGATCTCAAACTGGGACTGGTTTCATGTGGATACCATAGTTATGATATCCCCTTCACCACCGCTCGGTGTTTGTGCTTGTTTGTGATATGCTGTTGTTGTTGTTCCCAGGTGTGCGGACAAGTGTGTAAGTGCTACAGTGTAGCAGCTCAGTTTGAGGAGTGCAGAGAGAAGATCATTGAGCTTCCTAACATCATCCGAGACCTCTGTCATGTCCTCTATTACGGCAAGGTGAGACCTACTAACGCTTTAAAAACTGGGGAATGATAAGATCCAGCTTACTTTTAGAGGATGGGTCCTATCATTTTTTTAATCATCATTATCATTCTAATATCTATTACCCCTCATTGTTCCTCCGTCTCCTCCCCTCAGGGTCTCCCCCGGACAGCAGCGCTGGCGGTCCAGTGCATTAGCTCCTTTGCCATTGACTTCTTCCTGCAGACGCACCTGTATCACGCTGGCGTGCTGTGGCACCTGCTGGTGCACCTTTTCAACTACGACTACACGCTGGAGGAGAGTGGCGTGCAGGCCTGCCAGGAAACCAACCAGCAGGTTAGACCAGTGACTGGCCAATCAGAACTATTCACCAATAGCTGGTTATTATAACTAATACCAGGCCAACCCGACTAGAGGGTTAAACAAACTACTTCTTTTTATTCTTTTACACTTATTAGTTATGGTTATGGATATGTTGTTTGGGGAATGTTAAAAGTATGTGTTATGTTGCAGCCAGAAGTCAATGACATTAGTACACAGTGCAAATGAAAGATGAAGTTGTATCTAAACGATTGTGATGTGCTGCGATCCAGGAGGTGGCTAACAGCCTGGCCAAACTCAGCCTGGTGGCTCTGAGTCGTCTGGGGGGATACAGCATGGCCGTGGAGGGGGGCAGCCCTGGGGGCCAGGCCAACGGGGTGGAGGGGGTACCCCCAGAGAACCCCACCATCAGGAAGAGTCTGGCAGCCATGCTCACACCGTATATCGCCAGGAAGTTGGGCTCGGGCACGCCGGCGGAGGTGAGGGGTGGAGTGGGTGGAGGAGGAGGGGGGGTGGAGTTGCATGTTACCTGGGTCTATCAATCCCACACACACATTTTAAAGATGTTACCGTCCCTTACCTTCCATGTCTTCTCCACCCCCCTCTACATGCTCTCCTCCCCAGGTGTTGAAGCTGCTGAACAGTAACTCAGAAAACCCCTACCTGATCTGGAACAACGGAACCCGGGCCGAGCTGCTGGAGTTCCTGGAGGGGCAGCAGGAGAGTAACATCAAGAGGGTCAGTTCACCCTTCCCCCTCTCTGTCTTCCTTCTCCCTCCTTTCCCCTTCTCTCCCTTCCCCCTCCCTCCCTTCCCTCTCCCTCCTTCCTTCCCCCTCCCTCCCTCTCCCTCCCTTCCCCATCCCTTCTCCCTCTCTCCCTTCCCCCTCCCTCCCTTCATTCACTCCTTTTATGTGGACAGTTTCTTCTTTCTTTCACCCTGACCCTGTGTCTTTCCCCAGGGAGAGAATGATAAGAGCTTTGGCTCAGAGTTTGTGTTTGAAGACCACGGCAAAGAGTTGATCGTTGGAGAGATCTTTGTCAGGGTCTACAATGAGCAGCCTGCCTTTCCTCTGGAGGTGAGAGGACCGAGACTAGCACAGCACCCAAGCACGTACAGAAATCATCACAGTCGATCTGCTTAGGTGGCGTTTCTGTTCTTCTCTGTGCTGTCTCAGTTCTCCAAAGTCCTCATCTCTCTCTGTTCCCTCAGTTCCCCAAGGCGTTTGCAGCCAGCCTGCTGGACTATGTGGGCTCCCAGGCCCAGTACCTTCACACCCTGCTGGCCATGAGTCAGAGCAACAAGGTGGAGTCTCAGCAGCACGCTGAGAGACTCCGCTGGGCTGAGATGGCCCTGGAGGCCCTGCGCAACGTCATCAAGAACAATCCCGGTGAGTGGAACGTTCTGGAATGTGACCTCTGCCTTGTTCTGCTTCCTTTCTTTCTTCCTTCCTTCCTTTCTGGCAGGATAGGTAGAGGACTGAATAGAGAAACACATGATTTGACTTAACCAGGGTTAGGGTTAGGTCAGAGATCCTCACGAGGGCAGGAGCAGATAAGGTAGTGTGTTCTTCTCGCAGACTTCTAGCTGACCTCCACCTCAGCATGTCTCGGATCATGTGCTTCCCTATTAGACTGCGTTCCACGTGTCTTGTTCAGAGTAGTTGTTGCAGTGTGTCTCCTGTCTCTAATGGCTGTGTTCTCTGGGACTCCAGGTTCAGAGTCGGAGTGTATCGGGCACTTCAAGCTCCTCTTCTCCCTGCTGCGTGTTCACGGAGCTGGGAAGGTGCAGCAGCTCGCTCTCGAGGTACTCCAGCCCCTCCTCCACACACACACACACAGTCTGCAAGCACCGCCTCACTCGGTCACACAAGTTTCCGTCCAAATACAAGTTTAAGCTTGCCAACTAGCCTTTGGCTAGTGAAATATATGAATGTCTAGCTCATGTTTGAGGTACATTCACTACTACAAGCTCAGTGGTTTAGTGTCTGAAGCTGTTTGTTCTCTCCACAGGTTATAAACACTGTAACGTCCAACCAGGAATGTGTGAGCAACATCGCAGAGTCGCTCGTTCTGTCTAACCTGCTGGTGCTACTGCACTCTCTGCCTTCCAGTAAGAACACATGCGCGCGCGTGCGCGCGCACACACACACACACACTTGAAATTTGCTGTTTTAGGCTGGTGTTTCACATGTCTTGTCTAATTCTTTCAGGCAGACAACTTGTGTTGGAAACACTATATGCCTTGACCTCCAACACCAAGATAGTCAAAGAAGCCATGGCCAAAGGTAACATTCTGTGAACAGGATGTGTGGACTGTAAAAAGACTACTTTATTTAGTCATTAGCTTATGCTATAGTTCAACCATTTGTGTATCATGATTTTCTAACCTCCCTTACCTCCGTCCCCCGTCGCTGACCCCTGCAGGTGCGTTGATCTACCTGCTGGACCTCTTCTGTAACTCCACCCACCCCCAGGTGCGCTCCCAGACAGCCGAACTCTTCTCCAAGATGACCTCAGACAAGCTGGTGGGACCAAAGGTATGTCTGGACACAGGCTGAACACAGCTAACATCCAACGTTCGTTCATGGAGATCATCAAGTCTCATTGAGACTGGGGTCTCCTGCACAGGAGCCCAGCTTACAGCATTAGAGCTCAGTGGAGTGAATAGGAAATGATGAAGACTGCTTCTAATATCACTGTGATGTTGTCTTCCCTCACTTTCCTCCTCTTCCCTCTCTCTCCATCCCTCCGTGTCTCTCGCTCGGTCACTCTCTCTCTCTCTTCCTTGGCAGGTGCGCCTGACGCTGATCCGCTTCCTGCCCGGTGTGTTCATGGATGCCATGCGGGACAACGCTGAGGCGGCCGTGCACATCTTCGAGGGGACGCACGAGAACCCTGAGCTCATCTGGAACGACGGGTCCCGAGAAACCGTTTCCACCACCGTCCGCGAGATGATGCTCGAGTACGGGTGACTTCGTCTTCCTGTCGCGCGACTTCACTGCTTGCTTCTGTCACTTCCTGTTACTCTTCCTGTCTGATGTCTCGTTCTCTCATCCTGTGCAGACACTTTAAGCAGCAGAAGGATAACCCAGACGTCAACTGGAGAGTAAGTTCAACAATAAACACACCAAAGCAAGGGATGCTGTTCTTTGAACAAATGGGGCTGACCAGGTCATAACTGTGTTTAGTTACCGGAGGATTTCACGGTGGCGTACGGGGCGGGGCAGGGCGAGCTCTCCGTGGGCGGAGTCTTCCTGCGGATCTTCATCGCTCAGCCAGGCTGGGTGCTGCGGAAACCCAGGGAGTTCCTGGTGTCCCTCCTGGAGACCTTGACAGAGCTGCTGGAGAAAAACAACCCTAATGTGAGAACACACACTCTGCCAGCATCCTACACTGTCTCAGCAAGCAACACACACACTCTGCCAGCATCCTACACTGTCTCAGCAAGCAACACACACACTCTGCCAGCATCCTACACTGTCTCAACAAGCATCACACAATCTGCCAGTATCCTACACTGTCTCAACAAGTAACACACACACTCTGCCAGCATCCTACACTGTCTCAGCAAGCAACACACACTCTTCCAACTTTGTTTAACATGGATTAAACTACCTAAAGTACCTATCTATTTACACATCGTGTGTGTTTAGTTCTGGACCTCAGAATACCTTCAATGTTTTTTCATTTTTGACTCCATCCCCTGCCTCCCTAACAATAGGGTGAGGCCTTAGAAACGGTTACCACGGCAGCGGTGTGCCTGTTCAGTACCCAGAGCCAGTTGGCAGACCAAGTCCCTCCTCTGGGTCACTTGCCTCGCGTCCTGGCTGCCCTCAACCACAAGAACAATGCCGTGCCCAAGAGCTCCATTAGACTCATCCACGTCCTCTCTGACAACGAGGTGAGCAGAGCCTATACACACACACACACACACACACACACAGTCATGAATCAATTCGAAAGCTCAGATCTGATCGTGTCTGGCATGGAAGCTGTAGGCCATCTTTAACTTTGACCTACTTCCAAGTGAGAGTAATTGTCCATGGTTCAAAGGGGAAAGAATGTAATGTGTGTGTGTGTGTGTGTGTCTGCAGTTGTGTGTGCGCTCCATGGCCTCCCTGGAGACTATTGGGCCCCTAATGAGTGGGATGAAGGTCCGAGCTGACATGGCAGGACTGGCCTGTGAGGCCCTCAACCGCATGTTCCAGAAGGAACAGACTGACCTGGTGGCTCAGGTACTGCTCTCCTCTACACACATATATGAACACTCTATGCTAGCGCTATACTTACTGGATCGTATGCAGTACAGCGCTTACTAAACAGATTTGTACTATCTGAAGACGGTGTGCAGGAGAATGTGTGTCTCACAGTGATAAGCACAGTTGAGTGTATGCAGCACTTTTTGGGCCAGCATTGCTGACCACGTCTGATGGACTTGAAAGACGGTGTTGTGCTCCGCCAGGCTCTGAGGGTGGAGTTGGTGCCGTACCTCCTGCGGCTGCTGGAAGGGATCGGTCTGGAGACCCTGGACAACCCCTCGGCCACCAAGGCCCAGATCGTCAAGGCTCTCAAGTCCATGACGCGCAGCCTGCAGTACGGAGAACAGGTAACCACAATCGCCTGGGGCTGATACTGTTCTCATTCTATCTGATACTCGGGTGGCTGAGAGGTCTTCCTCTGTGTTGAAGGTGAATGAGATCCTGTCTAGGTCCACGGTGTGGAGTGCCTTTAAAGACCAGAAACACGACCTCTTCATCTCCGATTCCCAGACCGCAGGGTACCTGACAGGTAGGACAGTGCGTTGCAGTCCTTGGCTGTATTTGAAAGGCTCACAGCTGGATCTGAATCCCTCTGCTCTACTCTTCCGTCAGCAGCACTTGTGCCTCACGCTCACTGGGTTTGCTTCGTTCCTTGTACCTTGCCTCTCCTGTCCTCTCTCCCCTTCCTCCCTCCTCTTGGAATTCTGCTCCCACCCTTCTCTTCTTCCTCCTCCTATCAATACTTCTATTCCTCCTCCTTTCCTCCTCCTCCCCTTCAGGTGTTTCCACTCCTTCTCTCATGGCAGCCAATAGCCCCTTGCGGAGTGGCCTCTAGGAGCTAGTGGAAGGGTCACTTCCAGCCCTCCTCTCTCTTGCTCTGACGCAGGTAGACTTTGTCCTCGCTCACTCCCACCTTCATTCCCTGCACTCTTTCTTCCCATAACTTTCGTCACGCATTTCCCCTCTCCACTTCCTGGCTCTCTCTTGTATCCACATCTCCATCTCTCTTTTATCCACCTCTCCATCTTTCCCCGACAGGTAAGGGAAGGCTGATCTCTGCAAAGGGGCTAAGAGCCCAGCGAAGAGGCTGACATTAGATAACATGCCTAACTGGCCATGTGCTACACCATGTCGATCCTTAAACATCCACCCCATCCTTTGTATACATTTCATAAACTCAGTCATCATAGAGTAGCACAACCTTAGATCTCTAGTACCATATCATGTCTCTTTGATTGGCTTTGAAGCTCAACATGATCATATCACACATCCAAATTTACATTTTGATACATTATTTATTAGACACACATCACCACCAGAGGATAACAAGTATTACATACAAACATAATACTATTGAGATTCCCCTGTGGTCCTCAGTGGTACACCTTGTGCTGCCTCCCCCTCTCACCCCTCCGCCTCTGTCCTGTAGGTCCAGGGGTAGCAGGCTACCTTACAGCAGGAACGGGGGCCACCGTGATACCCAGCATCCCACCCCCTGTAGACAACGACATTGGAGACCTGGGCTGATGAAGGGACAGACAGACGCTGACTGATAATGAACTCAGGCTCCCAGAATGCCCTGCAGCGCCAACGCTGCAGCTCTGAGAGGACTGCTCAGCTCCCTGATGGGAGAAGAGAGAGAGCAGAAGGGAGGGAGGAAGGAAGGAAGGAGGGTGGAAGAGAGTGAAATAAAGAGGTGTGAGGAATGAAGAAAGGAAGGATAGAAGAGAGAGTGGGTTATCACTATTGCTTGACTGTTCCCACTGTGTCTGCCATACCCTCCAAATGTCACTCTCCTTCCAGCACTCACGGTCTTCGTAAACACTTTTTGATTGTTTTATTGAACAAACCCTTGTTGTTTTTGTTAAAATTTGTGCTTCTTTTTGATTCTTCCAATGAGACGAGAATAGTTTACTTTTGTATAAATATATTTTTTACTCTTGATTTTCTTTTTGTGGGAGGAAAACAAACCCAGTGGGGGGGCTAAAAAGGATGAGTACAGTTGGCCCTGTGTCCTCCATTCTCTTCTCCTTCCTCTTCACCAACCCCTGTCTAACCTCACTTGATCTCACACACACCCCCTGGAAGGGTGTCTGGCCTGACTATATGTGAGATGATACTAAGATGGCATCATCTCATTCTAACAGGACACACCTCCTGTGCTTTGTTCTGTTCACTTCAGCAGGATGTGGTCTAGTTTTCTAATGTGGTTTTGAGCGTGTCGCGCGCAAAAGGTTACCATCTGATCTGAGAATTTCACAAAATCTTGATGTCTTGTCGTCATGGAACCTTTTCTCTCAAGGAAACCGAATGAGAACGTTCCAGCAGGAGCTGGTGATAAGCCCTTCATGTCCTTCACCATCATGTGAAGTTGGCTAATGTGCTCTGTGCTCCAAGTCTCTGTTCTCTGTACCTCATCACTATGGCCCTAGCCACTTTACTGACTTCCAATGAAGGCTTTTCTCCTCTCTGACTCTACCAACAAAATCTTAATCTGTGTTCTTCTCCTTCCCCAGAATGCAAAAAGCACTAGAATATTTATAAGTCAATAACGGCCTTTACCAACTGAAATGAGCTTCTGCTAAGACATGAGGAATGATGATACTGACTGATTATACATCTATGTGAAAGACTAGTGCAATTGTGAAATGTTCAATGTAATATGACGTATATAAACTTTCTATATTGAATGTACATTAAAAAAAATGAATCAGTCGCACTTGTACATACAATTTTAAGAATAAAAGGGATCCCACAGTGTTGTTCATTTGCATTTGTAAATGTCTGAAGCTTTCACCATGGTTGATTCTTACGAGGAGGAAATACACTAATCTACTCAAGCGACAGTTTCTTACAGATAACGGACAGGTAAAGCGTCTTAAATGCTAGTGAATAATGTGGCAATACTCCTACAAAAACTGATACTGGTTTTAGATATCTTATAGTGTGTAATTTAAATTGCACGTAGATTTACAAAGTACTGTCATAGTATAGTTTAGGACTCCTTAGCATTGCCTGAACATAATAGTAAAATATAACGTTCCTGCAGGCATCAGAAGGAGCCGCACATCAGTCACATAGGTCCCAAACGTCATTTCCGTCTGCATCTGATTACGATTGGCGCGAATCACAACAACAACAGTGCGAGCCTGAAAACACCCGGCAACTCTAACTAGTTTTGTTTCATTATAACAGCTCACTTGTGATTATCTCAGTTTAGCCACTTTTATTTTAAATTCTTATGAAGTGTAGCGGATAAATATGTCAGATGATGTATGTTTGATGGTATCTAGTAGTCGGGATCAACCTGTCACTGTTACATTCTAAGTGCACGGGCACTCTCGTCGAAAGCCCATGGTGTTTCTTAATCTCTGGACGTTTACCGGTTTATATAGCAGTTCTAACTTTCCCCCAGTCGTTTGGCATAATCTTTTTTATTATCAAAGAATACTGTCAATTGCTTAAATTAAAGACTTGACACGGAGGTAAGAAGACTACACTTTCCTAGATAGCTAGCATGCTAGCTAGGTGAAAGTCGGCAACATAAGTAAGCAATAGTCGTCTTTTAAAGAATCGTTGTTTACCTTTACGCAGGTTCAGCATGTCGAAAGGAGACAATGATCATTACGTGGTGAAGTTCGTTGAAACAAATGGCAAAAAGACGGGCTTTGCTGCTAAGGCCTATGAGGTACATTTCACTGGTACTATGTTCTGAACATACAGCTAAGCGTTGTCATGTCCATGTCGACATAACAGAAGTGTCTTGTGATGACACAGGCTATCATGGAGTTGCAGTCGGAGAAATATCTGAAAACCATAGATGAGGATACCGCCCTGCAGATGGACCACAACGACAAGTCTCTCTTTGTCTTCAGTAGTTTTTTCACGCCGGCTTTTCACCACTGCAAGAAGGTTTGCATGGTTACCGTAGTTATTACTAAATTCCCGTTCGTAGGTTATGCTGCAACATCACTGTTTCCTACATTGCATCTCTGTCTTCTACTACAGTGTCAAGATAATACCCTGATTTCACAATATGGGTTCTATGTTTAAAAAAACTAAACAAAAGATGATGGTAACACCCCTTGTCTCCTTCCCTCCCTGGGTCATCTGCAGCTGGGCTGTAGGGTGGTGAGTCCTCTTGTGGTGCTTTACTGTCTGCAGCAGCAGAGATGTGTCCCCAAAGCAGAGCAGCCCATCTACAACATGGCCATGGCTGACGTCACTGTCTCCTGCACCAGTCTGGATAAGGAGGCTAGGGTCAGTCCACAGAACGCTGTGTTGTGTGTCTGTGGGAGGGGGCTGTTCCTGTTGGACCATGTGTGTCTTGGTCTGTGTCTGTGTGTTCACATGTGGAACGTGCATATTTGTTTGAGTTTCCGCGCTGACCGGCCGTGTCAACCCGTCCACAGACGGACGTGATGAACCTGGTCCAGCTGATGGGAGGGCGCTTCTACCGGGACCTCAACGTGTCTGTGACTCACCTGGTCGCCGGGGAGGTTGGCAGTAAGAAGTACCTGGTGGCAGCCAGCCTGGGCAAGCCCATCCTGCTGCCCTGCTGGGTCAGAGACTGCTGGGACAAGTCCCAGGACAGGTGGGATCGCTCTACTTCTGTACAGGTTTTACTTCAACAAATACTGGTAGTATTGTGTGTATAGATGCTTCTGGATAGCATTTTTGGTGTTAGTACATGATAGACTTGATTTGGTTTCAATTAGCTTGTAGCTGTATGACAGAAGGTAGCTCTACCTTCTACCACCCCTCCCTCTCTGTCACTCACACAGTCCCTGGTCCTCCCCTCTCCAGTCTGTTCAGGTACACAGACCTCCCAGAGGACGAGTACCGCTGTCCGGTGCTGCAGGGCTGCAACGTGTGTGTGACCGGCCTCTCCACCCTGGAGCGCAAGGAGGTGCAGCGTCTGTGCCAGGAGCATGGAGGCAGCTACACAGGCCAGCTCAAGATGAACGAGTGCACCCACCTCATCGTCAGTGAGCCCTCTGGTAGGCCAATAACTGACACGCCCTCCTTTCATATAAACAGACACTTTCATTCTCAATGGTTTTATATCCTCACGGCTCTGTCACATCTGCTCTAAGTTCTAACTTGTGTGTGTGTGTGTGTCCGTGTCCGTGTCCAGGCCCAAAGTATGAGTGTGCCCAGAAGTGGAACGTGTTCTGTGTGTCTCTCCACTGGCTGTTTGACAGCATAGAGAAGGGCTTCTGTCAGGATGAGAGCAGATACAAGGTGGAGTGCTCAGCCTCTGCCAAGTCCAGCAAGCCTCAGACCTCCACTCCCACCGGCAGCAGCAGGAAGAGAGACGGTAAACTGCACCGCACAGCTCATGTTGTTGCTCCACACCTCAGTTTCTCTGATATCCAACCTTAACAGGCCTCTTCTTCAAAAGAGAGTGTGAGACTGAATGACATCTACGGTTGCTTATTCATGTTTGTCAAACAGAGGGTCCGTCTCTTCTGGGCCTAAGCCACATCTCTGTGAACAGCAGTCTGACTGTGAACGACACAGCCCTCACCAACGCCACGGCCCTCTCCAACGCCACGGCCCTCTCCAACGCCACAGCCCTCTCCAACGCCACAGCGCTCTCCAACGCCACGGCCCTCTCCAACGCCACAGTGAGCCGTCTGGAGCTGCCAGACCCCCTGGACACCCTGGACGCCAGCACCTGCCCTTCAGACGACCTGCTAGACGGCTGCAAGGTCCGCCTCGCATCGCTCCTAACCACAGATCCCTGTTCTGTCACACCTGCTTCCAAAAAGACTGCCAGCATGAGTTCCTGTTTCTAAACAGGCTGTCCATGCCAGGTCAGGGTGACAAGTGTGTGTGTGGTCTGTGTGTGCAGATCTTCCTGTGTGGCCTGCCAGGGAAGAGGCTGGAGAAACTCAAACGGCTGGTCAGCGCTGCCGGAGGCCTACGCTTTAACCAGCCATGCGACGGCCTTACGCACATCGTCATGGGAGACCTGGACACAGAGGCCACAGCCTTCCTGGACAAGGCTGCGCACAGGTCAGAGGTCACGATGATGGTTGAAGGCCACACATCCTGGGTTGTTCCAGTCATGTCATCATACGTGTTTGTAGAATTCCTCCCAAGCAGTTGCATGATACGGTGTGTGTGCGTGTGTGTGCGCGTGCGTGCGTGTTCTCCAGGCCTCATGTGGTGACAGTACAGTGGCTGCTAGACAGCTTTACCAGAGGCAGCCTGCTGCCTGAGGAGTCCTTCTTCCACCTCTCCTGTCTGCCACCTGCCCCGCCCACCCTGGCCATGCCTGCCCCCGGCACCCCTGCCCCCCGCACCCCTGCCCCCCGCACTCCTGCCCCCCTGGCCCCCAGCCCCGCCACCCCCAGACACCGCAGGGCAGAGGAGGACATGCTCTCTCAGTACCTAGATGATGACCCCACAGTGGGTGAGAACCATCTCTCTCTTCCTCTCTCATTGTCACTTAATAACATGTGACCATACTCAATCAAACCAGACGGACCTTATTTCTACAGCTGACTAATAGCTTCTGTTCTCTCTCCTCTTGCCTTCCAACCTCTAGTGGAGATGCCCCCTCCAGAAGCTCCAGTACCAGAGCCCTGGGGGCCTGGCCGCTCCTCTGGGGCTGGGGCTGGGGCAGACTCTACCCTGCAGGAGGCCAGTGAGGCCGGCCTGTTTGCTGGAAAGAGGTTCCTCCTGGTGGGCTTTGAGCCGGATGCAGAAATGGAGCTGTCCTCCCTGTTAGTGGACAACGCAGGGAAGGTACTGATGATGATGATGATGATGATGATGATGATCAGGGTGCTGACGACATTCTGTGTTTAGAGTGACAGGGATGTGTGGATGTGTGAATCCACTGATACTTTTCCACCCTGGAGTAGAATGAAGATTTTCTAATCTAATCCTAATCTCAGGTTCTGGTGGGCCGCACGCGGGCAGTGGCAGATTACGCTGTGGTCCCCCTGCTGGGCTGTGAGGTGGAGGCTACCGTGGAAGAGGTTGTCACGGATACCTGGCTGGTAAGACATCAGTACAGAGAAAGGTGGAAATTTAGTAAATCAGTTATTTTCTAGCAACTCACCTCTCACAAGGTGAAATTCTTGGAATAGTTTGACTGTTGGCTAATTATTGGGAATAATGTGTGTATTGTGTGTGTCTTTCAGGCTATGTGTGTGGAGCAGCAGCAGGTGCTGGAGATGTCCACCCACCCTCTGTTCACCCCAGTCCCAGTCCTGGAGGGGCGCTGTCCTCTCCGAGACTGTGTCCTCTCTTTCAGCCAGTTCACTGGAGCAGAGAGGGAGTCTCTGATCGAGCTGGCTAGACACCTTGGAGCCAGGTAACACACACACACACACTCACTCTCACTGCATCTATCTCTAGGCACACATTCTTCGTGTGGGTCATTTTCTGGTCATTCTATTTACATTCTCTGTTACTTTCCTATCTCCTCCTTCCTTCCCTCCCCTCTCCTGCCATAGTGTGCAGGACTTCTTTGTACGCATGGCCAACCCAAGGAAGGGCATGCTGGCCAGCACACACCTGGTTCTCCAGACCCCAGAGGGCTCCAAGTACCAGGCGGCCCAGAAGTGGGGCCTGCCTGCCGTCACCCTGCGCTGGGTCCTGGAGGCAGCCCGGACAGGCCTGCGGGCTGAGGAGGGCCGCTTCCTGGTGGACCTCCCTCCTTCACCAGGTGAGATGCAGCATGCTGGATCAGCAGCCTCTCCCAGCCTGGCTCCAGCAGACTGCAGCCCAGAGCCTAAAGCTTTCATTCAGCCTGGGCTTCTTTCTATCATACATCGTTGATGCATATTCAGACTGATGAAGACCTTGTGTGGTGCTAGTCTCTGTCTGACTGTGTGTGGAACATTTCTCTGTGTCCCCCCACAGAGAGAGAGGAGAGTTTCGTGGGGGGCTCCCAGAGGACCACCATCCCCCCTCCTCAGACATCCCCTGAGGTCGCTCTGCCGGGCCTGCAGATCGGGAAGGCCATCACCCCTCTGGACTTGGGCCGCTTCCAGAGCAAGGTGGGTGGTCTGATAAAGGGTTGATTTGATAGATTTTGGGGGACCATGATGTGTTGGCCAACATCGTGTGTGTGTGAAGGTGTTCCAGTCAGCGTTGGACCAGCTGAACCCCAAAGTGGAGGCCAGCACCCCTTGTCAGGATGGGGGGCCGGGCAACAGGAGAGCCCCCCCTCAGACAGAGCCCCCCCTGAAGCTGGACACGCCCTCTCGCTTCCTCAGCAGAGACCAGCTCTTCAGACCCACCTTCAACATCAAGGTCAGAATAGAAATAGACCAGAACCAACCTTGACCGACTTCTCTAGACGCCATGTGAACACTAGTCTGATTGTCTCAGGATGCCTTGGCGACGTTGGAGACGCCAGGGGGGCGGTCCCAGACTGGGGAGAGGGCGGAGACGCCCCTGACAGACCTGGTCAACAGGAACCGGCAGGTGGCGCTGGTGAACAGCAGCCGTGGCCACGCCTCCTCAAACCTGCAGGCCCTAACAGCCAGCCCTCAGCTCAACATGGGGCCACAGGTAGAAACACACTCACACTTCCTAACAAATTAACACACTCTGATCCATTTGGCATTTCAACATGGGGTGTGTATGTGTGTGTCCAGGCCCCAGAGCAGGAGCCCCTGGCTGCTCCCCTGGCTGCTCCCCTGGCTGCTCCCCTGGCTGCTCCCCTGGCTGCTCCCCTGGCTGGGGTGGTGGTGTGTGTGGGGAAGAAACTGAGCAAGAAGCAGGGAGAGCTCAACGCCATCGCTGCCTCTCTGGGGGCAGAATTCAGGTCGACTGAACTTCCCTCATATTCAACAGCTACTTTACGTTGTCGACATGAAGTATCACTCCTCCCACAGCTGCTAATTGTGTGTGTCTTTTTGAGTTCATCGTGGGTGTGTGTGTGTTTGTGATTGTGTTTGCAGGTGGTCCTGTGACGACACTGTGACCCACTACATCTACCAGGGTCGCCTAGGCGATAACACACGAGAGTACAAGGGGGTGAAGGAGAGAGGGGTGCATGTGGTCTCCCAGCACTGGCTCTTGGCTGTAGGTCCCTGAAACATACACACATTCACAGTATCACTGTCCTGTTTGTGTACAACTTACACATGTATTCTCATGAATATTGTTTTGGGTTTTAGAAGGCGCTAGGCTATTAAACTGTGAGCTCAGTAAACCCTACTGGTTCTACATCTGCATCCTACATCTGTTTATAGAGTGATACTGGCCTAGTTGTACTGATGGCACTAACTGTGTGTGTGTGTGTGTGTGTGTTTGTCTCCAGTGTGCTGAGCAGCAGAAACATGTGTCTGAGTCCCTCTACCCCTTCACCTACAACCCCAAGATGAGCCTAACGCTCAGCCAGGCCCCAGACAGCACTCAGAGGTCCCCTCCGGGGGCCCCGGGGCCCCTCTCCCTGGGCAGACGCCTCACAGAGGCCTCAGACTGCAGAGTGAGTCTCGCTCACCAAGCTATGGTCTGGAAAGTCTGTCTCCCTTCCTTGTCATCTTTCTGCATGGCTCTTTGTGTCTCCTCTCCTGTTTCATGTCCCTAGGATGGTGCTGATCCTGACCACTGTGCTGAAGGACAGCTGTCCACCCCCCACCGTCTCACTAATGGTGGGTCTGAAGGACATCAGGGGCAGGAGAGCACAGAGAACACAGGTCTGGCACACACACACACACACACTCTCTCATACACACAGTAGCACGCACACTCATCCCTCCCTCTATCTCCTCCCCCAGACCTGTGTGAGACTCTGGAGATGAGGGAGACCCTGCACAGGCAGCTGCAGGAGATCATGTCAGCCACCAAGCTGACCACTGGGAGGCGCTCCTCCGCCAGGCTGATGAGGCTGGGCTCCGGAGGGGACGATTCACGTCCCCACACTTCGGACCGGTCGGGCCGCAGTGGAAGCCTGCGCACCCTGGAGGCCCTCAGGTTAGAGGGCTAACCACCTCACCCTCCCCTGGCATGACTAGTATCTGCATCAGCCTGACAGGTGTGCCTGGCCTCCTGTCTGTGTTCCAGGATGAGCAGGGAGGCCATCATGGACCTGAACACGGAGCCATCCCAGAGCGAGCAGATCGTCTGGGATGACCCCACGGCCCGCCAGGAGAGAGCCAAGCTGGCTGACAACATGCAGTGGCCTGGTAGCCCCTCCCAGCACTCCGAGCCCCTGGCCCTACCCCCAGGACCACCTGTCGCCTCCACACACAACCAGCCCCAGCTCAGAGACTCCATGACAGACTCAGAGCTGGTGGAAATGGGTGAGAAGGAGGATGGTTTACAGCCTCAGGGTTTTCTACCATGACCTAGTTTGCATGTTGACTTTTTGTTACTGCAAGGTGAAGCAGCCTCATGTGATGTCTTCATCTCTTCCTGTTGTGCCCTCCTCAGTGGCCTGTGATGTCATAGAGCAGCAGATGGGTCTGGGAGTGAAGACAGTCCCAGTGGAGGAGCAGATCCTCACTCCTGAAGCCCCCAGTCTGGCCTTCCCCCTCGCTAACCCCCCTGTACCTCCTGAGCCACAGGTCACAACACTCGCATGCTCACACTCATGCTGTCCCAGACACACACCCTCGATCTCGCTCTTACCTCCAGACCCTGTCTCCAACAACACTTCCTCTCTCTGACACACACACCTTTCACTGCTGCCCCCCCATGGTTCCTTTCCTTCCATGATACAGTATGTTCATGTTGAAAGGTTGTTCCCTCCATCCCAGCAGACAGAGGAGGAGAGGCCAGAGGAGAAGGAGCCACGCAGGTTTCAGCTGTCCTGCCTCAACCCTCAGGAACGCATCGACTACAGTCACCTCATAGAGGAGCTGGGTCAGTCTGCCTGTTGTCTCTCTCTCTCTTGCTGTGTGTTCTTATATCTCTAACTATCTTTCTGTCCATCTTGCCTTTTCTCTCTTTCCAGTCATCCCTTTCTGTCTCATTCCTGGTACTTCTCCCTCAGTCTTTTAATGTGTGTGTGTGTCTGTGCGCGTGCGCTCTGCAGGTGGGGTGGTCCTAGACCAACAGGGTTTTGACCCCAGCTGTTCCCACATCATTGTGGGGAGCCCCCTGAGGAATGAGAAGTATCTGGCTGCAATGGCAGCAGGGAAGTGGATCCTGCATCGCTCCTACCTGGAGGCCTGTCGCTCCGTACAACACTTTATCCAGGTGTGTGTGTGTGTGTGTGTGTGTGCGTGCGTGTGTGCATGTGCGGTTCAAGAAGAACCTTCATCCAGGTCTGCAATGCGGACAATGTTAATATCTAACCAGAAAGGCAGGAATCTATGCCAGTTTGTGGCTTGATGAACTGAGTACTGTTTGGATCAGCAGTGTATAGATGTATAAATGGATGACTGTGTAGTAGGATGGTCACAGCTGGCTTGTGTGTTCCAGGAGGACGCATATGAGTGGGGCAGCAGCTCCATCCTGGAGGCTCTGCCCTCCATCACCTCCCAGCAGAGGAGACTGGCGCTGGCTGGCCTGCGCTGGAGGCGGAACCTGCAATGCCGCACAGGCAGAGAGGTACACAAACACACATACACATTTGTACTTACACATCAGTACAGTCACTCATTCCTATTAGTTGAGTCACTCACTCACTATGAAGGTTCCTCAAACACACACACACACACACACACACACACACATACACACACACAGTCTCTCTCATGGCCCATTCACATTGTGATTTAAAAGAGCTCCTTCCTTGCCTGGTCCCCCATGTAACTGTGATGACAATGTGACTGCCACCAGGGGGCGTTCACTGGCTGGACCGTCATGCTGAACATCGATCAGAACAGAGAAGCTGTATTCAGAAGGCTGCTGCAGTCTGGTGGAGCCAAGGTAGCCAAGGTTTCCTGTTTACCCCCTGTACCCCCACCTGATGCTTGTGTTCATCCACACCTGAAGGCTGGTTAACAGTCCTCCCTCTGTCCCCTGCCTCCAGGTGCTGCCCAGTGCCTCCCCAGCCCTCTACAGCAGCACCACACACCTGTTTGCAGACTTGAACACGTTGAAACCAGGGGAGCTCTTGGTGGACTTGGCAGAGGCAGCCTCCCAGGGAGTCCTGTGCCTGAAGGCAGAGTACATAGCAGACTACCTGATGAAGGTTAGCAAGGCTGGAGCAGGCTCTTGTTTACGCAGCCTTGGACTTTGGTTTTGCGTCAATTTGATGATTTATTGATCAGAGATCATGTTTTAGTCACTCGGTTTCAACGCTTGAAAATATAAAGGACTGTGGTCAAGCCACGTGCCTATATTGTTACGTGTAGCATTTTGGGAGGGGGACACAGAAGTTACGTATTTAAATGAACTATACATCCATGTACACCACTGAAGTTACGTATTTAAATGAACTATACATCCATGTACACCACTGAAGTAAATGTTTCTGGCCCTTCTCACCTGTGGTGTTGTCTGATACAGGAGCCATCTCCTCCTGTAGAGCTGTACATCCTGCCTGGGGCCTCTGCCCAGGCCCCGGACCCCGAGAGAGGAACCGCAAGTGCCCGCAAGCGCAAGGCATCAGGAGACTCTGCCAGGCTTAAGAAGAGCCGCCTCAAATGAAATGAACCGTCCAAACTGTCGTCTCCACACCAACTAGAGATATTGCTGTTTTAGCAGTGACTTAGGAACTTATCTCTGTAAATAATAATAATTATTATTATGATTGTAAGAAAATAAAATGATTTGGAACATGATTGTTTTTCCTGTTCTCTGTGGAGAGAGTCGATGAAAACCTGTTGTCCCAAAGAGAGTGGTGTTTATACAAGTGAATATGACTCGGGTCAATGATCCTGAACCAGTTGGCCACTTCAGTTGGTACACATTCACTGTAAGCAAAGCTGTATTGAAATTAAGAATAACCACCCAAAATAATCTGAGAAGTTTACTGGTGAAGACATTCTGTTTGGATCTTTGCGTCCACTTGCTTCTTATCAGCCTTCGCTGTCTTCTGTGTATGCTGGTAGAGCGTCCTGTCTTGCCTTGTCCTGTAATGCCAGGTTTTGATGACCCCGAGTGGTGGGCCAGATACTCATCTTGTGCTATGCTGTGTGGCTGGCTGGCTGGCTGTCTGGTGAGGGGATTGGGCATCCACAGTGCCCATATGGATTGGAAGGGGTTTAACCTTCGGGTCACCTGAGCTACCCAGTAGTCTCTCCCCAGATTCAGGGTTCAACTGCCATTAGAAGGCAGCAGGATTAGGAAGGCGAGGAGAGCGGCTTCCCTGCGAAGGAGAGGAGGGGGATGGAGAGATGGACGATGCTTTTAAAACCCCATGAGAGTGTTGTGGTGTAACTCAGGCCAGATGAGTTGCCAGCATTTCCTTTGACATTGATGCATCACACAGCACTGGATGACTTTATCTCCCAGGCCATGTTCGGTGGAGCTTCTATGTGTAGCATTCCAATGACGTGTCCCCCTTTCAATTTTTGCTCCCGACTGCCTAGTTTTTTTGTTGCATGGTGTTTATATTTTGTTTGGATACAAAGCAGAACAGGTCTCATAAAGGGATATCCAATTATTCATCCACCCCAGATTCTGTGCCTGGTGGTAATGATAAGGACGCTGGCTTAGAGATACCCACCCTCTTCCCCTGGCCCAGGACAGATACAGGGACATTAGCGCCGCGATGTTGTGGGGACGATTGGAAAACGTCTATCGACGATAAGTGTAATTATGTTTGTGCACTTGTCATATTTTTACTGTGACACAAAAGATACACCAATCAACAGTTGACGTTAACAACCCGATAAAACTAAAATTAGGTGTTTTATTGAACACAAATGCATGAAGGTATCCTCATTTGTGATTATTGTCCAATCCCTTTATTGCTCAGACTTGTGAGTGACCTACAGGCGGCCCTGTTTTCTTAGCGGGACAATTAATGCTAATCCGACGGAGCCCCGGGAAACCTCGCCTCTAATCTGAGTCAGGACACGCAAAAAATGTGCCTGCTGTTGCAGTAGTGTGTCCTCATTAAAATTCCACATCCGTACGTACATTCGCCACGAAAATCACTCAGTGCTTTCCGCGCTTGGGTGGCACAGACATCCCCCTCTCTCTCTCCTTTTGCGCGCCTCTAGCGCACCTAGATGTGATCACATACGATGCCCGTGCTCACTACCAAGCCTGTTGCGAGGACTTCGCAGATGTAATGGTCTCATCCCCACAACAACGAGCAGAACCAGAGAGCTCCAAACCGATTTTATGGGTGGCTCCCCCGCCGTCCTTCTATTGTGCTGCGCTTCAGCTCACTGTAGTTTCCCAGGGGACTTGACTGAAGCCACTGGGGTAGCAGGAACACAGTCATAGTTGGAGCTGCATCGGATAGAACATGAAGCTCATGTGACATTGTCGGTCGGATGGCAACATGTGCGCGCGGCTAACGTGAGGAAGAGCGGTGACACAGCGGCTTTCTGAAGTGGGGGTTCATTTCTCTCGGATACGCGAAGTACCCGACCTGACGACGCACCTTGTGTAGTAGGTAAGCAGATTCTGGCATTGATTAACCCCATCCCTTCCAAATATGGGGTGTTTATTCTACCCCTTAAACATGTCATTGTACAGTATTTGGAATCTACTCTTTGTACTGAATAAATATGCCAAATGCTGCCTAGTGTTACACCGGACTGCTTAGCTCACACGGAGTGTGTTTCTGTGAACCAAACATGAGAGATTTATATTAGGCTGTGACAACAGCTGCAGTACAGTTTTCTTTTTGCGCGCGAGTCTTTTGGACAGGGTGGCTTAATTGAAGGTTTCCATCTATTTATGTGGAACTTGGGGCATTCGTTGTTGTTGACAGTTGTCAGGGATAAATATGTCAGTGTTTCACATGTTAATGTGTTTCAAAACACAGCTGAGGAATGGGCCGTGGTATTGATAAACCGAAGTCAACGAACGTTCTGCCTCAGTCATTGATCCGCTTGTCGTCAAGCTATTAGTTGACGTTTGTGGTAAAGCTCGTATTGATAAACGGTGAGAACAGCAGCGTCATCTGAGTTGTGCCTCTTTCACGGAGAACGTTGCGGTTCCAGTGGGTGTTGATAAGAGGTAGAAGAGACCACCTACAGCTTCACATGTTACTGGATGCTACTGTTTTAAGTTTACGGTGTCTTGTAAGACTTCACTGAACTGAGGTAACACAGTCAGAGAAGACAGGAAGGGGTTTACAGTTAGATTCTCTATTTCATGATTCGCTTATTGTTTTTATAACTACAGGGTATCATATAATATTGCGTTCTGTAATGTGAATTAATGTGCTACATTCTTCTTTGCAGAACGTTAGCCCCTTACTAAAGTCTTTAACATGGTCTAAAACAGGTATGGGGCTGCCTGTAGGGAAGACACAACAAGGTAGTAAAGCAAAATGTCCCGACCATGCTGTCCTTAAAGGGTTTTTTCCCTCTAACTCATGTAACAGGCTGGAACAAAGCAGATAGTAAGGTTTACTCTCTTAAAAAGTGAGGCCTCATGTTCTATAAGTCAGGAACACTATAGACCCATTCAGATCCTGAGAACTTGTGCTTTACGTTTGTGTAGACGGCTTGGTAGTAAAGAGCATACTAAGTGCATAGTAATAGAACCAGCCGCTCATTCTCTCCATTGTGAGTGGAATGTTTGGTCTGCCGTTTCTCCCCAGACCCCCACCACCCCACCCCCTCCCGCAGACCCCCACCACCCCCTACCCCCTCTTTGTTCCAGAGACAATTCTCCACTGCTGTGTGTACAATGGCGGGGGACGGAGGGATGGGGGGACGGGGGAGGGTCAACGAGGGGCATTGACATGTGTGCCTGACAGCTTCCTCACGGTTGGAACACCCGCTGTGGTTCACTAAAGAGACAGGAGAACATACAAGCCACTTGTGAACACATGATCAATCTATTTAGGACGCCTTGAGTTGGGGACAAGAGCAAGGTGCTTGGGGACAATTTCAAGTCCAAACAGCTTAGTGAAGAAAAGCAATTATGCTGTAAAAGGGCTGATCTATTTCTGTTTACCAAAGATGATCAGAGAGAGTCATCTGGAAATGGGAATCAAACTGTCAAAGGGAAAGGTCAAAATCAGACACCCATATATATTCTCCCCTGTGTTCAATAAAAACTCAATTTAACCCAACTCTTATGGGTTATGTTAATAGATTGTACTGTATGACTGATTCAGATTCATTTCAGTGTTGTGGTTGTCTAACAGTAGGGGTCACACACAGAGGTTGCCAGGCCTTCCATCTGACAGATTTGTGGATTAAGCTGGTCAAGTTGTCCTCATCTTCTCTGACGTGACCAGCCTGATGGAGGCCAGTGCTTGGAGAAGGTGTATCGACTGCCTGGTATTGACTGACACACACGCCCCCTCAGAGGGTTATCTGGATCCTGTCAGGAGGAGCTGGTTTAGAAAGACTGAGCTGCAGGTGGGCTTTTCCATTCTACCTATCAAACGCTTGAGGAGAAGTTGATGTCACTGGTAGGAATCAAAACACACAGAAAAGTGTCAACTTTCCCTCCCAAAACACCACGCTTCTCCAAACAAAGTTATCTGCGATGTTCCAGGAAAAAGGAACATCTGGTGTCTGAACTGTGGGATCCTGAAACAGAACAGAAATCTTGAAGACAAGCTATGGGAACAGTGGTTGTTATATAACCGAATCTATGGGCGGTTGGATTGGTTATTTTAGTCTTTTTGAAGCGAAGTAACTATAAAATAACCAAAATTAAATGATAAAAACAAGAAAACAATGGATGGACAACACCCAGCACTGCCAAAAATGAAGAAACACATTTCTGCTTGACTTGACTGTGAGTCACAGTTTCATGACACATTGCAGGACAGACAAGGGTCAAGCATGAGACAATGCTGGAATGCAGGACTGGGACACCAGGGCTCAAAAAGAGACCCCATGACTGGTAGAGACTGGTACAGCAGCGAGAACTGGAATTTGCCCATGTGGGTAAATACCTCCCATGCACACTTTACAGTATGTGCTTAGACTGGATGGACTTGGAACCTTCCCCAGGGTGCACGAAGCCCCCTGAGTGAGAACAGAACAGAAGCAGGGAGATGAAGAACAAACAGCCATCGCTGAGTCTCCTGTCTCGGTTTTTAAATGCCAGCAGGCATTAGTGAACATCCTCCCAGTGCCCCCTCTCAGATGCTTTGGAAATTAATTTCCATTACAACTCCAAAGATATGAGGTTTCCCACAGCCACTATAGGAATTTGTGCTGTAACACATTCGCCCTGTCTCTCTGATAATTCCATCAGTGAGAAAGAGCCCAGAGTGCCAGTCAACCAGAACCACCAGCCTTCATCACCACCAAGCAAAACCAACCTCATTCAATGGCGGTGACTTTTGAAATGCATTTGTGCTTTATCCAACCATATGATCAGACCGGGTCTGGGGTCTGTCTGCGTGTGGCTTGTCAAAACAATAATACACCGCTGGGTTGTTCAGAGAAAGAGACCTGACCTGGAGGAAACCATGGCCCCCAGCTGCTCCTGGTCCCAGCAGTGGCTCCTGGGGTGGCAGAGAGGGACAAGGAGGGGGGCAGGAAAACTGGCCATTATGGTGATCAAAGTGTGTGTGTGTGGGGAGGTAGGGCTCGATGGGCACGGGGAGATAAGAGTGGTGGGGCGTCAGGACGACTGGGTGTGCTTACTGGAGGGGGTGGGGGGGTGAGGGGGGGCTGAGGGGAATTCCTGACATTCCTAATCTGCAGCCACGCCAATCTGATCTGTGACTCCACCCACTGACGTCCTGGCAACCTCTCTACCAATGGGCTCCTGGGAGAAGGGCCCTCTCTTGACCCCCCAACTCTCTTTGTACAGTCCCACTGGCCCTTAATCCTCTGTAGATGAGAATGCAGAGGGGTTTTTTGCAGGTATGTCCCTTACTCAGCGTGGGCCTGCTGAGAAGTACTCTTACTGTAAGAAGGAGGATTAAACAGGTTCTTTATTAGCAGATTGCAGAGCCGGGGCTACTTTTCAATATTGTTTTCTGTAATCTAAACCCAGTCCGCCTGTCCCCCAAATACAGCGAAACAAGCAGCTTTCAGGGCTTGGAAGTTTATTAACCTGCTTAACGTGAAACTCTTAGATGATCCCTTGCCCAGGTCTGTAGTGAACCAGTATTATTTTGAGGATCTGAGCGGACAGGAAGGGGTTACTCCAGCGAGCCAGCTACTCAAGCCTATAAGACTGTTGAGTAAGAGATGATGATGGTTGTCTAGACTTTCCTGTAATGATTCAGAAGACTGAAACCCATGGCACAGAAAGAGTTCAAATCAACGTTCCTTAATGGAGATTGGTTAATTGAGGACCTACTTTATTGTTGTTTATCTGTTGACTAGGCCTTATTTGAGGTTTTTCTGTGGACCGTTGAGTTTTGTATCTGTTCATGAACTAAGAGACACACTGCAATTCCCACAAGCACAGCTCAATCCCCTTAAGGGTTGGGGTTTAGTAAATCTCTGGTACCCTTTGTGCAAGGAATGTCATAAGGAAGGGCTTAACATACGGCTTTATCCTTCTGGTAGTTCTACTTTGTATTCAAAATGTCTGCATTCACAACCAGATCTCCCCACATCTGCAACCAGATCTCCCCAGATCTGCAAACAGATCTCTCCAAGTCCTTTGTTCCCCAGTTGATTGAAAGCTTTATAAAAAATCTTCTGGCAAAGTTATGTCAGATTTGATACCTGAATGATCTGTAAAAGGCTTGGTTAGACTGGGTAATATGCTCCTTGTGGATGGAAACAGACTCAGAAACTGAGGAAGAGATTCCAGTGGATAGAGAAGCTGCGATGGCTCCTGTTTAAGATCCATCAGCACTTTGTATGCCCTGCTGCTGAATGACCCTAATAGGATTATGAGCAGAAGGAAGAGGAGAACATGAGGAAGAGAGAGGCTGCAGGGAAGTGCCGGGGGGCAACCGCTTAAGGTCATGTGATAGAGAGGAACAATGATGACAGGTGTCAAGCTCCCTCCTGATTATTGAGAGAGGGGTTTTGACCGCGGCAGGGGATGGAGTAGAATCTGGGGTGGTTGCACCAAACCTGCACTAATGGCTGACAGGTTGTGACCCTTGCTCACAAGCTTGCAAATCACCAACCGCGTCTCTCAAATTGGAGCTCTCTGAAGTGTTTTCGTGAGCCTGTGCTCTTCAGTTTCCTAGGCAACTTCTTTGGCACTCTCTCTGTTCAACCAGAATTAATACAGAGTTCTGGTGACTCATGTCACAACTGTATCTTTTTCTTGAGGGGATTTTAAGGACTTCATTGATTGATTAAATCCATTGGCGGCAATTAAATCACTACATAATGCCAGAACATGTATTGAAAATCATCTAAATGTAGGTTTTGTGCCTTATATGAGGGTAAATCTCATCAGTAAAGCTTAACCCTTTGTCCCCCAGGCCCCTCAGACGGGCACCATATGCTGAGACCCAGGGGAGACCTTAGTGGGCTCCCATGTCACTGTCACCAGTTAATCGCTAATGGGGAACGTTGGGGAGATTTGGAGCCTCCCTCGCTCCTGCTATGCCCCGCCCCCTTTCTGTTTGAACCTTCGCTCTTCTCTTCTTCAAATCCCAGATTTTCTCCTCCAAACCCCCTCATTACTTGAAGGATCTCCCCCCCCCCTGTTCTTGGGTTTATTAAACCCTCTCAGCCAACAGTTGTGCTGTAGATGGAACAGTCGGTAAAGCCCATCTCTGTCGTCTGTGTCGTTCATTAGTGTGCCAGCTCCCAACGTCTTGGTTCATAAACCCTTCGCTCTCCATCCAGACCCAGTGTATCTCTTCCTGCCTCTCTGGCCCCTGCTGCATATGACTCATTTCATGGCTGCTGGTTTAACTGATTGATTGGTTGAGTAGAGTGAGGCCTTGCCGATGTTCATTATACAAGAACTGCAGCCCAGAGACCTCCTCTACATTGCCAGGGTCATCTGAGGTAACCGATGAGTGTCTGAGACAGGAACAGGAAAAGCATGAGATGGAGGAAAGAGAGCTACATGGGGAAAGAGTGAAATGCAGAAGATGGAGGTGTTAGTCAGGTTTGGAGCTCTGCAGTTTAAATTGGTTGCTAAGTGCTCTTTCATAGTTAAGAGGAAGGATGTCGAGCTGGTCTAGTCATTCTTCACCCGTCGGTGTCACTGTAAGTGTAAATTCGCCCTAATCACCAAATTAGCCACTCTTGGGAAAACACTGTGTCTTAATATGGGAGACTATTGGTGCTTCTCATCACCAATTAGCGAGCACTTCACATGGGTCTGTCCTTTTTACTCCTCTCTCTCTCCATCTCTCCCTCTCTCCCTCTTTCTAAGTTCATCCTCCATTTGTCTGCAATTTTTCTCTTGCCCTCTCCTTCTCCCCCTCTCTCTATCGCCCTCTCTCCTACTCGCTCCCTCTCTCTCTCTCTCTCTCTGCCTCTCTCTGTCTCACTCACTCCCTTTCTCTCTCCCTCCCTCTCACTCTCTCTCTCTGCCTCTCTCTGTCTTACTCACTCCCTCTCTCTCTCTCTCTCTCTCTCTCTCTCTCTCTCTCTCTTTCTCTCTCTCTCTCTCTGTCTCTCCCTCTCTCTCTCTCCACTAAGAGTTCTTGGTCCCTGGAGGTAGAAGTGGAGCTGTCTGGTAATCTGAGACGGCATTAAATATTGAATAAGATGGAGCGAGGCGTCAGCCCCGCAAATTAATTTCCATATACAGAGCTGCTGACGATCCTGACTAAAGCTCCCAGAGAGGGGAGGGGGGAACACACACACCACACGCCACGCAGGGATTCTGCCTTGAGGGTGTGTGTGTGAATGAGTATGTGACAAGGGTGCTGGTGTGATTGTGGGGGGTCTCGCTAAACAAGCAGTGTCTCTATGGAGACAGCGGCATCATTGAAGGGATGTATGTGCACACTGGAGTGGACACTCAAACAAACACATACACACACCAAAACTGCTGAATGTGTGCAACTCTTTCACAAATGTTGGTGGTCTAATGTCCGGAATATTGAACAGCTTTCTTGGCTGGGCTCAATCTCGGCATACAGGAAGTAGCTGGACTTGAGTTGTCCTTCACCCTCTCTCACTGCTGTGGTGTTCTGGCCCAGAGCTCAACACTTGAGTTATGGGTTATGTGTCTCTGGAGCCGAGCCTGCCTTCCTCCATGTGTTCTGTGTTCTCTCCCACTGATTCGCTGTGTTCCCGCTCACCATTGGCTGTGTGTTCTGTAGTCACTCTCCTGATTGGCTGTGTGTTGGGGCAGCATTATAGATGCAGCTCCCTGATACTGAGCCAGCCCCTTGTAGCCCCAGGACACACATCTCCTTCTCCTCCAACAATCTCCTTGAGCCAGTGAGGCCGGGGGAGAAGAGATGACTTGGCGTTTGGCTCGTCAGTCAAGTCACACATAAATCCTATAAAGCGGTTGGGATACAGGACTGTTGGTAAAAACACTGCGGTTCGTTGCAGTATATTCAGTCAAACATGTTTCAAGACTGGAGTCATTGTGTGTGTGTGTGTCTGTGTTTGTGTGAACTGTATGTGTGTGTGTGTGTTTGTGTGAACTGTATGGTGTGTGTGTTTGTGTGTACTGTATGTGTGTGTGTGTTTGAGTGTTCTGTATGTGTGTGTGTTTGTGTGTACTGTATGTGTGTGTGTTTGAGTGTACTGTATGTGTGTGTGTGTTTGAGTGTTCTGTATGTGTGTGTGTTTGTGTGCACTGTATGTGTGTGTGTGTTTGAGTGTACTGTATGTGTGTGTGTTTGAGTGTACTGTATGTGTGTGTGTTTGTGTGTACTGTATGTGTGTGTGTTTGAGTGTACTGTATGTGTGTGTTTGAGTGTACTGTATGTGTGTGTGTTTGTGTGTACTGTATGTGTGTGTGTTTGTGTGTTCTGTATGTGTGTGTGTTTGTGTGTACTGTATGTGTGTGTGTTTGTGTGTACTGTATGTGTGTGTGCTCTTGTTTGTTTGCTCTACTAGAAGAGTTCCTTCTCTTTCACACAAACACTGTTTTGCTGTCTGCTGTGCTGCAGTCATCGCCTCTAGAAACCGTCACCACAGCAACTCTTAAAATAATGTCAGTATGGCTCCCACCGACGTCTACCCTGGGCTCTCTCTCCCTCCCTCGCTCGCTCGCTCACTCCCTCTCCCTTCATTCTTCACTCTTCTGCTAATAATAGATGCTGCTGATCATCCCGACTCATTGTCCCACGCACAACAGCTCGGCAGAGCGAGTGATAAAGGAGGAGAAGAAAGGGAGTGCGAGAGAGAGTCTCCTGCAGGCTTTCACCCGTTCTCTCTCCTCAGCTGGGAGACGTTCCCCAGGGTTGGGCGTTTGACATTTAACTAACACCTCCATAAACAGACCAGAGGAATGCCATTGACATTCATTCAGCCTGGCAAGGCCCCTCGCTAGGCGGGTTTGTGTCCACGCCACCGAGATGCATCACAGGTCTGGATGCTTTGGACCACACATAGTGTTGGCATCACGACAACTAAGGCCTTTAACTGCAAACAACCCAGCTTTCTATATAGTACTATATGTTCCTCTGCACGCTAGGCGTGATGCTTCTGAGAGTGGTGGGAAAACCTGGGAGGGCGGAGAGGGTGGACACATTCAGCTCAGTTTTGATTGGTTTCAAAGCAGTTCACTTGGATAGCTTTATCAAACCAGTTTGCTTTATAGTCTGTGTGTGTGTGCTAACATGTTGTTACCAAGCCAGCTTGTTATGCCTCCATCTATAGGCCTCCACCAGTCACACCAGGAATGACCACACCAAGACCTCACTGGGTCTGTCTAGCTGCCCAGGTGTTCACCCATGAGGGACAGTGTAGGTGTACCCAACGCTCCATCTGCTAAGCTAACATTGGTGCCACAGGTTGGTGGCTGTTTCCAGGGAAATAGCTCCAAACTTGCACACATACACACACGCGTGCTTGCACACACAGCCACAAACACCTCAACTTTTCATATTGACAAACACACACACACACACACACTAACCAAGACGTCGGTTGTCCCAGGCGACCAGGCCAGCGTGTTGATAATTAGCGTGCTTGAGCGCCAGCGTTGATTGCTTCATTATTCTCCAGATAAGCGTCAGTGTTAGCGGCTTGATGGATGTAGCGGGGGCTGACAGTAAGCCAGTCTCCTGCCGCTTCATAACCACAGCGCTTGTCAGAACAGAGCAGCGGCTCTCCGCCACAGTATGAGCAGTGTGTGTTTAGCAGGCTCAGCCTTCACTCTTTTAGAGGACAACACAGCTCCATAATGATGCCAGAACCAGGTCTGCACACACCTAGGCTGAACGCAATTAGTGGATGACGCCGCGCTGAGAGCCGGGGTGTAATTACTGCAGGGGCCTTGATGATAACACCAACATTAAGGCAGGAATCTCCATTACTGTTGCCGGGTAGAACTCAGGAAAGACAGGGCTTTGATAGGAGCATCATCGTATCGGCTGCCTTCTTTACTTCAAAGGCTTTTTGGTCGGAGATGATTGCCTACCCCATGCTGGTTAGACATAGAGATGTGTTTATGTTTTGGTTGGCACCATCTACTATGGCTGCTGCTTTTCTTCATCATTACCACCGTGACATACCAAGATGGGGGGTTTAGCCGTGGTTAGACAGAGAGCAAGGGACAGTGTTGACTGTCCCTAAGAACATAGCCACTCCTCAGCCGTGAGGTGGAACGAAGAAGTGTCTGTTTGCTGTCCATCCCTGGCTCCTGCCTCCCTCATGCTCTCCTAACACCCCACACAGCCCTTCTCGTCAGGCCTGAGATGCAGCTTCAGACACCGGGGCTGTAATCCTGGTCGTCCTTCAGAGGCTGCTTTGAAAGGTCAGCTCTGGTTCCTTAGAACCTCCCTCCTGAGCTGCAGCACTGCTCCCAGGGCAGGTCTATCGCTAGCTGCCAGTCAGTCAGACAGACCGAGGGCGTAGACTGAACAGGGTGACCGCTGTGTTGTTGTAGTTGATAGTTGTGCTTTATCAACTGTTGCAGCCAGATTATCAAGGGAATCAAATCCAGGCCAATTTCATTAACCAATTATGCTTTTCATTTGTCTCACAGCTTGAATTTGTTGGTTTCCTTGCAGTCAGTGCACCCAAGCATTAAACAGTATTTGCAAATAGTAACTGACCCAGGGCCACCAGACAACAACAGTGGCAGTCTATTAGTGAAGTTCCTTCAGTTTTCAGTCTGTTGTCTTGTGTAGTCTGTCAGCCTTAATCAGGGAGTAATTAACCAAGCTAATGGTTTATGTTTGTGTCCAGGTTCTCAGTGTGTGTTTTTGTGTGTCTGTGCGTGTGTGTGTGCGTGTGTGCGTGTGTGTGTGCAGCCAGACACGCTTTCGGGGCCATCGGCTCTTGGAGTTAATCTGTCTCACTAATAGCAGGGGACTGAGCATTGGAGGGGTGATGAGAACAATACAGCGCCCATCCCTCCATCCATCCTTCCATCCCTCCCTCCCTCCCTCTCTTTCTCTCTCCTCCTAACAAGTCGTTGCTCCCTGCTGGAGATCTCTGGTTTTTGGCTGCTTCTCACAAACTCTCCCTTATCCCCCCTCACCCACCCGTCCCTCATACCCCTCACCCACCCGTCCCTCATCCCCCTCACCCACCCGTCCCACAGCCGTGAACTGGACACTTCAACACTCAAGGAAGCTTGGTAAAATGTCCCTCCCCAATACACTGTCCCTTTCCCTTCAACCCAGTCCCCCCCCCTCACACACAGCACATCCTTCCTCCCTGGCCTCTGTTCCTGCCATTGTGAACGTGACAGCGGTCTGTATCAGGAGGTAAAATTAGTGAGTACGAAGCTTCCTGAACCTATAGCTTCCTGATATTTTACTTTCCTGAAATGTGTGTGTGTGTAAGAGAGGGTCACTGCTCTTGTTTTGTATTTCTGTTTTGTGTGTATGTACGTGTGTGTATGTACGTGTGTGCATGTATGTAGCATGTGCGTGTGTGTCTTCATATAGTTTGTTGGGTGTGTATCCGTGTAACTGTCAGAGAAGAGGGAGGAAGTGTGACACAGGAAAGCAGGCAGTTCCCTGTGATGTAGTTCCATCTGTGTTGCCTGGACACACATGCCTGTTAAGGTTCCTCATGGAAATTCCAGAACTTTCCAGGGAGAGCTTCCGTTTACCCTGTACCGGACATAGCATTGGAGCGGGTCACAGTTTCAAAACAGCCAGAATGGAGAGGATACCCAGATCTCCACAGGAACAAAGGACCCAGTTCCTCATCCTGTTTGTTGATCTTTGAAATATTGTTTTTGTCTTGCTTGTGCTATCATTCAATCGCCAAACAGGTTGTGTAAGAGTCTGGTATTGTTCTACATGTTGATTTGCGACACGTGAAGCTGGTGAATGAGAAGCCCTTTCAGGCCAGCTAACTAGGCATGGACAGAACAGACCACATCCCTCCTAATATTCAAACACCGCCCCTTTACTGCAGGACTAAGTCTTATATCTTTTCCCAACACGGCATGCTGACACAAACACGTGTTGAAACACCATGTTAACACCCATAATCCCAAGAGATGAAGCTTGCCAATGGTACAACTCCATGTTGTGTGGGCGGCCATCAGGGAATGATTCGGGAACGCCAATGTACCTGACTAGAAGGAAGTGTTGGCGGAGAGGTGGCATGTGGTGCGCTCTGCACGCCCACGGGTCATAACCCCACATCTGGGATATTACTCTCTGTTTTTAATCTGTCATGCAGACAGATTGAGGCTATTCAAAATACCTTTCATGTTAATGCACAATACTTTATTGGACGACATGAATCATTTAGATAAGCTGCAGGATACAGCCCGCTGTGTGTGTTCCTCTTCAGACTCATTTCCGTAACACTTTTGGAAATTCGTCCGCACAGACTCAGTAGACGTTTGGCGAAGTTTAAGGTTTAGATGACAGAAACTGTGTGCATGTCCTGTGGGTCAGTCCTGTGCATCAGGCTCTGACGTCGCAGTGTGACAGGGTCGGTGGGTCCTGGGGGGGGAGCAGGGGGGAGCAGGGGGAAGCAGGGGGAGGGGGGGGAGCCCCTGGGATGCAGGAGGATGGATGGCGGTCTGACAGTGTACCCCGGCGTGGCGACGCCTCTGCTGTGAAGCGTTGGCTTATGCTGGGATGGCTGTTCTCTGGGCTGTTTGTCTTCATGCAGGTCTATCAGAGACCTGGCTCCTCCTGCTAACTGGCTCTGGGCCGGAAAATACATCTTCCTGGGGTTTTTTCCCTCCAATCATAGTGGCTGGGTGGACACTGAGGTCACCACGGTGGGGAACGTTCCATGTTGTAGTCACCCTGGAGACCTGTGTCTGAAACACAGCCTGGGGAAGGGAGATGGTTCACTGAGCAGAAATGAATAGAAACTGCACATTTCCATTCATTTTGAACAGTCAAATATTGTATTCATGCCATCTAGAACTCTTTGAACAAGGGAACTGACGTCTGTCAGCCTCTGTCTCTCTCTCTCACACAGACACACACACACCTCACACACACCACACACACACACAGAGGACAGTGACAGGTGTCATACTTGATTGACTGACTGTCAGAGGTAGGGAACACAAACCTCACAGCTGGGCACCCCCCCTCTCCTGCCCACCCTCCTACCCCCGCTTAATCAGTCACACATGTCCCGATGTTGGCATTTATATCACAATGTCACAATGCCGTGCCCAGAAACAGAAACAGTTCTGGTGTTTGTGTTGAGGTTAACATACATTTGTATCTATGCACATCCTAAAAGTTGGTTATGCTTTTCACGCCTTTTATTTAGGCACTGCTCTGAGTCAGCTGCTAGTCTGTTCCCTCTCAAGTCCAAACTACAGACATTGGATCATCCCTCTCTAGAGCACTGGCACTTACAGATTAGAGAAAGAGAGGGAGAGAGAGAGAGAGAGAGAGAGAGGGAGAGAGAGAGAGAGAGGCAGGGAGAGAGAGAGAGGGAGAGGGAGGGAGGAATAGACTCAAAAGCCAGCCTGAAGCTACAGAGATGAAAGTGCGATGGAGTAAAGGAGTTTCAAGGGAGTGCAGGGATGATGGAAAGCTAATGCTACATCATCTAGTCCATGTCTCACGCTCCGAGATCACAGCTCTGAAGTGTCTGACAGTTCCTCTCTCTGATAACCTCTCCCTAACCGGAACCATCAGGATGAAGCAGCAGTTGGCGGTTGGTCTGTTTACACTTTGTACTGTTACTTCTCTGGTACAGATGGTCCCTTAGCAGACAAAAAAGAACTAATAGAGGAAAGGCCTGCAGTGCTACCACCAGATTGTCACTGAGTCGAGGGCTTGATGCCAGCTTTGGTACTTCTACGAATCAGGCTACCAACAAAGCCTGTCATCTAATCTGTCAACCAGTCTGTCAACCAGTCTGTCAACCAGTCCGCCAGCTATCAAACCCAAGTGCAATACAAGCACCGATTAAGCTTGAGTTTTGATCAAGCCAATCAAGTGGACCCAGGGGAAGGGGAGGAGTTAAACTGTCATTGAATGAGGGTTAAACGGCTTCATGCCCCTGTGTTATCTGCTGCTAGGGATTGATTGATTACACAGTCCAGTAATCAATAACCCCACCCAGAGGAAGGGGCCGGATTAACATGTCTGTTTTTTAAACTGTTCATCTGGTTGGCTGCTGGGCTGAGAGCTGCACATTCCCAAAGTGCAGGAGAATCCCAAATCACTCAGACAGCTGTGAAACCAACTTGTGACCGAAGCGGCATCTCTGTGTGTCCAGATGGGGTTTATGCTCCTTGTAACGCATCTGTGGCCCCCAGGGGCCTACATGTCTTGGTTGACTAAACAGTATGACAGATCAACATGAATACCAGAGTTTGTGCTGTGGAAGAGGGGAGAGGGTGGACTGGCTCTACTGAAAGGCTCTGACACCATAGCGATGAGGTGCTAACACCAAGGTAATATCTCCCTAGCTGACAGCACTCGCTTATCTAGTTTGGACCCTCATGGAGCCTTCATACTTCCACAGAATGTTCTCTCCTCTCTTCTGCTCTTGGTTCCTTTGCGTAGACAGATGTCAGAATTGGTGGAGGCCTCTGACAAGGATCACCGGAAGAGTGTGTAATGTGTGGTGAATCTAAGTGTCAAGTCACACCGCCAGCCTGTTTTGGCGTGGCAGTGCATGCTTAGTGTCTGTGACAAGCGTTGCGAGAGACAGGATTCCTATTACTGCTAATCACAATGGGTACTTCAAAGCCACCGTCACTCACCCCAGGGTCACGCAAGGACATGATTACAGGGAGGAGAGAGAAGAAGAGATGAGGGGAGACAAGGAGGGAGAAAGACAGAGGACAAAGGGAGAATCAACAAGAGAATGAGAAAGAATGGCAGTGTATGTGTGTGTGATAGAGGGAGAGAAATATAGGGAGAGAGAGAGAGAGAGAGAGAGAGAGAGGGAGGGAGAAAGAGAGAGAGAGAGAAAAGAGATGATAAAAGCAGGATATTTACGACCGACACAGCAGGGCTATGTTAAGATATGCTGCATCTCAATCTCTCAGTCTTTACTGCTTAACGCTTGTCAGGGACGCAGACCCAGATTCCAGAACCAACAGCAGCATAGAACCAGGTTCTCTCACCAGTTCTCTCCAGCAGCATTCTAGGCTCTGATAGTTGGTGGAATGGCTGGACACGTCAGATCAATAAAAGACCAGTACCTAGTCTAGACAGTGCGTGTGCATGTGTGTATGTGTTTGTGCGTGTACCCTTATAAATGTGACCTCAGTGGTGGTAACAAGCAGCTTTCTAGCCTGTCAGATCATTCTAGCCTCAGTAGAAAGCCTGTTACTGGGCAGGGCCAGAGATTGGGCTTTCAGCCAGGGTGTCAGTATATGGTCTCCTGCGGACAGTCATGCCATCAAGGGGGATGACCTTCTTATGTAACTCTGAGAGGGGGGTGTCCCCTGGGTCCTGGAGCCTGTCGACCAGCAACCAGTCCTGAGGTGGGTTTCAGAGTGTGAGAGTTTATTGAATATGTCAGGCAGTCAAGCTCCTCTTCCTCCTCCCTCCTTTCCCTCGTCATCTTCCTCCCTCCTTTTCCTCCTCATCCTCTTCCCTCCTCATCCTTCTCCCTCCTCTTCCTCTTCCTCCTCTCTCCTCTTCCGCCTCCCTCCTCTTCCTCCTCCCTCCTCATCCTCCTCCCTCCTTATCCTCCTGCTTCCTGCTCCCCTATGGAGCTTTATGTAAGCCCCCTCTTGTTCACCTTCACACACACACACACTCAGATGAATGGGTGTAGAGGGGGCAGGCCTGTGTGGTGACTAAGGGAGGTATCAGCTAGTCTCTGCTCATCAGCCTGAGCGGAGCCACTCCAGTGAACGAGATGAGCGTGTGTGTGCATGTGTTTGTGTGGGCGGATGCGAATGCGCTTATGTGCCTTCATGGATGTGTGTGTGGGCACGTTACCTACCTGTTTGCGTGTGTGTGAGTGCGTCAGCGTACAAACATCAGAGCTAGCTATGTTATCAGAGCAAATCCAGTGGATCCCACCCACACACAAGACCCCCAGCGCTGCCCAGCGTGATGCAACAAATACACCCACACGGTGAACCCAGGTGCCCACGTACACTAGCCACTACGTTGCACAGCTCTGCTTCTGCCTTGATTGGTATTGGCAGGCGTATCATCAGTGATGCCACACTGCTTTCCGTCACATTACTCATGGTGTCCCTGGGGGCAGGGTGCCCAGAGGGTTGGGTGGGGTGCCCAGAGTGGGAAGGGGGCAGAGGGGGGGCGGGGGCTTGCGGGAGGAGTGGAGTGGAGTGGGCATGTTGAACAATAATCTAACACTACTCTTCCATTTTTACATGATAGTGTTTGTGTTTGTGAGTGAGTGGAGAGTTTGTTTTTCAAATACGGATCAATATGCAAAGTGTTTTTTTTAAACGTTTGAAGCGCAGTAAAACCACCCTAGTTCCAGCTGCCTGATGCAGACGTGCTAGTTGTTGTCCTAGAACTTCAGCCTATCGGTGGCAGTGAGTGAATCCCCCAGGGTTATGTAAGTGTCTGGTGTAGCCCAGCGAGGGAGCAGGGACACGGCTATGTGTCAGTCCCCATCTCTTCCACAGGGTGAACGGCATGCTGAGATTCTAATGTCCTTTTAATGGCAGCTGGTGGGGGTTGCTCTATTGGTGTGTGTGTGTGTGTGTGTGTGTGTGTGTGTGCGTGTGCACAAACCTGATTGATGACCTGTGCTGGAGCGCCAGCCTGCATGACGCAGCAGCAGCAGCAAGTCATCCCACTCTCGGGGGCCACGGTTAGATGGAGCTCACTCTCAGAGCACAGTGACTCAGCAAGATGGCCGCCAGATGGGGGGGTTAGGCTTCCTCTAGAGGATTATTAAGCTGATTAAAGCATTGGCCATTCCTGCCTTACTGCTGGGCCAGCTTAACCTGGTAGTGCTGCTCTGGAGTTTGATGTTGACGTAGGGAATCGATACTGTAAACATGACGCTGTTTCTGTCAGGCTGGACCAGCCAATCAAGTTAGCAGACCTCTCCAAGGTCCCAGCTGGTGTGTTTGGGATCTCTCCGTAAGGAGTTTGGCTCGAATCAAATGGACTTGTTCATTGTGATACACCTGGCCATGGCAACATGAGATTTGCTTGTTGCGTGAGTCACCTTGAGCTTTTCTCTGTCTTCTGAGAGGTCAACAAGAGGCCAAAGGGATAAAGGAGGGAAGGGGAGGGGCATGAGGTGGAGCGGGAAGGGGAGGGGAGAGAGAGAGAGAGAAGAAACACATGCAGAATTAGGGAAAGCAGAACTTGGTCTCTCGCTCTCTGCTTCCCCTATCTAGCTCTTCCCATCAAATGGATCCTGGATCTTCAAAGCAGAGGAGTACAGAGACTTCCCAGGCTTGGAGTGCTCCCTCTGGGTTCTTCTGAGACAGTGGGAGTCTGAGGCTGGTGCTGGTCTCTCAGCCTCTCCCCTGTAGAATGGAGGGAAGTCCAGAATTAACAGCATTGTTTGGCTGCGTCTGCTGAGACTGGGGCAGAGGGCCACTGGGAGACAGACTGACAGATTCATTTCATTACTACGTCTCCGGTGACCTTGGTCCTTGATTCTGTCTCCAGACACACACACACACACACACACACACTCAAACACACTCCTCCTCGCATCTCTGTTCAGACGGACTATTTTGAGCTGCAGATTGTGTGTGGACACTTGCCTGTCAACATGCTGATCAACACAGAGGCTGTGCTTGGAGGATGGTTCATTGTTACTCGCGTTTCTATTGAGTCTTTATATCATTCTGGCATTTTATTGACGGCTGGGGTGGGTGTGGGTTCTTTCCCTTGTTTTAGCTTGCAGTTTGCCCTCTGCACGAGATTACTGAAATACAACGCACTATTAAGGTTGCCATAGCAACGGTCTCCATGCAACTCTTTGAGTGACTGTAGGTTGCAATGGTGGCAAGGCCTGACGGTGACCAAACACCTGATCGGTGTCTGTGTGTGTGTGCAGACACTGAGAGACATTTGCCAGTCGCTTAAAAATACAGGAAGATATGCAAGAGAGAGAGACAATGAGAGAGAGAGAGGAAAAGAGAGAGAGAGACAATGAGCGAGTGGGAAAGAGAGAGTGGAAAAGAGAGAGAGAGAGAAAAAGAGAGAGAGTGGAAAAGAGAGAGAAAGAGAGAGAGTCCTGGCTGTGAACCATAGTGGCTTCTGTGTTGTTTTGGCCCCCGTCCAGACGTCCGGTCCCAGCTGATTCCACAACACACTGTGCCTTGGATGTCATGTTCCAGTAGTTTTCTTGTTTATTATTTGATCAAGACTTTGGCACAAACAGCAACCAAACGGTGAGACTGCCACGGTTCATGCCTCCGTCCAAATGTACCAAGCCCGTTCACCCCGGAACCTGGCCAGGTGGCCCATTACAGATGTAGTCTTCCTAACTGCACACACGCTATCTGCAGTGGTAGTAATGGGATCAAAGCACCAGCACTGTGACTGGACATGCTGGACCTCAGGTGAGATGAGGTTGGAGACAGGGGGGGGGGTTAGCTCAGCAGCATGGTGGGGTCATCAGAGAAGGGCTTTGAGAGAGGATCTATGGAGACACACTTTCAGTCTTCTCATAGCTGTCTCATAACCACAGATGAGATGCCCTCATCCTGCGGATCTCACACACGCAGCACACACATGTAGCACATGTGCACAATGCACACACACACACACACACAAAAACCTCCCAACACAACTTTCATATACAGCAGGGATTTGACTTGGAGAAATCCTGGGTGTGAGTGTGTTTCTTGCCGAAGGGCATTAATATGAAGAGAAACATTCCAACACACACAAACACTTCTTATGAAGGAGGTTTTGAAAAAGCTGTTAACCCTAATATTTAATCTGGCTGTCACCTCTGAATATGAGTTTTGAGAGTTGCTGACTAATGGTGCAATAGCAGAAGTTTCCCATTAGCTACCTTAGCACATGTCTCTCTGGTGGTACTAGCATAGTATAAGTCTCACATTTGTCCTATTACCCAGTTTAGTACTGAAATCATTTCAATTGTCAGTTGAGGGTTCTTTGTCTGTCCCTGTGTGTCTGTCCCTGTGTGTCTGTCCCTGTGTGTCTGTCCCTGTGTCTCTGTCCCTGTGTGTCTGTCCCTGTGTCTCTGTCCCTGTGTGTCTGTGTCTGTGTGTCTGTCACTGTGTCTCTGTCCCTGTGTGTCTGTCCCTGTGTGTCTGTCCCAGTGTGTCTGTCCCTGTGTCTCTGTCCCTGTGTGTCTGTGTCTCTGTGTCTGTCACTGTGTCTCTGTCCCTGTGTGTCTGTCCCTGTGTGTCTGGCCCTGTGTGTCTGTCCCTGTGTGTCTGTCTCTGTGTGTGTCTGTCCCTGTGTGTCTGTCCCTGTGTCTCTGTCCCTGTGTGTCTGGCCCTGTGTGTCTGTCCCTGTGTGTCTGGCCCTGTGTGTCTGTCCCTGTGTATCTGGCCCTGTGTGTCTGTCACTGTGTCTCTGTCCCTGTGTGTCTGGCCCTGTGTGTCTGTCCCTGTGTGTCTGGTCCGACTTATCAAACTAGGCAGGTCCTAGAGACGGAATCAGACCACACTGTCTCATCTTACTCTTTTCTCCCCTCTCTCTCTCTCTCCCACCCGCTCTCTGCGCCCTAGCTCTCTCTCTCCCACCTCTATCTCTCCCCCACCTCTCTCTCCCCCACCCCCAGTCTCCAACTCTCCCACCTCTCTCACCTTGTACACATGTGGCCGTCTCCTCTGTCGCACGAACCCATCCTCCCTCTTACTTCTTTGTCTCCCTGTATTACCCCCCTTGTCATTAAATAGGCTTGCTGTTGATTATCTTCCAATACAAATGGTACGACCATACCATACCTATTCCCTGCTTTCTCTATCCCATCCCTCCCTACTACTCACCATCTATATTTCACTTTCCCAGCCACCTGTCTATCTATCTCTCCCCCCTCAGCAAGAGAAACATGGGAGCTACCCAGTGCGAGAAGAAGACCGGAACTGCTATAAACCCTTACCAATGATACATGATACAATTTCCTGTATGTCCTATCGCAAAGTCACGTCTGCTACGAGTGAGTGGAGCCATGGGACTAGACATGCACACACACCACCACCACAGCATCCCACACACACCCACACCCACAACACACGCTACATCACCTGGACCTAAAAACTTCCAAGTTCAAGTTCCAAGTTGTGCCTTTTTTGTCCTTCTGTCTATAATGCGGGGGCATCCGTGGAACAAAAATGTCCATGCTTTCACAGAGGCTACGGGGCACAGAGCACACAGAACACAGCACACAACACACACTACAGTATACAGAGCCGGCCAGAAACAACAGATCATCAGCACAGGTCATAGACTGAGAAATAAATATAACTAATTTCCTATACATAAACTAACAAGATACAAACTAGGTCTGACCAATCTAACTCAATTCCAGGACAGGGATAAACAGTCAGCTGGCTCCTTGTGTTTGTCTCTTCCTCTCTCTGCAACTTCATCTTTCATACATTTGACTTTTTTTAATGTAAACCAACCATGTCATCTTTCTTAATTGTCCCATAGTGTCTCCACTGTCAATCTTGTCCTGTGCATGTGACGTTTGGAAGGCTGTTGTAAAGGCTGTTTCTGGCTAGGTTTGCAGCTGTGCCCAGCCCCTCTAGCTTAGCTGGCCCCAGTGTCTGGTCTGGGTCACCTACCTGAGACACCTGCTTGTCATTTCCATAATGGTGGTGGTGACCCAACACATACAAACACACACACACACACACACACAGCTTACACATGTTATTATATGATTGTATTTCTCGTTACTCTCCTATCTGTTCTCTGTACCTCTCTTCCCTCCTTCGTTTCCTCTCCTCACTCTCAGCTTTTTGTCTTTGTCTGTTGCCGGCGTCTGTGAAGACACTAGGAAGAAATCTCTGTTTGTTTCTTGGTCCCAGGATATTGAGTTTTGATCACAATGCAATTATTTCAAAGCATGGAAAATTGCCTCCAAGTATGTCCTTCCCTGAAGTGTAAATGACATTGTGAAGTCAGCTCATAAAATGCTTATTTGGGAGCGTGTTTAGTGTGCAGGCTGGAAAGTGACTTGTCTGCCTTGAGATATCTGCTCAATCAACACGCAGGTCTGTTGCTGTGTTCTTCCTGTGCTGTGATTACACTGAGCCAATAAACTGTACTTACAATATAATCACAACAATATGGCGTTCATTTGCACAAGTGCCCATATGTTCACTAACCCTGGGGCTCAGTGTTCTCCCCAGACCTAGGAACACTTCCTGTTTAAAGGCTCAGCTTCCTGTCCCACAAGTGTTACTGCAGCTCTAGTCAAGCCTGAATCCCTTATTATCCCAGAAAACATCTCTCTTTCCCTCCTGACAGTGAGATAAACATGTCCATGTTCAAAGCTGTTGCTAATCTGACAAACATTGTGGAGGGATTCAAACAGGAAGCCATTATCCCACTGTGAAATAGCCTCCCCTCTTATCGCTAGGCTCACATCTGTACTGCCCTCTACCCCCCCTCACCCATCCCCCCATCCACCCCTACATACTCCTCCTCCATCCCTCAATCCCTCCTCTACCCATCCCCCACTCCATCTCTCCTTGTCTCTACCCCTCCATCCACGTGCCAGCGGTCCACACCTACTCTCCTCCCTCCACCTCCCCAGCGCTCTACCCCAGAGGTCCACAGGACGTGCTCTATCTGTTGCGTGGCCCCCTGGGGCGGCCCCCTCCCCCTAGATTGCCAGGCGGGGCCCGCCCAGGACTAGGCCGGTGGAATGTGTCTGTTTACAACACTCACAATAAGATGCTCTATATTTAGGGAGCACCGTCAGGGAACACTTTTCCCCCTAAGACAAACACTGCGTCATCGTAGCTTGATAGCAGAGTTGAGAGACAGTCGCTAAAACACAGCTGGGCAGCCCACCGCTGGTAGAGATCAGACACCAACACAGGCATTGAACAAGAGAATTATTGCTTTCATTTTGTGGAAATGTGGTATGATAAATGAGTCGTCCTTCGTTTCATGGTGTCCGGACACTCCCTAAGGTGACTTCCATGTGGATTGGCTTGCTTGTATGTGTATGTGTATCTATGTGTGTGTGTGTGTGTGTGTGTCCACAATGCTTCTAGCTAGCCAGATGACATCAGTCCCTTCCCTGGCTAAGTGATAGATGACACCATGAACAGAAGGTGACAGTCATAGGTAGCTCACAGTAATGGACGTCCTGCTTTGGTCCTCCAGTAGGAGCATGACAGGTCTGATAATCTTCCACCGCCTCCTCCTCCCTCGCAGCCTGGCCAGAGATAAAGAGCTTTGTGGTCCTTGATTTGAACATCTGATTCTGGCTGCTTTCAGACGTACAGGCATCTGGTTAAAAGGATGAGGTTTCCTCACCAACACTGAACAAAGCCTCCAGAATTCAACGCTTGCTTGAATCCCCACCATCCCCACCTCCCCACCACCCCTACCTCCCCACCACCCCCACCTCCCCACTCCTCCTCCTCCCTGCTCTCCTCCTCCTCCCTGCTCTCCCCCCCCCCTCCCCAGGAGAGAGCTTGGCCAGCACAGCATGGAGTGAATATGGATGTGTATGCACGTGTGTGTGTGTTTTGATGGATGGTTCTGTATCTGTGCAGGGCCTGTTTGGGAAAGGGGGGGGGGGGGTTTACTCAGGATCTCAGTGAAACAGTGTGACTGTGACTGGAGCTGGCCACTGATGATGCAGCACTGCTGGACTGCAACGCCTGCAAACTTAGGCATATTCTCAATGCATGTGACACATACACTCTCCCTCCCTCCTTCCCTCTCTCTTTCGGTCACTACCTCTCTCTCTCTCTCTCTCTTTCCTTCAGTTGCTACCTCTCTCTCTCTTTCGCTCTGTTCAGTCTCTCTTAGATGACTCCTCATAAGAGATAAACATACAATAACAATCATATTGCATGAGGATTCTGTCATTGTTAATGTTATATTTATGGCCACAGCTACGTTCTAACTTCCAGTCTCTACCGAATGTTGACCGTGCGGTTCTGTGGCCCCGTGACATTGAATCTAATGGTGAGTGATTGTGGTGGATAGTGAGGAGGGACTAAGCCTCTGTTGGATCAGTGCACAAGAGGCAGGCGTTCCCATGATTTATTGACATCCCTGAGATGTCGTCAATGGAGGACTTGCATGAATGTCACAAGCCTTCTTATGCATTCAAAAACAGACCTAATTCAGCAGGTTTGCTGCATAAATTGCCCAGCCTGTTATAAATCTCAGGTCCTCCTAATGGGAGTAGGTTGTTATTATGGGTGACATAAACAGCATGTCATTTAGCAGTCATTTTCCCTGCGGTCCTTGCTGGGCTCTGTTTGGCAGGGTCCTGTGTGATCAGGTGATTATCAGTGAGCAGGCATGGTGATTCCAGGTTGAGTGAGGTGAAAACACCTGCATGTCTTACTTGCTGCTGGCCAACAGGGTCTCCTCAGGTCAGGGTGAGACATGAGGAACATCTTCAGAAGGCTGCTCACGCATCTCTCTCCCCTCCCTCTCCATCTCTCCCCCTATCTCTCCATCTCTCTCCCCCTTCTTCTCCATCTCTCCCCCCCTTCCTCTCCATCTCTCGCCCTCTCTCTACATCTCTCTCCCCCTTCCTCTCCATCTCTCCCCCTTCCTCTCCATCTTTCCCCCTCTTTATCTCTCTCCCCCTTCCTCTCCATCTCTCCCCATCTCTCTCCATCTCTCCCCCTTCCTCTCCATCTCTCCCCCTCTCCAGCTCTCTCCCCTTCTCTCTCTTTCTCTCTCCCCCTCTCTATCTCTCCCCTCTCTCTCAATCTCTCCCTCTCTTTTTCCATCTCTCTCCCTCTCTCGCTCTCTCTCTCTCCTTCTCTTTCTTTCTCTCTATGCGTCTTGTGAGATGGTTTGAGTCAAGATCACAGTAAATAATGAAATGTTATATCCTTCCATCATCTCTGAATACAATATCATTTTGTTTTGTCAGTTGGCTGTTGGCTTCTGTTGCGTCACTTAAGGTTATGGAATCATTGATAAAAAGGGAAAGATGTGTTGTGAACTGGTAGATATCACCCTGTGTGTGTATCTGTGGCTAGCTTGAGGCTTGTGTGAACAAAAACGAGAAAACTAAGGAAAGCAGTAAAGAGAACACACAATCCTTTTGAGAGAGGGTGTGGAGGGTGTGGGAGGTGTGGAAGGTGTGGAGGCTGTGGACGTATGGAGGTGTGGAGGTATAGAGGTGTGGAGGTATAGAGGTGTGGAGGGTGTGGAGGGTATGGAGGTGTGGAGGGTGTGGAGGTATGGAGGTGTGGAGGTATGGAGGTGTGGAGGGTATGGAGGTGTGGAGGTATGGAGGTGTGGAGGTGTGGGAGGTATGGAGGTGTGGAGGGTGTGGAGGTATGGAGGTGTGGAGGTATGGAGGTGTGGGAGGTATGGAGGTGTGGAGTGTGTGGAGGGTATGGAGGTGTGGGAGGTGTGGAGGGTATGGAGGTGTGGGAGGTGTGGAGGGTGTGGAGGAAGGAGACTGCCTGTCTGTCTCTGCTCATGCTGTTTCCTTTCTCACAGCCACATACACACACATACACACACACACACACACACACACCTGCCACTGAGACACATGTCGTAGCCTCCCAGCAAAGTACACACACCCCCACATACTCTTTTAGATACTTCCTGAATGCTTCCACCCACACAAGTACACATGGTTATTTCATGCTATCCTGCTCGCTACTGTGGGCTGCTACGCGATTAGATGCATTAGTGTGTGTATGTGTGAGCCTGTGTGTGTGTTTGTTGTCTGATCACTCCGATGACTATAAAGACTCAGACAACACTGATTTCCTGAAGCAGAAGCCAAGTACAACATGTTGAATATTCAGTGTGCTAACAAGCATAAAACATGGTTTTGATCTGAGTGAACTTGAAACGCATTTTGCCTCCTTTACCATCAGACTATTCAATAAAATATGATTTTACTAATCTTCACATTCCCAGATGAATATTAAACAGCTTGTTTTTATCAGACGAGGCAGAACTTGCAGGGCATAAAGATTCTGATCACAGACTGTCTGACAGGCTGGTGGTGTTTACAGAGGAATGATGGGGTCTACATATGTGTGTTTTAGTAGCAGTTTATGAGTGTGTGTCTCAAATTGTGTGATTGTGGCAGCATATCTGTGTGTGCATGCCTGCTTATGTGTGTGTGTGTGTGTGTGTGTGTGTGTGTGTGTGTTTGCGCCCAAACAGCATGAGACCATCTCTGATGTAAACTCCACTTTGTAGTAGCGGAGTCACACGCTCATATTTTATTCATTTCCAAGCGAAGTTTCAGGTTGCCAGGTTGTGACAGCGGGGGCTGGCCACTGATTGAGGGTGTGATTGAGGCCAGACCACAGCGTGGTAAACACTGTCACTCCACCGGCCCCAGACACAGCCCTTCTTCCTTGCTGCGTCTGCCGGCTGTCAGCACAGCACTGCAGCTCAGGTCTACAAAGCGACAGGAGCCATAGACAACACTCCGGACAGAGTCCACGTCTGGTTATCATCGCCACCGGGTTTGCAACTGTATCTCGTAGTCCCAGAGAGACATGTATTATGTAGTGTTAGTGTCCTCACCACAGTTAGGTTTTGATGCTCTTATAAAGGGGTCAGGGTTCATGTTACCCCAGATGGACAATGGCCTACATACAGGAGTGCAAGGCCCTGTGGTGCGCTTGTTTGTTCTCTTCAGACGTCCTGGAGGGGCCCTCATAAATCACGCCTTGTGGTGTGTGTTATCTCCCTGTTATGGGTCTGCACTGGGCTCCGTGGATTAGCAGCGTGACAGGCATGGCAAATGGAATCTGAGGACCCCTGTGTGTGTTTGTGTGTGTGTGTTTGTGTGTGTGTGTTCATCTGTGATTGTGTGAGAGCATGAGTGTGTGTGCGTCCATGATCAAGAGTGTCTGTGTGTGTTTGTGTGTGATAGTCTGTGACAGTGTATGGGGAGCATGATTCATGAGTTGAAGGCAGACTTTAAAAGGGTTTGAAATGGAGTGGCTGGGTCAGAGCTGAACAACATGGGGTTGTTTCCTCAAGAACACAAGTCTGTGTTCCCTGCGTTCCCCTATGTTCCCCTATGTCCCCATGTGTTCCCATTCCCCCCATGTTCCCCTGTGTTCCCCTATGTTCCACTATGTTCCCCTATGTTTCCCTATGTCCCCATGTGTTCCCATTCCCCCCATGTTCCCCCTGTGTTCCCCTATGTTCCACTATGTTCCCCTGTGTTCTCCTGTGTTCCCCTGTGTTCCCATCCCCCATGTTCCCCTGTGTTCTCCTGTGTTCCCCTGTGTTCCCATTCCCCCCCATGTTCCCCTGTGTTTTCCTATGTTCCCCTGTGTTCTCCTGTGTTCCCCTGTGTTCCCATCCCCCATGTTCCCCTGTGTTCTCCTATGTTCCACTATGTTCCCCTGTGTTCCCATTCCCTCCCATGTTCCCCTGTGTTCCCATTCCCCCCATGTTCCCCTGTGTTCTCCTGTGTTCCCCCTGTGTTCCCCTGTGTTCCTGTGTTCCCCTGTGTTCTCCTGTGTTCCCCTGTGTCCCCCCCCCATGTTTCCCTGTGTTCTCCTGTGTTCCCCCTGTGTTCCCTTGTGTTCCACTGTGTTCCCCCATGTTCCCCTGTGTTCTCCTGTGTTCCCCTGTGTTCCCATTTCCCCCCCATGTTTCCCTGTGTTCTCCTGTGTTCATGTCATCATAGCTCTGTTTGAGATGCTGCCTGTTCACCTGCTCAATAAACAAGCTCCGATTACTGTCACTAGCCTTTCTTCACCACTTGTTCCCTCTTGTGATTTTCCTGTTCATTCATGTTGCGGTACTTCCATCTCTCCTCTCCCTTTGGTGTTCTTCCTGCCTTTGGAAAACAAAGTGGGTTTCTATGGTAACAAAGACAGCACCGGGCGAAGCGATGGCTGTAACACCTGGGTCACATGGATCAGTGAATATCTGTGTGTGCGTTAATGATGGCATCCGTCTATACCGCCGTCTCTCTTTCTGTCTGTCTTTGCCTCAGCTCAGATGTACATTTCTATCCATCCCAACACATTGTCACCTTCACTCAGTTTACTCATGGAGCCGTTTATTTAAACCTCTGTGTATTTCTCTTTGGTCTCCACCCCTCCGTTCGCTTTCATTGGAGTTGAGTTGGTGCACCGCGGCCCTTTGGAAGCGCGGGTGGTAGTGTTGTGTGTCTGCGAGGGCCTCATTGAGCAGGCAGCTCAGTGTCTCTGTGTGACAGCAGGTTAAAGCCCAGGACACCAGCAGTGTGCTGGGGGCCTCCCACTGAGGCCTCATTGATGTGTTCACATTAGCCATGTTTAACTGTGTCAATACGACAAGGTGGGACGGAGCGAGTTAATGAGCCAATGATCCTCCCTTCCTCTACCATCACTCCACTGTGTCTGTCTTTTTGTCCCTCTGTCTTTTTGTCTTTTCATCTGATCGCCTCCACCTCTCTTTCTCTTTCTGCCCCCCCCCCCCCCCCTTCTGTGTTCTCTGTTCCTCAGAGCCAACTCAAAATAGCTGGTCATATATCCCTCTTGTGTGTTGCGAATGAGCCAAGAAAGCTGTCAGATTTGCCTGGGGGGAGTTGATGAAATATTTCTTTGAATCTGAAAGTGTACACTGTCATATTAGTAGCCCTATTAGCTCCCTGAAGGGGATCCATACAGCTGCTGGACCTGAACACACAGTTACCACTGCTAGTCATGTGAAGACATCTCATCGTTTGGGCTGATTTTCACATTGGGTTTAGTTGGTAGCAGGCACAGTTATTTGTTTTGTTTCAACAGGTTGCTCATAATGTACTCAATGTCTGGTGACACACACACACACTGTAGGCCCTCTCACACCACATGCGCACACACACACACACACACACACTGTTGGCCCACTCACACCACACACACACGCATACACACACACTGTAGGCCCACTCACACCACACACACACACACACACACACACACACACACACACACACGCACACACACACTGCAGGCACACATACGTGCACTGGGGGGCACATTCTCCATAATAAGGTTAATAAAGAAATCCTGTCAAAGGCAAGTGACAAATAAAGTAGTGACAGTGATTCAAGCTTTTAATGTGTGTAATGAATTCCAGACAGGCTTCCCAAGGCAGATGAACACTATCCTAGCTAGCAGGTCACACTGCATGTGCTCAGCTAGGCTAATCTACAGACCTCTGGAGAACAGGAGACTGTTACACTTCAATAGACAAACACACAGATACGCACCAACCTACTCACACTGCACAGTGTTTAATTCCTGTCATTCCCCCCTCCCTCTCTCTGTCTCTCTTTCTCTCTCTCTCTCTGTCTCTAGGTGTTATAGCTATCCTGGCACTGCTATTGGGCCTGGTGTCATCTAACCAGGAGCTGTTCCCTAGCTACGCACCCCAGGACCTGGTATCCATGACAGCGGCACCCCAGAACGCCCCCCTCCCGGCCCTGAGCCACGCCCCCCCAGACACACAGCAGGAAGGCTCCAGCAGCGGGGCCTGGCCCACACAGGGAGGAGGTGTGGGCATCATCCTGCCCACTGCTGCCTTCAGCTCCCTGGGCTGGCAGCATGCCCACCCCACCAGCCAGGCTCCTTCCAGTAAAGACAGCTTTTTAAGCGCTGCAGATAAAGTCAACCCCAACACTGTGAGCTCTGCCAGATCCGACCCTGTCAGCCTCATTCTGCAGCGTGAGCCCCATCCTCAGCCTTCAGGCTCTGAGCTCACCAACTCTGTCAATGTAGCTGATGCTGTTAGCCCAGATTCAGAACCTCCTCCCTGCACTAACCAGGCCAGCGGCCTCCCAAACCATCCCTGCACTGCTGACCCACATAGCGAGGAGGCGTCCCTTTACTCAGGCTCCACTCTGCCCCCTGCACCTGCCCCTTCCACTGAGAGAGGGGACACACTGAGTATGGAGAGACCCCGAGCCTCCCCGGCCTCCACTCTGGACCCCCAGGATCTGGGTATAGAGGAGCCCACCGACCCCAGCCAGCCAATCCACACCACTGAGCTCCAGCCTTCCTCCCTCTCCCCCTCCTCCTCCTCTTCCAAGACGGAGGCTGATGCTGCGGGAGACCTGGCCCTCAGGGAGCCTGCTCAGACCAGGCTCGAGCTGGCCCTAGCCCATGTCATCACACTGCGTGATGTGCACCCCAGTCTCAACGAGCCCCCCACCTTGGGGCTGCTGGTAAACAGCCCCTCTGACAAGCCTCCTCCACCCTCCATCCCCCCTCCGTCTCCCCCAGATTCACTTCTCACCCCTACCAGCCAAGCCCCGGAGCTTAAACTCCATCCAGTCTCAACCACCGTCACTGTAACCAACAACAACACAATTGAGGAGGCTGTCGGTAGCAAGAATGCCCCTCCTACTACGCTGCCTCAGAGTAACGCCACAGTAGAAGACAGCTCCCTGGGGAACGTCACACAGGGGGGCCTCCTCTCAAACCACTCATCCCCAGACTCCCCTGGATCCCAGGGGAACGGCTCAGTAGACTCTGAGTCCCCCTCCACCGCCAGTGGCAACTTCCTCAACCGGCTGGTGCCCGCCACCACGCGGGACCCCTGGGGCCTGGGGAACGGATCAGGCCCGGCCCTGGACTCGTCTCTGGGACGCGCTACCATCTGCCTGAGCAGGATGGACATCGTGTGGATCGTGCTGGCCATCAGTGTCCCTGTGTCCTCGTGCTGTGAGTAACACACACCCCAGCAGCTCAGCGCTTAGCATCTATCTAAGAACAGCTACACTTGTAAGAGGCTGAGATGTTGTGAATGCGCTTGGCAAGACACATATTTGTGTGGGCGATGCCAACCCTGCTTATAGAGCCCATGTGATGATGTAATAGCTCATGGTCCCTCTACACCCCCCCCCCATCTCCCCCTGTGTCTCCAGCGGTGCTGCTGACTGTCTGCTGTATGAGGAGGAAGAAGAAGTCATCCAGCCAAGAGAACAATCTGAGCTACTGGAACAACGCCATCACCATGGACTACTTCAGCAGGCACGCCGTGGAGCTGCCCAGAGAGATCCAGTCTCTGGAGACTGCTGAGGTATGACTGCCAGGATTGGTCACAGGGCTCTCCAGTTCCATTCAGCTTTCATTTCAGTTTTAGCGTAGCTCAACAGATTTTTTAAAATGCTATATAATACAGCCCCCTGCTGTTGAGTTAGGAGTACTGCAAGTTTGAAATGGTGAAACTGGCTCCGCATCTGCCGTGCCCATGGTGTCCCATCTTCTAACAGTCATGCTTATGTCACTAATCACGGAATGTATCCTCTATGAGTACCTCTCTGTTTCCTTCTCACTTCCCTTTATCGCTTCTCTCTCTCTCTCTCTCTCTCTCTGTCTCTCTCTCTCTCTGTCTCTCTCCATCCATCGCTCATCCCTTGTGCTGGTGGTGCAGGAGTGTGAGGAGGAGACCAGGATGTGTTTAGGCTGCCCCTGGTGGTGATACGCAGGTGTCCGCTTCCTGCTTCATTGCTTCTTTGTAGAACAGCCTAGAGCCTTCAGATCATCTAGAAGGCAATCTAAAACCCTTTGGAAATGTCTATACTTCATCAAACAAAGTCCATCCCTTTCATGTTCTCCATCTCCTTGTTACTCCCCATCGTTTATCTCAGTGTCTTTCTTCCTTTTCTCCATCCTCTCCTCCCTCTCTTTGTTGTCTTTCTGTTGTTTTCCACCAACTCTGTTGGCAACTGCACTGCATTAATGCTGAGTCACTTGCAGCAGAATGTTTCTCTCCTTCTCTCCCTCCTCTCTCTCTCCTCCTTCTGTTCTGCTGCTCCATCTTCTGAGTCACCCCTCCCTTCTGTCTCTTGCTCCAGGCCCCCCTCCCTTTCGCTTGCTTCATCCATTCTGCAAGACATTAGCAGCCACATATCCTTCGTCATCGTATGTTCCCTGGTAAACTGAGACCCTGACAGGCAGAGATGGATGCAAGCTGTTTGATTCCTGCTATACAACTCATTTGTATAGCAGCATAGACCTGAGTGTCGCTAGAGTGTTAGCTAGCGTACGTGACAGTCAGACGGATACTGAAGGAGTCATTCATTTGTTCTAAATGTCCGAATAACTAGAGTAGTAATAGCCACGTCACTACAAACACAGAATCTCTCTGTGTCCTACAAAAAACCCCACCAAAAATGTCTCCCTACTTGTTGTAATCTTTGAGCTAACTAGATGTCTAAATAGGTGACAGTGTCAACATGTCTATGTACAGATGTCACCAAGACAATCTTGGTGGATCTAGAATCACAAAGAAAGGAGAGTTGTCTTTTTGTAGAATAAAGCGCCACTGAGGGAATGTTTCTTAGCTGGCTAAAAGTGTGGATCCAGGATGACATGTATGTGTGTTTACAGGAGCAAGAGACCTGTCTCCCCCCTAATGGAGACTACAGTGATAGCGGCGTGGTACTGGTGAACCCCTTCTGCCAGGAGACACTCTTCATCAACAGGGACAAAGCCTCCGACATTTAGAGACAAAGTCACCGATGGCCACATCATCCTGCACTAGCACGAGACTGTCAGAATAAAAGTCCCATTCCCCAAGGCTTTCTCTCTTTCTCCCCTCCTGCTGTCGCTGTCATTTTTATACATGTGGTAAACCTTCAGAGACTCTGTGCTTTATACTGTATATTACGACTTCAAGGAAATAGAGAAAGACTGAAGTAAACACAGTATTTACTAGGAGAGGGAATCCAACAATATTTTTCTGATGTACATTTTCTACAAATGCTTAATTGTGATAAAGGTTTTTATGTCTTTATAAAGATACACAACGTATGTGGTTTCAGTTGTGTTCCAGTGGCATGGTGGTGAGTGCATTGTGGATGTTGCCACTTTCTGCTTCGGAGAGAAAATGCTGTGCAAAAACCAACAAAAATGTACACATTTGAATTTCTTTATAATCAAACCCAAAACACTTATTAAAATAGCCTGTTGAACTTGAATTCTGCAGCTCCGTACTGGGAGAGGAGGGGGGGGGTGCGGAGGGCTGGAGGAAGGGAAGGTTGATGAGATTGGGTTCTAGAAGAAAGAAAATACCAATGTTGTAATTTGATTTGTTGCCTCTTGAGGGGCGCTGCAAGGAAGATGAACTAGACAAAGTAGAATAGAGGACTAGGATGTCTGCAGACCGACTGGAGGTGGTCTGCAGACCGACTGGAGGTGGCCTACAATGGCTTTTCCCCTTGTGTTTCACCAGCCTCTCTGCTGAGGGACCACATAGATGTCTTAACTTCATTTATCAAGCAGTTTAAGCTTTATATGTGCTACTGTAGTTTGTGTATGTGTGTGTG
>BROE01000024.1:8614394-8664394 GCA_036571765.1 Plecoglossus altivelis | reverse complement strand
TATGGCTTTTCATTTGACACATTTTTAAACGACGAGAATATGACACATTTGGATGCTATCCTGTCAAGATGTAGATGCTTTCAGATAGCGAACCAACACAAGATTCTGTGCGTGTGTGTTCAGGAGGATGAGGAGTGGAAAGAGTTTGAGCAGAAAGAGGTGGATTACAGCGGCCTCCGACTGCAGGCTCTGCAGATAAGGTAAGATGGAGGGACATGGGGTTGGGCCACATTTGGCATTTTTCTTTTTTTTTTTCTTTTACATCTTTGTTAACCTGCTGCCATGTCTGTGTGGTCACCTCCCCCTCACACTATCTGGTTGACGTGGCAGTGATGAGAAGGAGGAGGAGGAGTATGAAAGGGAAGAAGTTGGGGATGATGGAGAGATCATCCTGGTCAGTGGAGACAAAATATCTGGACCTTGGAACAAATCTGGCTCAGCTCCAGCTGCTGCTGTGGCCCCTGTGGGTATGTGCCGCTCCCTTTCTCAGCACCAGAGCAGTCATGCTCTATGTATCCTTTCATCTTTTCTCCAATTCTATACTGTAACTTCAATGTATCGAATCCGATATGTTAAGTCAGTATGCATAATTTCACACATGAATGGTCGTTGTCTGTTCACCACTTGCAGAGGAAGTGGAAGTGGCTGAGTCCAAGCCTTCAGGTGTGTACCGCCCTCCAGGGGCCAGGCTGACCACCAACAAGCGAGGCCCCACCCAAGGCCCCCCTGAGATCTTCAGCGACACACAGTTTCCCTCCCTGGGTGCAACCTCTAAGCATGTGGAGACCCGCAAGTAGGTGTCCAGGTGGGCCCCTGTGAAGCCGGAACTGATGTTGACGTGTTTGATCCATCTGTTGACACGCATGTGTGGTGTTTGCAGGGATAGAGAAATGGAGAAGACCTTTGAGGTGGTGAAGCACAAGACTCGCGGCAGAGAGGAAGGGGGGAGTGCTTCTATGCAACAGCTGCAGCTTGACAACCAGTATGCCATCCTGGGGGCCAAGTAAGCCCCTCCCCCCCACCCCCCCTTCACATCCTGCGGTCCTGCCCAGTCTCCTCCTCTCCTCCCCAACCCTTCCCTCCTGGAGGGAAACCCAAATACAGCTGTGGTGAACCAGACCTGTCAAAGCTGGTGCTACCACCACCACACTGAACTTTCTGTCCCTTTGACACCACACACACACACACACACACACACACACACACACACACACACACACACACACACACACATACACACATACACACACACGCTACATTGGCGCACTGTATGGGTGTCACTCAACACCCATACAGAGGCATGCACATACATGATATTGATGCACCATACAAGACACACAAGCATTTGGAAGGACTGAAGGATCGCAGCGAAAGGGGCTGTGGTTAAAGAAACAGATCGATTTTACCTGTCACACCGGTATGAACAGCACTGCAGCAGCAACAGAGGACAGCAAAGTTGTCTGTTGTGGATCGTAGTCAGAGCAGCAGTCGTGTGGTACGACATCTCTGAACTTCTCAACTTGCTAAACTTTGATAAAGCCACAGAGGATCGATGCCCGGCGAGGTGATGATTTTCCGAACTTCTGTTGAAATAGATATATTTTTTGCGAAGATCGTTATAATCCAGAACTGCACATGGTGTTTTGGGGTGTGTGTGTGTGCGAGCGTGTGTATTAGAGTTTGGGTTTGGGACACGAGAGGAAGGTCGGGGAGGGGGAGGGGAGACTACCTCATTGGCAAAGCTGTGGCAGCCATTTTGTCTGAGCCTCAGTTTGAGTGAGGAAAGGAAGGGGGAGGGGCTTCCATCTAGCCCTGCAGACCAGCACTACCATGCTCTTACACCTAGACACTTGAAGAGCCCTTGTTTTCCCTCAGTAATGAGATCTGTGGACTAGGAGTAAAGGCTGTGGTCCTCTATATAGAATAACTATTTAAAGTGGCCTTACTGTAAAGAGAAGCTGCTCTGTCCTCTGAACAATAGCCTGCTCGCATGTTGTCTTCACAGACAGCCTGTGGATCTTGCCACTCTGAGGAAAAACCTCAGTTCAACAAGAATGTAGTGTCGAGTTGTAGTTTGAACAACTGCCTGCAGTTCATATCCACTGTTTTGACTTGCTACCCCAAATTATGAATCCTACCCCACCCCCCCTCAATTTGGATTATTAAAGATCATTTCTAATCTGAAGTCATTCCTTTTGGTAAATGTGTTGACCTTCTGCATTGTTTGTTGGTGGCTGTTGTACTACAGTGTCACCACAGTTTTTCTGTTCTTTGTAAGGTGTAGTGTTGAAGTGACGTGACAGGTAGACTTCAAACAGTTACATATAGAGACATAGCTACCTATTACTATTACCCAACTAATTGACACAATCTGGATTCCCCAAAGAAAATGTGTTTTTTGTTTGCATCATTCTGATGAAAGTATTGGCTGTTGCTTTGCCCCCAATCTGTTGCATTGTTGACATCCCCCAACTTGTTTTAGAAGATTTGCACCACAAGACATTCTCTTTTCTCCCCCTTGAAGGTTCCATTCATTGATAAAGAGGACTCAGCACTTACTAGTTGACCTGTTTTACAGGAGATAACCTCTGTTATTCTCATTTCTGGAGTGATTCCGTTTGTCTTTCTTTTTGGCACCAAACCCACTGATACACTCTACGGACACAAAATCTAGGCGCTGTACCGATTCTCTACAATGCATCTTTGCTTCCTCTCTGATCTTAAATGGCTGGATAGGTGGCTGTATGTGCCTCTACACAGCTCTTACCAATCCTGTCTGATAGAAATCAGTGACTTTTCCAAGGAAAGGAGACTTTGAATGGTGCCACTCTCAGATCTGATGGTTTGGATAAACTGTAGCATGTGTTCCCTAGGTGGAGCCAAGCGTCAGGAGGGCTAGTTGTGTTTGTCAAAGCTATTCAGAATGGCCCAGGAACTATGCCTGTACGTGCTACAGTCAACCCCTCTTATCACTGTAAAGTCATGTTGATTGAGACAACGATGGCTAGCTCGCTCATGACTAGCTGTCTGAAACATGTAGATGAACTCAAGAAGAGATCTTTCACCAATATTCTGGAGCGTCATTAAGGAGTGCCAGGGTTGAAGAATTAAACTATCTGGACAACCTGACCTGCCAGAAGTCTGGCTGGATGATGACTGAAAACACTTGTGAGATGTTTAACTCAAAATAAAGTTGATCCTTGTGATTGGTGTTTTGTCTGCTTCATGTACTAGTGTGACATAGTATCTAACGTTTGTTTAAGCAGTATGTTTAAAGGCCCTGCTTTACCACCATAGACAAATGTCTTCAAGCCAATGTTTCAAATCTGTACAACTGTCCCATCATTGATGTACTTTGATTCTTAACTGCCTACATCTGTACTTGAAAGATGTCTTGTAAAGACATAGCCCTGGAGAGCTGCTTCCAGAATAATACCCAGAACACTTATGTACATTCATATCAAGCATCTCTGTTTAGGAGTCAAAAACCGCATCAGTCTTTAGGCTACTTCTCACTAACCCCCCCTGGTTCTAGTTCAAATGCCACACCAACAACGAAATACATGTAGTCTTTTTATTTGAAGGAATCAGTAGGGGAGGACTCATTCCTGAGTCCACTGAATAATACATGCATAAATGAAAGAAATACATCAACTAATGTTCTTGTTTCTCTGGGTTCGGAGGTCTGATGTGTCATCTGAGAGGCGGGAGAAGGTGAGAGGTTAGAGGACAAGATGAACAGCACAGACATGCTGCTTGTTGGAGAGCTTTTGCATCATGATGCTAATTTGAATGGTGGTTTAAGGAAGACATGGGGGTGACATTCCGGATCATTTAATTGTGTAGAAAAACATTCACTTTACTAACCTGATTTTCTGTCGTTTCCATCGGTTCAAACCCTGCGTCATTTTCAAGAGCATGGTTTACTGAAATAAAGTCCTGGATCACAGAAATGAGTCACTCGAACACCTACTCTGAACACAACGTTAATCCCCGTTGGTGATCTACTTTTTTCGGATTAAATGTGAATTAAGCAATGCTTAAAACCATACTGTTAAATTAGCATAACGTTACAATTGACCTCTGATAGAATTTACCTTTGATGTTGCAGGATAGAGCTAACTGAATTTAGAATATACCTTTATTGTCATTGTACATTGTTCAACAACATTTGAATGCCATCCTGTGTATGAGCAGACTTGTGCATGGACAAGCACTCACCCTTAGGGACTTTTTTGGCTCGAAACCTGCATCATTCTCAAGTGGTCTCCTGCTTCCTATTGGCCACTAGGAAACAGTAATCAAGTTGACAGGAATAGATCTTAGACTGCAGAAACCGAAACTATAAACTGGTAGAGATATCCTGGAAACCACAGATGGCAAAAGTACACTCATCATTCACACAAGTGGAAGTCTAGATATTCACGTTTAAAAAGACTCATGTAAAAGTTGAAGTACTGACTACACTTTTTCACTCATGTATGAATTCTGACATATACTTAAAAACTAGTCATTACAATTACTTGTATTTGTGTTTCAGTAAAAGGTGGTCAGATTAGGTTGATAATTACTGATATTAAAACATCTACTCAGCTATAGTAACAAAGTAGGTTACAGTACGTCCCATCGCTGCAACAACAATGTAACCACAGTGGAATGACAGTTCAACATTTCTGGTAAATACGTATGAGGATTTAAGCAATTCTCCCAAACAACCATAAAAGGGTCGTTACATGAATTCCCAGCTATTTGTATTTACCTTGCTTCAGAAAGGTCATTGACACCGCACCATTACATATTACAGGCACCATTACAGGCACTAATGCTGTCTCTTTTATCATCCATCTTATACTAACCTTATACTAACCTGTTTAAATCAACCTAAATTATGATTGAGTTAATAACTTAGAAAAGTATGAATAGTCAATTACAGACAAAGTTCATTAAAATTGCACTGTATTTCGCACAATTTATTTAACAAGTTATTATTGAACCCTCTGTTGTGCCCTTAGGCGAGGCAGTCATAAATTCAGTAGAAAACTTTGTTTCTTACCAAAGCAACCGGTTTTTCAGCTTCAACCAGAATAGGACCCAACAGGAGACAGAACAGAAGAACACTTCTCATCTGCATGATGATCATCGACAGTCTGCAGTAGATGACGCCAATCTGGGATTCCTGATCAATCAGAAAGTCACGTGTCTGCTTCCAGGGCCAATGGGCGTACGGTAATAACGTTCAGGGATACCTTCAAACTACCGTCAACAACGTGTTGTTTGTTTAGGTTCATGTTTTTCTTGTGTTCGTTACAGTTAACTGGTTTTAACGGTATGCTCAGTGTTGTCTGACTTGCTGGACATCCGATGTTCTTTTAGCTTCAGGCTCTTCACATACGTTTCCCGTTACTATGACAATGGAAATCAACAGACAGAATTTGTAGCTTGGAAGTCGGCGAGGTTGGTTTGATTTTAACCAGCCCATCCGAGTTTTAAACAAACATTATGTCGTTTGCAAAAATAGTTTCGACTCCGTACTAATGCTAAATATATTTATGTACATTCCGTTGGCCTGAAAGCTGGCCTGTTGAACAATTGCAGTCTAAGGCGCGATGACTTCTCGAGGCAGTGAAGTGAGCGTTTTCGTTCGTACTAGACCGACTGCCAGCTTTGCTCAGGAGCTCATACAATATCTACCGGATGGACAGGTATGCCTGTGACATTCAACATTTTGGCAACGTCATAGTGATTTCTTTATAAATTGCATAACAAGGCAATTCTGTTACATTGCATGAACCACTTGGTGTTTCCATACTTGATTGATTGTCACTGTACTTCATAGAATATGAACACGAAAAGTAAAAGTTCAATTAAAGCTAGAGCTATATTACGTCGGTTCCTCAGACGGTGAATGTGCGCCAGAGGAGAGAGTCCAGGAAAGGGGTGGTGAACAACCAGCTGACCTCCTGGTCCTTCCGTTTAGACGGCATCCTGCATGACGTAGCACAGGAGGATGTGTATGCCCGCGTGGGGCGAGGGGTAGTGCTCAGGGCGCTGCAGGGGTACAACGGTATGATGCTCTAGTTCCAACACACGGTGTTTTTGGTTACTCATGATCACACTATTGGCTTGTCAGGGGAATATTTGTTTCTCTTGCTCTTCCAGGTACTGTGATGTGTTTTGGCCAGACAGGAGCAGGGAAGACTTACACCATGACAGGAGCCACAGAGAATTACAGTCAGAGAGGGATTATACCCAGAGCCCTACAGGAGGTACTTACCCAAGGCCAAGAAGACCCCTTCTTCTCCACCTGAATCTCCTCCTGTGTCTCCAACTGTCTCTCCATGTACCTCCCCTGGCCTCCTGTTGGGACTGCAGGTGTTCAAGGAGGTGGAGCAGCGTTCTGACCACACCTTCACCGTGCACCTGTCCTTCCTGGAGATCTACAACGAGACCCTGGTGGACCTGCTGGCCTCCGTACGGGGATGCCCAGGCCCAGGCCCAGGTGGCATGGCTGTGGTGGAGGAGCCAGGAGGGGGTGTGGTCATCAAGGGGCTGTCCCTTCACTTAGTCCACAATGAAGCAGAAGCCCTCAACCTTCTGTTTGAGGTATGCACTCCAAATACTATGGGAAAGTTTTAAAAAACAAAAAACGTGTATGGTACCCTGGGATTCTCTTTTCAGTGCACAGCTCTGTGTCCAATCAATGCTGTTCAGGAGGACTTGAGCTAGTGCTGGCTAGATTAACTGGCTTGACAGTACTGTTGCTGTCTGTGCACACACAGGGAGAAATGAACCGAATCATTGGAGCTCATAGCCTCAACAAGAGCTCCTCCAGATCTCACTGCATCCTTACAGTGCATATTGAGGTATCAACCCACTTGTAACACACACACACACACACACACACACACACACACACACACACACACACACACACACACACACACACACACAGTACTCATATGGGACAGACAGTAGGGTTTCATTTGCCATCATTTGATTTGCAGTCATTCAGAAAGACATTCATTTGGGATGTGCCTGATGTTTTACAGTCTCACTCCCGCACTCTGTCTGATGCTAAATATGTGACTTCCAAGCTGAACTTGGTGGACCTAGCAGGCTCAGAGAGACTGAGCAAAACAAGGGTTAGTCCTGAATAACCTGACCTACCCTACAAAGCCATACCATACAGGAGTATGACCCTGCACAACAGGGGTCTCCAATCTTGGTCCTCGAGGGCCGCTGTCCTGAAGGGCCACTGTCCCAAGGGCCGCTGTCCTGTCCATAATGACCCTGAAAGGACAGCTGGAGCAGGGAACCATCGAAACCCTTCAGGACAGCGGCCCTCGAGGACCAGGATTGGAGACCCCTGCTGTACAGTATCTACCTGGCACAACATAAGACGATCCCTCATCGTCACTTGCTGAGGTTGCCAGGTACTGTGCATAACCTCCTTTGTGGAAACTCTGCTCTGTGTCCCTTACGTGGTCCAGTCAGAGGGCCAGGTGCTGAAGGAGGCCATGTACATCAACAAGTCCCTGTCATTCCTGGAGCAGGCCATCCTGGCTCTGGCAGACCGTAAGAGAGACCACGTGCCCTTCAGACAGACCAAACTCACCCACGCCCTCAAGGACTCACTGGGTGAGCCTCCAAACGAACATGGCTGCTGACTAGTTCAGTATATCTGTAACAAAACTACAATCCATGTATCATGTCACATTGAACACGTGAGTGGTGTGTTGAGTTGAACAAGCAGCTTTCTCGTCTCCAGGTGGGAACTGCAACACAGTTCTGGTGGCCAACATCTATGGAGAGGCAATCCAGATAGATGAGACTGTGAGTGTACTGTGTGTTCTGGTGCCTTGTAAAACGGTTTTAAGAGTTGGAGTTGACCTTACTGGAAACCACAACACTTGTTCTTAACCGCTGTCCTGCCATGCCTCTCTTGCAGTTGTCCACCTTGCGGTTTGCCAGCCGGATGAAGCGTGTCAGAACCGATCCAGCCGTTAACGAACACATCAACCCAATGGTGAGACCCAAACGCCCTAGTCCTGAACACAGCTTGCATGTCAACATGTAAACATGGTTGTGATTGTGATGTGATGCCATGGTGTGTGATCTGCTGTGTGATGTGTGTGTCTGTGTGATGTGTGTGTCTGTGTGATGTGTGTGTCTGTGTGATGTGTGTGTCTGTGTGATGTGTGTGTATGTGTGATGTGTGTGTGTCTGTGTGTGTGTGTGATGTGTGTGTGTGTGTGATGTGTGTGTGTCTGTGATGTGTGTGTAGCTGCAGGTGGTGAAGCTGCAGAAGGAGATCCAGCTGTTGAAACAGCAGCTGTCCATTCATGACACCCTGGTAAACACTATGTACTTATAATAAGCTCTAGACTAGATGTACTGTATTCATCCTTCTGGGGAAATGGCATTAGTGTGTCAGGGTTACTGAACAGGAGGGCTGGAAGGGTGAACACGGACGGACCTCATTACCACGACCATGTTTGAGTGTTCAAGTAGACACACATACAACTGCTTTCTCTGTTTCTTTCTTCTTTGACACATTATCAGGTCCCTAAGTGCCGTGTGATGTCATGACTCGTGCGTGCGTGCGTGTGTGTGTGTCTATTACCAGGCCAACCGCACAGGTATGTCCTATGAGACGCTGTCTGAGACCCAGGTGGCAGAGATCCAGAGCCAGGTTCAGAGATATCTGGAGGGAAGCCTGGAAGAGATCAACGTGAGAACATCCCCTCTCTCTCTTTCCTGTCTTCCACTGGTGTCATGTGAAAGCGTGTAATACAAGTGAAGTGTTGTGTCATACAAACGCAGTAATAATGTATGCAGGCTGGTGAGAGTGTTCCTGGCCATGTTCTCACACAGCACTTCCTGCTTTCCTCTCTCTGTCGCCTGGTGTTCCTCCTCAGATTGTCAATATCAGGCAGATCCAGGAGGTATTTGCTCAGTTCAAAGTTGCCATTCAGTGAGTCAACAGAACTTTAATTAGGCACACATCCCTAATGTCACAGTAGTGAAGGAAATCTGTCCACCTTGTAGTTGAGAAAGATTTGCATGGATGTTGAATACTAACAAATATTAATAAGCAGCTAATGAAAACATAATATTGTTAAGAGTTTCATAATTCTAAAACCCTTAAATATCAGTCTGAAAATATGTACAAAACAAACAATCCCAATCTAAGGTCATAAAATGATGTGTGAGTCATGGTGGTGCTGTGCTGTGTTGGCAGGCAGCAGGAACAGCGTGTGAGGAGCCAGCTGTGTGAGACCTACAGCCTGGTGGAGAAGACCCAGAGTTCCCCTGGAGCTCCAGCTGCCAAGGTTAGCTCAGAGCCCCTCAAACACCACCTGATCATCCTGCGAAGCTGTTTCACCTGACTCACTGTCTGAACACATGGAAACCTTGCTTAGGGCTTCAAGCATAGGGTGAGCGATACACTTCTTATTTAGGAGCGCCTGTTTTGACTGCTGCTGTGATTGTGTTGCAGCTGCAGGCCCCCAAAAATATGGTGGGAGAGGTGGAGGGCTGTGGGTTCGGGGTGGGCGTGGCTGCTCCCTCAGAGAGGCATGTCCGCCCTGTGTCCCCCGACAGGACCAAAACCAGGAAGACCAAGGAGCCAGTCGGGTCAGTGTTCAGCCCCAGTCCTTAAGGCTGTAGATAACACTGCCCCAGTCATGTCACTGACTGGACACTTCAGCATCATGGCCCTCAGCCTGTTATCTGTGTGTCTGTCCAGCCATGGCAAGAAGGAGGCCACAGGCCCAGGCAGACCAGTGGAGGATGTGTCTGGGCCACCCAGCCAGAGGGAGGCTGAGGTCTATGAGCTGGAGACCCAGGACCCCTCGGTGCTCCCCCCTGGTCCCCGAGAGCCCCCCAGGCCTGAGTAAATACCCCCCACGCAAAATATGGCGCTCTTTATAATGCATGCTGTCCCTTAAGATATCATTTGGTATCACTCATTTAGTCTGTCAGGTGCAGATTGCTGATGACAATGACAAGCTCTATATTATGCAGTGTACTGTATTACTCTACTGCTGTCTAATAGTGTGCGTGTGCTCCCAGCTCCCCTCCTAGTAAGCCAGAGGCATTCGAGGACTTCAAGACGGAGCGCGGTAGCGAGATAAACCGTATTCTGAAGGAGAACAAGGCGGTCCTGCTAGAGCGGCGGGCCCGCCTCCGAGAGCTCACCGACGCCATCAACACGGCCAAGACAGAGATAGACCACACCAGCTCCGCCCTGCAACAGTGGAGGGAGAGGAGGCAGAGTCAGGGTAGGAGAGGACGTGTGTGTGTGTGTGTGTGTGTGTGTGTGTGTGTGTGTGTGTGTGTGTCAGACAGAGATCAGATCACGGGTGTGTGTGTCAAACAGAGTAGATCAGATCATACGTGTGTGTGTGTGTGTCAAACAGAGTAGATCAGATCATGCGTGTGTGTGTGTGTGTGTGTCAAACAGAGTAGATCAGATCAAGGGTGTGTGTGTGTGTGTGTCAAACAGAGTAGATCAGATCATGCGTGTGTGTGTGTGTCAAACAGAGTAGATCAGATCGTGTGTGTGTGTATAGGTCAGTTTGTGAGTGCACAGGGGGAGCTGGTGCTGGAAGAGGAGGAGCTGTCGCTGGTCATCCAGCTGCAGGAGCTGAAGTCTCAGTACCGGCTGCTGTACGAGGAGCAGCGCAGCACCAAGGCTGAGGTCAGCTACTGCCACCACCTGGTGGACCAGTGCAGGGCCCGTCTACTGACCGGTGAGTATCCACACCCTGACTCTGCAAGTATGTACCTGCGCTAACACACCCTAAACAAACTGTTGCGTGTGTGTGTGGGCAGAGTTTGAGAGCTGGTACAATGAGTCCTTCCTACTCCCTGAGGAGGTCCAGGCCATGCTAAGGACCGGGGGAACCATCAGACCTGGACTCATACCCCTGGACAAGGCTCTAGCTCTGGTGGGTCAGGATCCATACATAGAAGACTAACAAAGACCCACCATGTTAAAACATCCTTTGTAAACACTAGCTGAGACATGAGTATATCATGCGAATACATAAGCATAGCTGGTTATATTCCAATTTATCTACATCCACAAAATAAAACAGGTTTAAGATGAAAGTGAATAAAATAGGTAGTTTTAAGTTATACATTTTTTGTTGTTGTGGTAGTCATGGTACCAAGGAGGAGTTTAATCTCAGTCTACAGCCACTGTGGTTGTCATGGTGTTGTGGTTGTCATGGTTCCCCAGGAGGAGGATGAGCAAGTGCGTTGTGAGTGTGTGAGGTCTGAGCGCCTGGCAGACAGTCCCAGCGCCGTGTCCTTCTACAGCGCTCACATGAGGTCCCTTCAGCGGGTGAGTCTCTCCTTTTCTCACTCTCTCTTAAAACACACACAGTATACATTTGTGACTTCTATATCAGCCTTCAGAAAGTGTCTATTTAAAAGTGTCACTATTTAAAAGGATAATGTTGGAACTGAAGGTATGTACAGTATAGTGCGAGCTGCCGTGACGATCCAGAGTTCTAGATTGGTGACGCGTTTGTGTCATTGATGTTCCATCAGAGAAGCGTTGGCAGGGCAACACCTCAGACTGCCTCTCTTAAGAGAAGCCCCAGAGACTCTGGTCGCACCAAGCTTCCTGCCATCCTCAGCATCATCTGACCGGAACAACCTAGAGTCTTGCATCTGTCCCCATGCTCCACCAGCACCTGAAGTGTCACACCTAACATGGGCTCATTAAAGACCTAACATGTTGCTGAATCAGCAGGTGTGTGTGTGTGTAGAGTAAGTAGCTCATAGGGTTTTCAGTTTGTCAAATGTAATGTCTTTGTGACTGTACCTCAAAAAGCACAAACACACACAATGCAATGAATCAGCTTGTTAAATGAAAAGTAAACTTTTATTATTCCTGAACCACAAAATAGACTTCTTTGGTTGTACAAATTCACTAGTTACAGTCTTGGTTGAGCTCTCTGACCTCTGACCCAAGCACTCATGTCCTCTGATTCCTTGGAACCCCTCCCCCCTCCCTATGAGAAAAGAATAACCAAAAAATACAAGTTCAAACAGATTCTCCTTTAAAAATGTAGTGAATCCCACTTGTGGGATGATTTATCTACGGCGAGTAAAAAAAAAAACTAAAAAAAAGAAATTTCACCCAATCGCAGTTGTTACCATCAAACTGAATTTCAGTCAGCAAGAGCTACACGGAAAGCTATGATTAGCATTAAACTGACACAAATGCTACTCCTGTTACTGTCGTGATTCTCCAACGATGCAGTCGGGTGCACAGATCGCACTGAGCGTGACAAAAGCTGAGGAAAGTTTTAGAATGATCAGAAGAGAGGCGGAATATCTCTAGAGACTTCCCGTCTTCAGGCGCTTCCTTTCCCGTTTAGCCATTTGCACCCAGACACCTAGCAACCAATCTCTGTCCTCCACAACAAACAGCTGGACTCGGGCACGTTCTGGCTCGGTTTCAACCCTAAGTTTTGCTTTCCTTTTCGTTCTGTATTTGTACATTATTCACACTGTAATAAAGAATAGGTTTTTTTTTTCTTCAGTGGCGTCAGATTTAAATTAACTAAAGACAGATCATTAAAAAAAAATCACAAAAGAAACACCTGCTACCTTCACAAGCTAACCTGGGCCCTCCCAGTTAGGAGATATGAGTGAGGTTCACATTGGCGAGAAACGTCACAACTAAAGGCAGAGAAAGTACCGTATAAATGGAGAAAAAAAGGCATTATGGCCGACATGTTCCCATAGTTACGTAGAAAAGAGTAGAGAGAAGAGGTTGTAGGTATGAGTGCGTAGCAAAATACACTGATGTTCCCAAAAATACCAGACCAATCTATGTATGGGATGTTTGTTAATATACGGTGTGTGTGTGTGTGTGTGTGTCTACCATAGTCTCTCCAGTGTGGTCAAGCAACAGAATGGTCCTGACTAAACAGTGTGATGCTCTAGTCTGCTCCAGGGAGACCTGATCACCTGCCCTACCACTCACCTCACTCTCTATTCTGTCACTGAGGGATTTCATAGTGAATAGAGGCTAAATCAAATAGGCTACAGTCGATATGTTTTAGCAAATGAATAGGTTTTAAAGCCTTTTTGTGTATTCAACAATATTGCCTTAATTTCATTACAGTGAATACAAATATACGAATCACTGGGTGGCATGTTTGGATAAATACAGAGAAAAGCCAGGAGGCAGTGGATTTGAGTCGCACATTAAAAGAAAAATAAATTATTTAAAAAGAATACCGTTTAAAAAAAAAGGCTATGCAGTTGCAGTGCAGTAGATAGATATGTAGTGTTTCAAACGTCCTGCACGCACCAGACTGTGAAGGTAGCAGTTTCTTCTCTTCCAATATGTACACGTCCCTCTCGAAGCCCTCGAAAAACCCTGACATTTTATAATCTATTCTCTTAAAAACTTCCAAAATATCATCTGAAAAGTTAGTATTACAGCTACAGTTCTATCTTTTTTTATTTTCTCCCATTCTGGACATTCTTTTTTTTCTAACTTTTTTTTTTTTAACAGCAAAATCAAAAGGTGGCGAAAAAATACAAACATATCAGTCGCCTGTTAATATAATTCAGCTTCTAAAACGCAAACTGAAGATTGAACCAAGTTGGAGAATGGCCTTGAAGCATCACACTAGCTCCTGTTTCTAAGCCTTCATCTGAGCATGGCAGCTTCATGCCTTCTTCGGACAGGCAAGACTGGCACGCAGGATATGACTGGATGTGTATGTGGGGATCATTGTATTCTCTACGGCGGTTGCACATACAACGCTCAAAAGTGTGTGTTGCAGTAAATTCTCACTCAGTGTTTCCTGTGTGTGTGTGCCTCAGCCTGTGTGTGTGTGTGTGGTGTTATGTGGGCACAGCAGTCTCCAGGCTACGGCGGTCTTGTCTCAGCTTGCGTTTGTTGCTGTAGAGCGCCATCTCCTCCAGGGCTGAGCTGGAGGACAGAGCTGTGGGAGCCGGGCCCTCAGGGTTCAGGGTGGGCACTGTGGGGGACAGACACGGAGAGCCATGCTGTTAACACCACACCTCCACACACCTCCACACACACACACACCTACTGTGACCAGTATAGATTCACATTGACCCTCATGTTCTCCTGCATTTCCAAGGCTGTGGAGAGGAAGAGGTAGCTAGCACTGAGGGAGATAGTAGGAGAAGAAGGCAAAGCTAATCTTCCCAGCAACAGGCAGGTGGCTGATGGGAAAGTTTGATGGGAGTTTGGTCTTGAAAAGTCACAGTGACCTGCAACAGAAAGCCAACATCCCCCCCAGCTACAGACCAGGTCAACCAGCTGGTACCAAGTATCTAATCACACATAACTACCCAATAAGACACCAAGGAAATCTTCTACACAAACTGTTCTGTGAAGGATTAGGGTCAGTTTTAGTATATTACATTTCCACTCCTAGATTGAAGGGCTCAAATGTGCTGGTATCATGCTCACAACACACTACAATGTTAATATTGTTGCATGTTTGTATCAAATGTTGACTACATTACTGTGGAGAGTTTGTTTTTTTAAATGGAAAAGGAGTCAAACAATCCAATACGACTGACCCCAAACCTTTCCATGTTCCTTGGTTTAGAATGTGGTTTCATGCAGGCTCTGGAGCAAGGCCAGAAGCAGAGCACTCCTGACACACATAGAGCAGCCGGTCCGAACCAGCCGGTCCGAACCAGCCGGTCCGAACCAGCCGGTCCGAACCAGCCGGTCCGAACCAGCCGGTCCGAACCAGCCGGTCTGAACCAGCCGGTCTGAACCAGCCGGTCTGAACCAGCCGCTTGACACTGGAAGCAGGCAGAGCCGCAAGCCTAAACGATAAGCCAGCTGTCCCCAGACTGGAGACAGACTAGGGGGCGTCCCAAACCAGAAAAAGAATCTCCTCCTCTGTCTGCTACTCTGGTTCACTCCTCCTCATAGATCAGACAGAGTCACACAGTGGTGGATCTCAGACAGCATGTCCAGGCATGTCCGGTCACCTGGGATCCAGAACAGAGAGTGAAGCAGGTAACAGGAGAGGAGACTGATTTTCTGTGATGGAACACAACATGTCCTACTCTAACAAGCTTAAGGGGAGAGAGTGCTACAAACAGAATATCAGACTAGACTACAGTTTTCTCAAACTGGGCTAGAGGGTTAGAGTAAAAAAAGTGAACACACACACACACACCATGTGACACACACTCAACCCAAGGTCCTCACACACACGCATATGCACACACACACAGTCTGTGAATCCTACCAAGAAATGGTTGTTATCCCAGGTAGTCACCTGAATCAGAGGGATAGATATGGTCAAGGACTCACCGTCCAGCTTCACAGGACATTGGAACAATGTTACGTTGTTATTCTGTCACGACCGCAGTATGACGTCGTCTGTAACTGTGTTGGGTTGGTCTACATACATCACATTCTCTATACCCAAAGACCTAGTGCTACCCTGTAGCTATGAAGAAACGCAGTCAGAGTACTAAGTGTTTTACAGCTAAGGACAGTTCTGCAGCTACTAACCCACCAACTCCCCAACAGCTGACTCCATCTCCCTGCTTCAAAGTCTGCCGTAATCCAGATGGTTTTTAGGTGAGGGCAGACAGGCAGGCAGACAGGCAGGCAGACAAGGGTTCGTCCACTCACCTGGGTTGCTGGAGCCATCGTCAATAAACTGGATGTCATCGACAGCGTCTGGGGACTGGAAGAGAAGGAGTAGTGAGTGAGGGCCTGAGGGGAGGGTGGGGAAGGGGGTGTGGGGCCCACCCTTAGTCCCAGGGGCACCTTCACCATGGGTGGGAGCAGAGGCCCTGGCAGGAGGAGGGTGCATGGGGCTGAAGACCTGGGACAAACATTACTTACCAGTACTGAGGTGCGCATGATTTCTCACTCGGCACCATGGAACCAACAGGTCAGTCCCAACGGTGCCAATTGAGAGGAAAAATCAAGCGCACCTCAATCACTTAAGTAACAGACCCAGGCCTGGTTCTCTTCACCCGCTTGCCAGAGTTCCACAACAGAAACCCTCTCAGTCTTACAAGGGGTTAGAATCCCACTACAGAGTCCTGTAGTCTTCCTACTGGAGGCTCAGTAATGGGCTGGGGGGCAGGGGGGGTTGGGGGCAGGAGTAAGGTGAATCCATCAGACCCCGGAGGAGGGGAGGGAGGAAGGTCCCACAAATCAGACCACCAGGGAGCATGTGTGTAGAATATACAGCATAAACAGTTTGAACAGCATCACAAAGAGCCAGTTACAGACACAGAGGACAGAGCAGATCACAGCTCCACCACAAACATCCCACAAAACACAAAGTCCGTTGCCCCGGATACCAAGCCTACATTCCGTCTACTCCAGAGGCTGTTTAGTTTCAGAAGAGACTCCGTCTGCGTCTGTGAAACGGACCCACAGCTTAGACCACGGCTCTCCAACCCTGTTCCAGGAGAGTTCATTACTTTGGCTCCAAACACAGGATTCAACTCATCCACCAAATCAGGTGTGCTAAAGCAGAGTTGGTTCATAAAAACTTATACTGGAGGGCTGTAACTCTCCAGGAACGGGGTTTAGGAACCCTGGACACCACATTACTATACAATGTTCCAAGAATAAGCACCGAACTGGCTGCCCCCTTCCCCTCCCCAGCAAGGCTGAGAGACAAACAGACGACCACAAAAGCTGGACCAGGAACCACAAGCACAGAAGGACAAGCTTCCCTTGCTACACCACCACCATGGACACCCCGCCTCCCCTCCATTCTCCACACAGGAACATGCTACATGTCTACAACATGGCTGTCACATGTACAGTATGCATGTGAATATCTTCCAGATGTTCTGACTACCCCACACAGGTTAGCATTATCCATCAGGTTTGTCTTCATTGATCAGAACGCTGAGCAGCCGGAGCTGAGATCACACAGCTTCTAGTCAGTTGGAAACCTTCCTGACAGGACATCCAACATGGAGGCTGTCATACAGACACGTCGAGGCCAGAGTGTTCAGAGGGAGACCTTCTGAGAGAGGGTGGGACTAAGTGGGCTTCCTGAAAGCTGATAGGTTGGAGGGCTGAAATCCCTTGGTTGTGGTTGGTGAGTGAGTGAGTGAGTGGTGACCATTGTCTGGTGGTGGGTGATTGGTTAGTTGGCTGACATAAGAGAGGGTGTGATTGGTCAGTGTTGGGGATGCTTGAGGATGGTGAGTGGGAGAATGGGGAGGAGCTTGAGAGAAGCCAATGAGGACAGGCCATTTTTGCTGGAGGCCAAAATGAACCAATCAATAGATCCCAGGGCCTAATTAGGTTACGACTAAGCACTGGTACTATTCATAGTAAATCATAGAAGCATTTAGCACATCTGACCTATAACCTTTTGAGTGAATCAAAGATAGCAAGCCCATACCAGAGACAGACATTAGCCAAAATCACAGGGAGTCAAAATGGAGGCTGATAACTGGGTAGGCTATGGGGGAGCAGGGGGGAGGACTGGGGCAGAGGAGGCAGCAGGGAAAGCCAAGGGGCAGGGAGAGGGTGGGGTGGGGAGGGGCAGGGAGGGGGTGGGGTGGGGAGGGGCAGTCCTGGAGACTCAGCATGCAGGCAGTACCTGGATGTCGTATACGGGTTTGGAAGAAGGAATGGCAGCAAACTGTCTGTAGTCAAACTTCTTTTCTGACAGGGACTAGAAGGACAGCAAACAGGAGTGAGAGGAATGAGGAGGTAAAGGAAGAGGGAAAGGAGAGGTCAACAAACACAAAGAGGAAGGGAAAAGATCAATAAGAAAAGGAAGGACAGAAAAGGAGGGGAAAGGAAGAGGGAAAGGAGAGGTGGCAGAGGGATGAGTTGATTCACACAGTGAAGAGGTGGAGAGGTGTGGTTTATGGAAGGCCAGCAACGCGTTTTCAACTCTGATGGGCTGCGATGACGGTGTACGATGGTAGATCAAATGGGAATGAATTTCCACGCCCAGCAAAATAGTTTCTCTTGCCCTTATAATCCCCAAGGAACCGAATCCTTTCAACTTGGGATTCAACTGGAACAGCTACTTTTTTTAACCAAAAACCAAGGCAAACAAGTGTTAAACGAACGATCTCCTGCTGCTCTGGACTTAAACCCCCAGTGTCTGAGGCAGCAGACTCAGCTCTCCAGGGAAGCAGGCGGTCTGAGTCTTACCAGTCTGCCTGGTGACGTCACTCCCCGAGGACTCACGTCTGATGGAGGCACAGAGAGAGAGAGAGAGAGAGAGAGAGAGAGAGAGAGAGAGAGAGAGAGAGAGATCAGTAAGTCATGGAAGGTCACTGCAAACGTAGGAAGACAACCGAGCTCACGAGAGGAAGGTTACCTTCTAGAGGGGTGGGGGAGGGGGTGGGGGCAGGTGAGGGGGACTCAGTCAGCTGGTCCAAAGTGCCACGCTTCTTGCCATCCCGGGACTTGGCAATAACCATCTGGGCCTTCAGCGCATCCTGCTCCAGAGACTTCATTCTAGAGACGGGGGTGGGAAAGACGAGACAGACAATGAGGGAGAGATGAGGCAGAACGTTCTAACACCAGAGACAGCTGCTCAGCATTCCTAGTCCTGGCTTTCTGTGGCTGGCCAAACTCAGAAACGTTTACGTAAACCTACGGTAACTAGGAGTGGCCTAGAATACACCTCTACAGTAGCAGGGGAGTCCCTGGAGAACTAGGTACTCGTATAGACAGCAAGGCAGCATCAGGTCACATACTACTGAAGTCTCACTGTGACGCTGTGCATTAGTAAGATGAACGATGCGTTAGAGACAAGACAGAGAGAACGAAGAGGGAGACTGTAAATAAAGAGACAGAAGAGGAGAGATTGAGTGAACGGCTGAGAGAGAAAGAGAGAGATACAAAGCATATGGACACAGCCGCATGGACGTGCACAAGCAAGGTGACCAACCAATCAGAGGCCAGCAGAGGCAGCAAAAGCCAGTGTGCACGTGGATGTGATTGGACAGCTAAGCCCACAGCACCCGCCCCCCACAGCACACTCCCCCACAATGCCGTGCATGTGGCCCGTGCCGGGCGGGGCCAGAGGAGCAGACCTGAGCTGGGAGGAGGCAGCGGAGGAGGAAGAGGTGGGGGGCTGGGGAGGGGCGGAAGCAGCGCCCTGAGACGCCCTCACCCTGGACTGGTACAGCCTCTTAGCCAGGTCCTGCTCATACTGTTTTACATCCTCCTCCAGGCCATAGGGCCTGGGGCAACCCCCACAGGTAGAAGAGAGGGAGGGAAGAGGAGAGAGAGGGAGGGAGGAGAGGGAGGGAGGAGGAAAGGGGGGAGGGAAGACACCAGGGTGGAGGAGAGGACAGGAAAACGAGACAGACAGGACACAGAGAGACAAAGAGGAGGGAAAAAGCATAGATGGGAGGTAAACCATTGAGAATAGGGAAGAGAGAGAGAGAAAGAGAGAGAGAGGGAGTGAGAGAGAGAGAGTGCATGAGGGGATGAGAGAGAACGAGAGAGAGAGAGAGAACGAGAGAGAGAACGAGAGAGAGAGAGAGAGAGAGAGAGAACGAGAGAGAGAGAGAGAGAGAGGCAGAGAGAAAGAAATATGGAAGACAAAGGATGAGAACAGCAGGCAGAGAGTTTAGACAGGAGGCGGGACTTCACAGTGTGGTCCACAGGACTCCAGACAGGACCAACAGAAGAGGTTTCCAGAACCTTCTCTCAAGAAGCCGATCGATAATGTTGGTTCTTCTCTTCGTTTTTTGAAGTGGGCGTTAAATTTCAAAGTTCTGTCCTATTTCTTGGGAAAAACTAAACTTGTGGATCGGGAGAACATGATGATTTCACATGAAGAGAGATAAAGGACAGGGGAAAACCAGATGAGGAGGTTAGGGAGGGAGGAAGGGAGGGAGAGAGAAGTCCTGGGTCCTAGAGCCTGTCCTATATCTTATGTCCAAACCTGGGTGTCTAGACCATCTAGATCAGTGGGTTGGGGGTGTTTTCTACCTGGCTGCCCTCCACATGGCTCTCTTCTCAGCCTCCAGCGCTCGTTTCTCAGCAGGTGACAGGTCCTTGTCAGAGGGCATGGCCAGCTCAGGGCTCTGCATCCTCAGACGCTCCTGCTGACGTCGCTCAGCCTTGGCTGTCCTGATTGGAGCCCCTGACTCTCCAGGGTACACTGGAATCAGGCTGGACACACACACGCACACGCACGCGCACGCACACACACACACACACACACAGAGTTAGAGTGCTACACAGTCAGGCACACAAACAAGAATCCACAAATGTTTTGTTGTAAATACCCCGTCATGGAGTTGGGTCTCTGCTCCAGCCTGAAGTTCTCCTCCAGAGAGTTCCTCGGAGAGTCTCCTTTCCCATCGACGGAGGAGGGCCTGCGTGCGGGCGCGCACACACACAGTCACAGTCACACACACGCACGCACGCACACGCACACACACACACAAACACAGGCACACAGTCACACCCCAGACCTCAAGGAGGGTTCTAAAGGTGATCTAAAAAGGTGAAATCTAAAGTTGTGTACCCTGAGCTGCCACAGTAGCTGGGGGGTGTGGCATTGTAGCTGGGGGGCGTGGCGCAGTGTCTAGGGGGTGTGGCCACACTCTCCACCTTGTACTCCACCCCATCCAGCAGAACCTTGCCATGAGCCTTCATCTCAGCCATCTGCTTTGCAAGGTCCTCCTCCTCCTCCTCCTCCTCGTCCAATAGGAAGTCTCGGGGCCGCTGGTCCAGCCTCCTCGCTGGGGTGAGAGGTCAGGTTAACGGCAACATGTCTGGAGGGTTCAGCTGAGAACACAGAGGTCAGCTTTCATACCTTCCTCCTCCTTCATCTTCTTTAGGTCGTCCTCTCCGACGAGGGACACGCGAGGTTTGGGTTTGTCTGGTGTCTGCTGCTTCACGTCGATCTCAAAGTACTTCTGCCGGTCTCTGAAGGAGCGCTGCTCAGGGCTGCCCCTGCCTCCAGGGGAGGGCGTCTGGGGGGAGCGAAGCACAGGGATAGGACGCTTTGAATGAGGGGGTGGAGACAGGGGGGGAGGAGGTTTGAAGAGGTTGAGGCAGGGTCTCGTTGAAATGGAGCTTCAGGATAGGACGGTGAGGATGAGAGAACACAGTCCTATAGGTTCACCTAGACCAATCATACACAGCTCAGAAAGACACCCATCACCACGGATCTCTAGAAAAGAATTCTGATATTTGATTATTTGCCGTACCAGGACAAAAGATGAATCCACCCAAAGATAAAGAATTCAGTAACGTGAGGAAAGACCAAGCATAGCGAATGAAGCGGTCCAAATCTCAACCCAACACCATCCACTCTGATTATCAGTTTGCTCACTGTGCCTTTCCTGCCAACCGCCACCCCCCACAGCAGCCAAGCAGACCTCAGCCCGAGGCTACAGACCTCAGCGCGAGGCTACAGACCTCAGCGCGAGGCTACAGACCTCAGCCCGAGGCTACAGACCTCAGCGCGAGGCAGCAGACCTCAGCCCGAGGCTACAGACCTCAGCCCGAGGCTACAGACCTCAGCCCGAGGCTGAGCAGACAGGGGGGTTAAACCCTGGGCGGAGCGGCGGGGGCGGTTGGGTGAACAGTACCTTCATCTCCAGGGAGGGTCTGGAGAGACGTGGCACCGCCGCCAGACTCAGATACTCCCGGCGGTCAGAGGAGAGAGGGGACGTCAGCCCCACTCCCCCCTCCACCTCATCCTCAAACACCTCGTTGTACAGTTGAGGCTGGAAGAGCCACACAAGCAGTCAACATGATGTGGTCATAACGTCAGCCCGACAGGGGGACCGACCTGAAAGGCTGACTGGTCAGTTAGCAGGCTTTCCTTACACACCATGTATGTGGGAACCTTGTCCTTTGTACACAGACCTTAGTATCACAACTAAACGTACCCAAAACATGTATTTAATCAATTCTAAGAAGACTAAAGCAGCATGTGGCAGACCTGCTCATGAAGCACTCACCTCTGGAGAAGGCTGCATGGAGTGGACATTGTTCCGCACGCCATAGAGATCCTGTTGATGAACAACACAGAGGAGAAGAGGGTGAGAGGGACTGGAGACTGAGGGGGAGAGAGAAAGAGGGAACGACAAACAGCTACTGGTGTGGAGAAGAACAGGCACCTCATACGCAAAGAGAGACACGGGGAGAGAGCAGGCCATGACCAGTAGAACAACAGCAACTTCAGAACACTCACGACACACGGGGGGGATGACTCCAGGGATGGGCGATCAGTGAGACCAGGACCACACTGTACAAAACCAATGATGACCACAAGACTGCATTCCACACAGGAGAGGAACCACAGCCCCCCCCCCCCCCCCCAACAGGGGGGCAGGCAGAAACGGGTGGGGGGAGGTACGTCACACAGGGGCCACGACCAACCACAGCATGCGAGTATGTTGCCACCCAGGAGGATTCTGGGTAGCCCAGCCTACCTGCGGAGGCTCCAGCACAGCGTGGGAGTGAGGCACGGCGGCAAACGCCTTGTATGCCTGCTTGATATTCAGAGGGAACTCGTCTGGTGAGGCGGGGGAGGGGGCGCGAGGCTGCAGGGGGTTCTGGAGGGGCGAGAGGGTAGGGGGGGAGGAAGTCCATGTGGTGGGGGAAGCCAAAAGGGAGGAGGAAGTGTAGAGAGGACAGAGACAGACACACGGAGAAGGGAGACTATGAGAAAACAGCAGACAGAGGGAGAGCAGGCGGGCGGTGGCTGCATGCTCTGGTGTGGAATAGAGAGGAGGAGACAGGAGGACTGTGGGAGGGGGAGGATGAGGTGGAGGATGAGGTGGTGGATGAGGCTGCAGTGTGGACACACCTGCGTCGCTCAGTCATAAACAAGAAGACAGGGATGTTAAACCCACTGCTGTGTCATGGCTATGGGCTCTGGCCCCTCTGCCATACGGAATGTAAAGGACATTCCAGAACCTTTTGTCCAAACGGAACATTCCGGAACAAACATGTAATGCCTCTGGCTTCAGTGTGGCTTTCACAGTGGTGTTGCCTGCAACACACCTTCAACAAACACCACAAAGGTGGATTAACAGCAGAGACAAAGCGAGAGATCAGCCAAACTGATCAACCTCTTAAAGTGCCTTTGCCTACTCAACGCTTTGGTATCAGCTTCAGTAGAATCAGGAAATCATTTGGTTACAATGAGCCTTGGCGACCTTGTAGCCCCTCTAAGTGGGGGGCCCTTGGCCAGTCCTAAGGACTACACAGGCACAGACAGCTGCCCAGAGCTGAAGAGAGAGAGAGAGGGGGGGTGTCTCAGCCCTGGGGGGCGGTCTGCCCTAAGAGGTGGTGAGGGGTCTTACAGGGGTTTGGGAGTTGATGGGGGAGGGGCCATGTTGGAAGGGGTTGGGGCTGGCGTGTCCGTCCGGCGTAGCGGGGGAGGTGCTCGGCCGGACGCGGGACAGAGGCTGGATGGCCCCCGGCCTCGTCTGCAGGAACACAAACAAACAAACAGTCACTTCACTTCCAGTAAACAGTCAGCATCACTGCCAAACAAATGAGCTCAAAACAGAAAAGATAACATCGCAACAAACACAGAACCTACATCACACACTTCTAGAATAATAAACAACAACATGTGACCCAGCAGCAGTAATGGTAATGATGATGCATGTGTTGGTGTCTCTAGGACAGGATGTAGAGAGATGTCATGTGATGTCATTGTCACTCACTGATGAGGAGGTCTCCTTGGCAGTGGAGTTGGAAGTGAAATGGATGCTGGCCTGGAAGACAACATCAGAATGTGTTGACCATGTTGCCTTGCATGAGCCCCAGTCTCACCTGCACACAGGCTAGCTTCTCAACACAGTGTTCCTCAAACACATACACAAACCACCAGGCCAAACCTTTAGATTCAGCCCCATTCCTATAGTAGTCTACATGCACACAGCATAACCAGCACATGGACCAGACTGCCATATCTGTCCTGACCTGAAGGTGGAGCCATACTCTCAGCAGGCCACAGCAGCAAAGCTTTTGTATTACACAGCATTAATCCTATGGACAGGTTACATAGCCAACATGGGCTTATACAGTATCCTAGAGAAGACACCAGTCACACTCATTAGCGTTTCTTGATCTAACTCATGTTTTAATTCACAATAGTTACCACAAACCTGTCACTGACTATCAGGCACGCTGACTCCACTAGATGATCTAACGATCATGATCTAAGTCTAGTTCTGCAGGAAGCGTCCAGGGGTCAGTAGGTGAACATGGAGGTCAAGCAGAGGCATGCTTTCACCACTGGCAGGACCCGGCGTCGGGCCACTTACGAAACGAGTCTCTCTGCCCCCACCCAGGGAGCTGGAGGAGGAGGAGAGAGAGCTGGGCTGGGCGAGGGGTGGAGGAGGAGGAGGAGATGAGGGTCAAGGTATACGTACAGCTTGGTACTACACTGTGTCTACTCTGTTTATCCAATGATGAAAGACAGATCAGTCGAATCTGATCTGTCTATCTAAAAGACTAATGGAAAATCAGACCAGAATAGAGAGGGTGTGGAAGCGGGGACAGTGATTGCGTAAGGGATGAGGTGGATCTTGACTGACAAGTGTGTGTGTGGGTGTAGCTTACCGGCTGGATGCTGGGGGAGTAGGGGGCATCTCTCACTGGGCTCTCAGTCCTCTGGGGTTCATTGGAAGGTGCCTAGAGATAACCCAACACACACACACACTTTGAGCAGCCGTTCTCACGTCTATCTGGTCCATTAGCCAGTGCTGTGACAGGAGGAGGAGGGGGGATTTGTGCAAACAACCGACAAGAAAAACAACAAGGATTTCTGCCTTTAGTTACAGAGCTGTTGGAGATGTAGACAGTAGGATCGACCCCCCAGTCTCCTAGGACCAGTCTTCCTCTCTTCACTGCACACACTCCTGCATGCTGCTCTCCTGTATGTGCTCCTGACCAGTCTCATGTTGCTTCATTCTCTGGATGTCAGCACAGAGGCTGCAGGGCCTCACAGATGCCAGCCTCACATTCCTGACGAAGCTGGACAGCCAGCGGGAGCACCGGCCTGCAGAGCGGCCCAGGGGGATGGAACCGCTAGCCTGGTCCCTGGCCCTGCCAGCTAGTCCCTAGCTCTGCCAGCTAGTTCCTGGCTCTGCTACCACAGTGCTCTGAATCGCTAGCCTGGTCCCTGGCTCTGCTACCACAGTGCTCTGAACCCTCAAACAGAAAATGGGCTCTGGGTCGATGCGTCCCCACTGTGGTAAGATCAGACCTGAGAGTACCAACAGTTTTTTGACGACAGGATTTCCTTTTTCTGTTTGAGTTCTCATCCAACTCCAGTTCCTAACAGAGACATTTTTGATTTTACACGCATGTTCTGTGTGTTCAGTTTCTCCATCGCCACATCACACCCACATGCTGTTCTCATTACCTGGTTTGTTAGTTTCCATTAGAACAGATGACCCCCCCCCCCCCCCCCCGCCCCGACCCCCCCCCGCCCCCCCCCACCCAGTCTAAACTGTCACACAGCTGCTCGTTTGTCACGTGGCTGGACGAGACGAGGCGCAGGTGGAGGAGTGTTATTGGACTTCCGGCCGCTGTGACATCACACCATGCTGCTTCAAACCCACACTCAGGCCTCTTGCCTTGTTGAACAACCATGGCTGCAGCTGTCCCTGTTTTCCATAGCCCACCGGAGGCCCTGATAGGATGCGCTCCGAAGACGGGCGGCCCTTGCCCTTGCGATTGGCCACCAGGAAAGGGTTTTCGCTGAAGCAGATTGGCTGAGAGTCCACCAGGCATTCTTCTTCCTCTTCTTCACCGGTCAAGGGCGGGACTTCCTGTCTGGCTGAGGGCGCCGAGTCAGCTTGTTGTTGCTGGGAGGGGGGGAGGGGTTCCCTCTCTGTACTCAGAGGGGGGGCGGTCTGACAGGGAGGAGGGACATGGGAGTCCATGTAGAGAGAGGTGGAGGGTTGACCCAGGCCAAAGCCCAGGGGCTCTAAGGGGACCGGCATGGGGGTGTCCATGTTATCAGCCTCACTGGGAGAGAGAGAGAGCTGGGGAGGAGGCTGAGAGAAAGAGAGAGAGAGCTGGGGAGGAGGCTGAGAGAAAGAGAGGGAGAAGAGGGGGAGGAGAGGGGGAGATGCAGTGAGACTGAAATGATAGGTAGCAGCTAAGACTGAGCAGCAGGAGAGATAGAAAGGGGAACAGAAGCGATAGCAGCTCTCTCAGAGATAAGAGAGAGCAGGGAAAAGATGGTGAATACTGAAGATAGACACACTAGACATGAGGCATGTACAGTAAACACACACATCCGAAAATAACGCTAACTATCAGTGAAGTGGAACACTTCACACTCATTAGCGTCTGGGTGAAGTGGAACACTTCACCCAGCACACGGTTCTCCTGCCTAATACTGTGCCTCAAAGTTCCTCATGTGGGGAACTAGTGATTCTAGAACACAGCTGTTATTCCTCTGCACCATGGCTGGGGAGGGTTGGACAAGCACAACATTGTTGTCTGACAAACTGCAGTCTGTCGATCAGTTCCAACACCAATACAAATCAAAACAGGATTAAGCCGGCCAAATACACAAAGGTTTGAAAGGTCAGCATGTATAAACTGAACCCATGCGTTGATCTAGCTGTATCATGGCGATGGCAGGCTTAGTGACTAGGACTAATGCCCTGGCATTGGTCACCATGACACGGCTCCAGCTGTCACAGGACACAACTTCTAAGAACTGGCATTGTGACACATCGTATGAAGGTTCTGGACAAGGCCGTTGTGTGGCCTGCAGCATTGGGGTCAGTGGGGCGGAATGTGAACCAGTACTTTTTTGGCCGAGGTACAGAAGACAGTGGGGGACAGCTGGGAATAGGGGGGAGGGGGTGATGCGTTGGAGGGGGGTGCAAACATGCCAGCATACCATCACCATGAGCTGGCAGCCAGGGAAGCAGGAAGGGGCGGAGCTAGGAGGAGTCACCGGCTAAATGGGCGAATGACACTGCACGCACTTTTTTTTACAGCGAGAACAGAATCTCAGGATCTCTACAAGACAGTGCCACAAACATGGCAGCCTACTTTGGTTTATGCATTCATTATTTCCAACATTCAGCCGAATCCATGTGAATGACAGGACGGAGTGAACAATCGAGCTAATCAAGGAATGAAAACGAATGAACCAACAATTCAGAACCAAAGACCAAACGGTCATTCTGTTGTTTCTAGCTCTTTCCATCCTACGGTATCTACATGGTTACTGTCTGTCAAACTACCGTCTGTACTGCACAGCCCAGCCCGGCCCAGTATAGGAACAGCTGCAGGCTAACATGGCCCACTACAGACTTATAGAGAACACAACCATAGGAAACGAAGTCTTAACAGTAACCAAATGATATTCAGAACAGATAGAGGACATTACACAACCATTGGAGCTTAACGCCTCAGTTCCACAGACTGATGTCAGTACTACACATATATGACAGAGACAGAGGTAAGGTCCCCAAGCCAGCCACACGACATCCTACACACGACAGAAGAGAGAAGGAAAGAGAGGAAAGTGAAGCGGTATGGGGAGTTCATACGCCTCTTCAAGAGGAAAGAGAAAGCAGGTTCTGAAGAGAGCGGGGGGGGGACAGAGAGCTGCTCTCCCCAGTCATACTCACTCTGGTCTGCAGACAAGACTGGAACCAGGACCAGAGGCTGCAGTACAGTACAGTACAGTAGGTCCACGCACATGGAACTATTCCAGGGACAATGGCCGCCCGCACTGGGACACTTTTCCATGTCTGGTGGGTGGAGGGGGGGGGGGTCTTCCCCTCCCTTTCCAAGCCTGAACCCACCCCCCTCCTCCACACACCCTCCAATCCCAGCCGGGGCCCGAGTTTAAAATAGAGGCTGAGAGGGGGGGCAGCCAGCTGGCCCTTGCCCCCCCCTCACTCCTCTCCCTATCAGCTCAGAGTCTGGAGAAAAGAGCTTTGAGGACTGAAGGGCCTCTCCTTCCCCACACCAACTATTTTAGCTGTGGAAGTGGTTGCTGCTAATGCTTCTAGCGTTTGAAGGCATGTCTCTCTCCCTGCCATCCAGAGCCTCTTGAACAGCCTGTTCTTGGGGTTTGTTTGGTCATCCTAACTCTCTCAGTGGGTCCTTTCTTCAAGGCTGACAGCTGGGTTGCTGTGAGGTTCCTTTTTCCCGGGGGAGGCAGGTGACTGGGAAGGGCTCATGTTGTCCAGAGTCTTTGGGAGTGAGGAAGGCAGGACTCAGGGGGTTTGTGTTTGGACATCAACATGTTTTCGACTTTGTGTGTGTGTTCACATTCCCCCTTCAGTGTACTGAGGCACCTGCTTAGGCAGGGGTCAGAGGTCAAAGAGGAGTTCCCAGGGGAAACACACAGTGGATTCCAAGAGAGAGACAGAGCAGAGGGTGGGTGCTGGCTATTCTGGCGCTGAAGGCCAATTCCAACACGTGTACAAGATAAGAAATCCAGACATTTGACAGCCCTGCCTAGGATTACAGGGACTAGAACCCAGCCGTAGATCATGTAGAGGTAACATCTATGTTTAAACTAGGCCTCAGGGTATGAATTCCAGTTTAAACAGCAGCTAGCTTGTATCCAAACCCTGCTCTCATCCCCTCCATTCACATCAAAAACCCTCATCCTGAACCCAGAGTAAAGAATAGGTCCTCACCCTGTTGACCTTCTGCAGGCTGGTGGTGGGCAGGGCTGCCAGGGTCCTGTAGTCCAGCTTCAGAGGACCTGAGCTCAGGCTCTGAGGAGAGAGAGCAGAGCACGCGGGTGAGACTCGCCCACCTGGAGACCGTGACTCACTCAGAGACACGCTCTCATCTGTCAGCCGTCTGGAAGGAGGTGAACAAGCACTGAAGCCCCGCGCATTCACAGACAACGCAGACGCTTCCTGGTAGCTCCTGAGGGTCAGGCTGCTCCACCTGCCCTGCTTGGTAACCCCCTCCCCCCACACCGCTCCCCCACCCCCACCTCCACTCTCCAGGTGGACAGGGAGGAGTCAGGCTCGCCTGCCCGGAGAGGGGCGGGGCGGTGGGTGGGGTGGGGGCTGGGGAGGCGGGGCATCTCACCTCAGTCTCCTCTTCTAGCAGTCGAGTTGCCTCCTCTCGCTCCAAACGCATGCGCTCCTTCACCGCGGAAGAGGGGGGAGGAGGAGGAGGAGGGAGGAGACAGCCACACCCAGCCACACACACACAATGAGGATGCAAAGAGAGGTGAAAGGACGAAGGGATGCGCGGAGTCAATTGAACGGTGAAAAGGAAGAAGGAATGAATGGATATGGAATGGTGGATCCAAACACGGTGTGGAAGAAGGGAGGGATAAGAAAGAGAAGAGACAGGATAGATCCACACACGTTAGAAAGTGCTCCGCTCTGGGACGCCGTGACAGAAACCAAACCAGCATGCAAGCTGCAAAGGGCTTCACTATACAAGGCCAGTAAGCAGAGGAGGTCCTACGTAAGACCATCTTTAACAGAAAAGAAGAACCAGAATCCAGCCACTTCCTGTCCTAGCTGCTGACCTTACACAGGCGTTTCCTGTCGCCACTCACCACTTTCTCCATTTCCTCTCTCTCCCACTGTGACGACTCTCTGACCATCTCGGACTCCTGCGCAACACACATACACAGGCTCCTTATCCCACACATTCCTGACTAAAGATGTGTGGATCTGATCAAAACAGGCGATTTGGTTTTGTGGTTGTGGGTGAGGTAAGTGTGTGTGATCAGCAGACCTTCTGCAGGATCTCCATCTCCTCTGGGCTCAGGTCTCGGTCAATAGAGGAGATGCTCTCCATGCTGTTCTTGCGGACGATGTTCCCGGCAAACGGGTTGGCGATGATCCCAGGTGAAGCCTGAACACAGAAACACACGCGTCCATGGTCTGGCTGATGACTACGGTAACCGTGGCCAGAAGACGGTGCCATCTCACCCGTCCGGGCAAACATCCCCCTCTGTAAACACCCCTCCCTCCAATCCATCTCACCTCTACGGTGGAGGCGTTGCCGGGGTCAAAGCCGTCGCACACCAGCATGAGCAGCGTGTCTCCCACGGCGCGGAGCACGCGCACTGCCTCCGTGTGGGTCATCCCCAGCAGGCTGTGGTTGCTCACCTCCAGGATCCGCATGCCCACCTGCAGACGGCCGTCCCTCGCCGCTGCCCCACTCGAGCTCACCTGCAGGCGGACGAACTACGTCAAAACCTCCAAGTAATGATTCAGGCTAATTCAGGGATTATGTATATAAATGAGACGTTCGATCGTTTAGCCGGATAAAAAAAAACGTTGTGGGAACCAGATAAATCGATGAAATGCATCAATCTCCAGTTTGTTGGCATAGCTTGTGATGGGGGTGAGGCACCTTGGAGATGAAGATGCCCTCGTCAGTGGGGTCGAAGGGGTTGCCAGCGTGGCCCTTGGCACCACCACGGATACTGATGCCCAGCTTCTCTCCTGGCTGCTTCAGGATGATTATTTCCTGAGATGGCCCACACACACACACACACACACATCAGACACTGTAGATCATAGTAATACAAGTGTGTGTGTGTGTGTGTGTGTGTGTAGGCTGCTTGTGTGTATTAGAGGGTGTGTGTGTGTCTGTGTGTGTAGGCTGCTTGTGCGTATTAGAGGGTGCGTGTGTGTGTGTGTGTAGGCTGCTTGTGCGTATTAGAGGGTGTGTGTGAGTGTGTGTGTGTGTGTGTGTAGGCTGCTTGTGTGTATTAGAGGGTGCGTGCGTGTGTGTGTGTAGGCTGCTTGTGTGTATTAGCGGGTGTGTGTGTGTGTTTACCTGCATCCCTGGCGGCGAGGGGTCTCTGCGCACCAGCATACGGATCTCCTGCTTATTGGACAGCAGAGCTCTGACAGCTTCCTGGTGGGTGGCGTGTCGCAGGTCGATGCTGTTGACCTCCAGGATACGGTCTCCAACACGCAGGCCGCTCTGGCAGGCCAGGCCATGGGGAATCACCTGACAGAAACCCACATGTGAGAGAGAAGCAGGAGAGAGCGGAGAGAGAGAAAGAAAAAGAGGGGAGGACAGAGAGGAGAGAGAAGAGAGAGAGAAGAGAGAGAGCAGAGAGAAGAGAGGGGGGGGCGGGGGGGAAGTGAGAGAAGAAAGAGAGAGTGAGCAAGAGGGGGGAGAGAGAGAGAGAGAGGAAGAGAGAGAAAGTAAAAGAAAAGGGAGAGGAGGATGAGAGAGGAGACTAGACAAGGTAGACAGAGAGAGAGAGGAGGACTTTCACAAGCAGCACCTTAGAGATGAACACCCCTGGTTCACTGATCCCAAATGGGTGGCTGGCGTGGTCGCTGCCTCCCACAATGCTCAGCCCAAGAGGGCCTCCTGCCTTCACCAACATCACTTCCTATGGAGACAGGAAGACGAGGACTTAAGACTATAAACTTTGCTCCAAAGTGGAATAAGAACAAAACAAGGGAGGCTAAGGAGGGGGCTAAAACAGACCACATTCAAATCTATCAGACCCCAGGTCAGGTGCACCACAGTCCTAGTCTACTGGACAGTACTGTGCTCTCCAGGAACAGGGTGGGAGAGCCTAGCTCTGCAGTAGCTAACAGGCTAACAAGGAGACCTTCTCAGCCCTCATACCGTGCACCATCTTCTCTGGAGCTGGACAGCGTTAGAGGAGAGGACCAGAACACTGATTACAACTGGAGCTTCAACTCCACAGCTCCTTCCCTCTCCCAGTATAAGCAGTTACCCATTCCTCTCTGTACCTTCACCTACCCACAAGTCCTGGCCCTTATCCTTTCCTATCCAGCCTCACCTCTATGGGGTACTCATCCTCCAGCGGCTGGCTCAGGTGGTTCCCGTGGGGAGAGAGGCGCTCGTCGGTGGGGTCCTCCTGGTCGGGGGAGTCGGAGGGCTCTGGAGGTGGAGGGGAGTGTGCGCGGGCGCGGGCCTGGCCAGGGGAGCCCCCTGGGGCTGCCTGGTCCCGCTCCACCAGGAGGGCGATGGTGGGGGAGGTGCCAGTAAGCAGCGCTACTGCCTGGTCATGTCTGGCCTCTGTCATGTCTACACCGTTGATCTGCACCGACAGCAAAACCAACCCGGGCATCAGTCCTACTGGCCAATAAGCACTCGGCTGACTGAGCCCACATTCATTAGGACCGCCCACTCAGGAGTAGCCAGCAAAAATGCATGCTGGGTAATAAGCAGGATCAAATGTGAGTTGGCACATTAACGTCTAGGATTCACAGCTAAACGAGAGAGGAAAAAAAAGGTTCTTTCTTGATGCAAATCCTTAAATATATTTGTAACATCTCACTTAACACTTGATAAAGTATGTGGGGATGTTTCACAGGCATGAGTGCAGTACCAGTGAGTGTGATAAGAGAGCCAGCGCCCTAAGAGGAGGAACAGGCGGTGAGACAGCGAGCAGGGAAGAGAGGAAGGACAGTGGGAGGGGCTAAGAGCTGCCATGTGAGCGCCAAGCTAGCGAGTGTGTGTGGAAGCTGAGGCGAGACGCACGTGACTGACATCATCGCTCGCATCACTGGATCAGAGTGTTCTCTTCTATCTCCTCAGCAGATAGATGAGGGTCTCTCGTCGCCTTTGCTCACTTAAGACACACGGTAGCATCGTTCTGATTGGCCAAATAAGGCCTGGTCTTCAGTCAGCAGAGGAGAGCGGAGGACTAAACTTCTCCTTGAGGTTTTGCCAAAACATATTTTGGTATTTGGTTAGCTTACCCTACACTAGATGTTCCTAATAGGCCAGTCCGTGTGTTGGACTGATGCGCAGGTGTCTACCCGACTTACTAAAGACCTGAGGGAGACACACAGAAGCCAGCACTGACCCTTCAGTACCGGCTCTTACCATTGGCTGATTAGATGCTGCTGCGCCTGCTGCCATGGTAATACATGCGGTTACCATGACAGCAGGCACAGAGGCCCCTGTCCCCTCCCCTCCCAACACCACACCCATCACCAAGCAGGCAAGGAGATGGTTTGTGCATTAGTGGCCATGCAGAGACAGAGAGAAGGGGGAAGGGGGGGGATAGGGGGAGGGAGTGCGTGAGAGACAAAACATGTGAGGGAGCAGAGAGATTTCCTGAAGCCACTTCCTAGTTTCCCTCAGAAGAGGAAGAGGAGGAGGAGGAGAGACGATTAGGATTCAGACAGCAAGCCACATGTTACAAGACTGGAATGCGTGGGTACAGAACACAGGTCAACACAGTAGGAGAGAGATGCACCACCCGGAATCAATGCACATGTGCACAAATCATGGTGAACTGAACAATCGTGTTCCCATGCTACATGCAGGCAGGCTAGGACAGACCAAGCAAAGCTAAGTTAGGCCATGCCAGAACAGTCTAGACCAGCTTCATCAACACACACAGAGAATCCCCTACACTAGTGGGCTCCCTGCGTGTCTCATAGGGCTAGCCTGGGCTCGGGCCACGGGGGTTTACAAACACAGAAACACTCTGCTTCTGAGGAGTTCTACCATGGAGGACTTTGCTGAGAGGAAGTAGTTACCTACTTCAGCAGCAGAGTGCGTGAGAGGACAGGAGGGAGAGAGGGACATGTGTGTCTGGTAGCTGAGGGCAGTTTGTTTGAGCACTCAAGAAGACATCATGCTTCTATTTCTAAAGGTGGTGCTAAACGAGTGCTTCCAAAACAAACGCGCCCAATCGTTAAAAGGAGTCAGTGAGTTTTTGCTGCAGGACAGGAAGGAAAGGAAGCATCTGTGTGGACGTCAAACAGGGCAGTCAGCCTTGAGCCAGTTGACAGGAGGGGATGGGAGGATGATGGGAGGATGATGGAGGGATGAGGAGGAGGTGTGGAGGTGTTACTCACAGAGAGGACCCGGTCTCCTACTCGCAGTGTGCTGTCTCTGTGGGCGGCCCCACCCTCGGCGATGCGGGAGATGTAGATGGCCTGGGAGAGAGAGGAAGGAGAGATGGACGACAGAGAGAGAGAGAGAGAAACAGAGAGAGAGACAGAGAGAGCGAGAGAGAGAGAGAGAGAGAGAGAGAAACAGGAGAGAAACAGAGAGAGACTAGGAGAGAGGGAGAGGAGTGCGAAGGACAGAGAGGAGAGAGAGACGAGAGAGAAGAGAGATGGAGGAGGGAAAAGAGAGAAGAGATGAGAGAGAGAGAGAGAGAGCGAGAGAGGAGAGATGAGGAGGGAAGAGAGAAAGAGTATGGAGGAGGAGAGAAGAGAGAAGAGAGAGAAGAGCGAATGGAGAGGGATAGAGAGATGGAGGAGAGAGAGAGAGGAGAGAGCGATGGGGAGGGAGAGAGAGATGGGGGAGAGAGAAGAGAGATGGAGGAGGGAGAGAGATGGAGGAGTAGAGAGAGAGAGGAAGAGCGATGGATGGAGGGAGAAGAGAGAATGGAGGAAGAGAGAGAAGAAGAGGAAGAGAGATGGAGGAGGGGAGAGAGAAGAGAGAGAGAGAGACTACTCAGCACATAGATATCAGGAGAGGTAAGATGCAGTGGACAGTCTGGGACACTGGCTGTTCATACACACATGAAGTCACCAGTAGATTATAAATGCTCCATCTAAAGAAATGGGGTTAGATGATATTCAAGTCTTCCTAGCCTGCAGTCTTGATTGGAAACTGTTCCTATCTAAGGAGAAACTGACAGGGGAGTGCAGAAACAGGCTGCAAATCAGCCAGCCAGTATGGTGTGTTGTGTGTGTGGGGGGGGGGGGGGGGGGGGTTGCCAGAGGGTCAGCAGGGACAATATCCCATGATGATGAGCTCACACAGTCTAAATATAAACCTCATTCGAGGTCATAAACCAGTTAATACAGCTAGCTTGGATCTCCGAGAGATTTTTGAACATCGAAATAGGCCGACCCCCATCGTCTCTAGACGACAGCGGGCAAACTCAGCCTCTCCAATAAACACAAAGCAGCACTAATGTCATTCCAAACAGAATCTAACCCACGGCTAAGCAGTACAGTTTCACAGAGCAGGGCAGAGCCACACTAGCGTGACCTCGTGTCCTTAGACTGGCCTCGTCTTGAGTCCCATCGAGCCTGCAAGGACAACACCCACACCCCCACCCCCACACCCACCCTCCATGAATCAAATGTCAAACGAGCTCAACATCCATGCCTTACGATCACAGATCATTCTGACAGTTAAAACAGCACAGAGCCCAGGTAAGCCTTCCAGTAAACTCACGGTTTCTCAGTATTCCAGGTGTGTGCTCTTCCTGGCTTACTAGGCTGTCTGAACAGTGTGTGTGTGTGTGAGTGAGAGTGCTGCTGCATGAAGCCAGCCAATGATGTGGCCCAAAAATACAATCACCCCCCCACCACCCCAACCCCCTCCCCGTCACCCAAAAACGATCAGGTGTCAAGGCTTGCTATTCATATGTCTCCTAGACGATGGATAAATACACAGTGGTTTTTAAAAACAGCGTCAGGGGGGTTAGGATACCACCTAGAGGACTGGCTGATCACAGAACAGGAGGGTTAAATCACCTCACTGACCTCACCTCATCACACTGCTTAAGCTCATCCTCAACCCGTTCCGCTTCTACGACTGACCAACCTATGCTTGTGTCAACTGCTGGTGGTCCGCCTGAAGCCCCTTCCTACAGGAGGCGGGTAACCCGACACCATGCGTGGTGTTCCACCGAGGACCTGGCTTATGAAATATTCATCCCACAGAGCTGCTGGAGCCCCAACACCTCAGGCATATGCCGGCAACTATAGACTCGCTCGCGCACACGCACGCACACACACGGCTGGCACTGTGTGTGGCTGCCAGGTGTTCTAGTTGTACTTTAGCTTTACTCAGAAGGTACATGTGTCTGTATTGTGGGATGAAACTGGAATCTCCACCCGTGTGTGTGTGTGTGTGTCTCTCACCGTGTCACCCGTACGGAAGGCGGTGGAGCCCTTCCCCCCGGCTATGCTGAAGCCCAGGCCCTTGTCGTTGCGGACCAGGCAGGTGGAGAGACGGTGGCGGGGGGTGGGGGGGCTGGCGTCCATGAGGAAGGGCACGCCGCTGCTGCGCCGCTCCCGGGGGAAGTAGTCGTCCTCTGGCCTGAGGGGCGTGGTGGTGATGGCGTTCTCCGGCTCCACCATGTGCTCCCGGACCACCGTCATGGAGACGGAGGAGCCCGAGCTGCGGAGGGCCTCCACCGCCGTGTGGTGCTCCGCCCCGTGGAGGTCCACGCCGTTCACCTGGAGGACGGACACAGGCAGGCGGAGAGAAGTCACAAACACATCCAGTTTGAGGTGGTGGGACCGAGAGACAAAGCACGAGTGTGACACACACCTCCAGGAGTTTGTCCCCAACCTTGACCCCGGCCCTGGCTGCAGGTCCATCCTCAGACACTCTGGAGATGAAGATCCCCTGCAGACACACAGACCCCCACGACCACGGTCAACCTCCACGGTCAGCCCCCCAGATCAGCTATGCATTGTAGCGTGTCAAGGAACATCAGGGCAGAGCTCCTTTTCCTACCTCGTCGTCTCCCTTGTAAGGTGTGGAGCCCCTCCCTCCAGCTATGCTGATGCCCAGGCCCCCTGTCTGTCGCAGGATAGTCAGGGTGTGCTGCATGGGGGGGGACACGTAGGGAGAAGGGAGGGTCAGCTTATCTGGGAGTGTATGTGTGGGGGGGGGGGGGGACTTTAGTACCCCGGCCCTCAGGCCTGGGGAGGAGGGCCACACATGAGCCCTGAGCCTCCAGACAGGGTCCCTACCAGCGTGCACGCACGCGTGTGTGTCTATGTGTCTGTGTGTCTGCGTGTGTGTCTGTGTGTGTGTGCGTGTGTGTGCGTGCGGACTGATTTCCGTTGTCCATGTAGTGGTTTCTAAGTTCGTAGATGAGTGACCCCTGCTCCTGACGACTGACTGCCATTCAGAGAAGTCAATCCAGTACAACTGAAGACAGGCAACCAGGCAGACAGACACACAGACAACACACATACATCTCCAGGCTAACCTCAACTCAAGAGGGGTGTGTTCACCACACTGTGTTGACATTAGCCCAGACACATGAAGGGGGAAGCGGTGACGAAACGACATCATACATGTAGTACAAACAGGTGAGACGCAGCTGTGCTGGGGAGAGATAGGTCTTTAACACAACAGGTCACGGGACTATGACCACACATAACAGATAACATCTTAACATGTACGTGTGTGTGTGTGTGTGTCAGACTAGATGTGTGAATGCTGTAAGCACAAGCCATGCAGAGAGTGGGAGAAAGTGGGGATGAGGGTGAAAGATGAGTGTGGGAGTGGGGGGAGAGTAGAGAGGTGCGGGGTGTCTGGGCGTGGGAGGCGGAGGGTGGAGGAAGAGGCCCAGGTGGTCTTTGTCCACGTCAGAGTGAGGTTCTGCTCGCTCGCCAGCGGTCGCCTCTGTGACACGGCCATCCAACAACATCCAGGCATGAACGCGTCGTACGCCATCAAGCATCGCTAACCACTCCTTAAGTGTCCTCAGTTTAGCACCCAACACACACACACACACACACACTCGCACACACACACACACGCACGCACACACACACACGCACACACACACACACAGGCCTCCACAAGCACACACCAGAGAGGCTACTCTGTTTCCCCAATAGGTGACAAGTTGTGCGAAGGACAAAACATCCATGTCATGTGTGGACATACTAGGACACATACAGTTCAACATGAACACAGATACAAAAGGCGCTTCATCTAGCTAACCAGATGCAGGAAGGGTTTCGCTAGTTATGCTCCAACGCAGAATCTGACTTTCAAAGTCCTCTTGTTGGCAGTCTTGTGGGCATGACCCTGGAGGATTGGGAGTGGAGGGAGGGAGGGGGGGTCTGTGTGAACTCCCCCCCCTCCTCCTCCTCACCCTCATCAAAGCCCAACCCTGTCCAGCCACTCCCAGCCACACATCCTGAACAGGGGATGGAAAGGAGGCAGAGAGAGAAAAGAAGACAAAAGGGTGGAAGAGAAGAAAGACGAGTCCTAGCTTGGAAGAACCTGTTTGCTGGGTGGAATAATGTGCTGGTGTCATCGCTAGCAGATCGCTAGCAGATCGCTAGCAGCCCAGGGAAGGACAGTTAGGTCCAGCTACCTCAAGAAAAAAGCCCATTTGGGTGGAGGAGGGGAAATATACATTTTATTCACGAACGCTAACCTCCACCCACTTCCCAGTGTAGAACTATGCCACTATCCACTATGACGCATGAGATGACTTGTTACGCTAGCGCCGCTACGACATCGCCCCCTACAGGTTCTCTCACGCTAGTGCTCCAAGGGTGAGTTGAGATGAGCGTTTCCCTGGCGATTGGCTTGGATTAATCATGGATTTCGGTGAGTCGTTGTTTTGGGTTGGTGTGGTTGTCTTGCCCCTCCCCCCCTCAGGGAGCAGGTGAGAGCGTGGGTGATGGGTGAATGAGTGGGGGGAAGAGAGAGAGAGGGGGGAGTGGATGGGAAAGAGAGTAGGTACAGACCTCTTCCTCCTCAATTCGAGCAGGCTCAATCAGCAGATTATTGACTTGATCAAATGACACCCCCTGTTAGGACAGGAACCAGCGAGAAGCATGCAGATTAGTGAGGCCAAAATAACAAAATATGCACTCGCATCCTCCAACCAAAAACTCCAAAAAAGAGGATAAATTAAAACATTATACACACACTTCAAATAACGATATCACACACACACACATACATACATCACGGCCACACGTGTCCATTTTTGATAACTTGTGTAAAAGTCCCTTTGGCTGCATCTCCACCAAAGGCTTACAGTGTGTGGATCTGGCCTTTTCAATTAGTGGTCCAAAAAGAACCAGGACAGCAGGCCCACGCTCACACATCCACACCCAGACACCCCAAGCAGAACCAGGCAAAGGTAAAAACTCGAGACCCAGGATGAGACCAGCTCCAGGCCCCACAGGGACACCAGCTCAGGGGCAGAGAGGGGAGTGTGGGGTAGGAGCAGGGGAGCAGCTACTAAACCAAAGTACCCTCCACCCTTAGATCACCCTTAGTGATAAATCATCACAAACATGATTTTGCTTCAGCAGTTATGCTAGTATACATGTGTGCAGCAGATTACTTTGATTTCAAAGTACCTTTTCACCAATTACTGCGTAAATACATTTTTTTTAAATCAAATAGTTTAAAAAAATCATCCAACTGCCATTGCAGTAGAGCAAACTCAACATCTACTGACATCACGTCATTTACACTGTGCATCCAGAAACCATTTGAACTCCCATCAGCTGTGGTAGTTAGTCATCTGTATAATCACGTACAGTCGTTACATCGCTACATGTAAAGGCCCCCTAGGTCTCGATATTTCCAACTGAGCAGCTCTGTCACCCAAAACACTGGGTTGGTTTGAGGACACAAACACACACTCTCACACAAACACACACACACACATTCATCAGTCTGTGTTAGTTAGCAGTTGTCAGATGATCGCCAACATGATTTCCACTACCATTCCAGATTGAAAGGTGCTCAATTTAACCAAAAGCAGTTTACAGCAACCACAGCTCTCACACAGTCATCCTCTATGTCTCTTTAATATACACTCTCACACAGTCATCCTCTATGTCTCTCTAATATACACTCTCGCACAGTCATCCTCTATGTCTCTCTAATATACACTCTCTCACAGTCATCCTCTATGTCTCTCTAATATACACTCTCACACAGTCATCCTCTATGTCTCTCTAACATACACTCTCACAGTCATCCTCTATGTCTCTCTAATATACACTCTCACACAGTCAGCCTCTATGTCTCTCTAACATACACTCTCACACAGTCATCCTCTATGTCTAATATACACACTCTCACACAGTCATCCTCTATGTCTAATATACACTCTCTCACACGAGGCAGGTCGAGGGGAAAGACAGTCCGTTAAAAACAGGAGACAGCAAACTATGTGGTGAGGAGCAGAGTAACTGGAATGGACAGAGGTGTGGTAGGGGCGGGGCTATAACCCCTCTGAGGGAGGGGCTGGAATCGGGGGCGGGGATCTGTCATTTGACGTAGGAAATTGCTCTTTTCTTATTGGTCCATATGAGCCAAGGAGAGTAAGAATGATGAATTAACCAATAACGACCTGTAGTGACGTCATTGTGTGTCATTTTTGGTTAACTACAACTTTTGTAGTGTACCATTCTCTGTGTCATGATAATGTGTGGTCTGGCCTTCATCAAAACATGGCTGGGAAAAGGAGAGGAGGTAGGAGCGCATGTGGAGTTGGTGGAGGGAGGGAGGAGGGAGGGGGAAGAGGGGGAGGTATGGCAGCAGGTAGCAAGCCTGCAGTTCTTTGAGGCTGAGAGCCAGGGAAGGAGATGGTGTGCAGATGAGTGGGTGTAAGAACAGCAAACTGCCACCAGGGGACATTGTGCTCTGAGGAGAGAATACTAGAGTGTAGCGAGAACGCTCTTGATAGGACTTGGAAGGGCTGTAGATCATCCATGACTCGTATACATTGTTGGCCAGTGACTTCTCGTCACTGCAAGCGCATTCTCATGACAACTCCCAGTAAAAAATCGTTTTTCTTTCCTTCCTTCCTTCCTTTCTCCTCTCTGGCTACAAGGTTTGATTTGCACAGCACTGCATGCGATGGTATCCCCCTGACATCCACGTGCGGTGAGAAGTCCAAACTGAGTGCAGGTTGCAGAGGGACAGAGAGACAGGTAAGGTAGGTGGCTTCTATGCATCTTGGTGTCTCTAGGCTACATAGAGGCAGTGTGCAGGCCAGGCTCCAGGCCCGAAGGCGAAAAGCTCAGCGTGTGACAGGAAAGACCTGCTGTATCGTGTGTCTATGCATGTGTTAAGAAACCAAACAAATCCCCCCTCCCTCCCTCCCTCTCTACCTCCCCCCCCTCTCCCTCTACCTCCCTCTCCTTTACCTTAACAGGCTGCAGGGAGGAGTTGACCTGTAGGTGGCGGCTGTTCTCCAGCTCTGCCATCTCTACCCTGTGATGTCGCTGTGGGGTGATATTACACTCTTCCTCCTCCTCCTCCTCCTCCTCGTCCTCCTCCTCGTCTTCCTCCTCCTCAGGGGCCTGTGTGGGAGGGTGCAGGCTGTTGGGGGTGAAGCCCTGCAGCAGAGCTGCCACCGCCTCAGGCTGGGGCAGCTTGTTGATCTTGAAGTGCTTCTTGTAGTGCGGCGTGTCTTTCCTGATCAGACGCTGTTTCTCCGAGGAGAACGCCGCCCGTCGCTCCTCCCTCTCCTCCTCGTCCTCACTGCGCTCGCCGTCCTCCTCGCCGTCCTCCTCCCCGCCGCGGATGATGGGCTCCTCCGCAAAGTGCACTGTGGGCTGGGGGTTGGAGCGTAAGTACGAGTAGAGTAACTGCCAAGCAATGGCTGGAACAAACAGAGTGTAGGTTGGATTGGAACGTGAGCGTTTCAGTGACCTCACCTCAATGTATTCAACCTCCATCTCATCCAGCTCCTCCTCCTCGCGGGCCCGAGCATCCACAAGCTCCTCCCCCATGGGGATCAGGCCCCGCCTCTCCTCGTGGGAGTTGGCTGATGCCGTGCTGTTGGACGCCTGAGAGTCGTGGCTCTGATTGGACAGACCACTCAGCCGCTTCTCCTGCAAACAATCAATCACATGAGGCTTGGGGATGCGTCTGTGTGAGGCTGTCCATGTGCATGTGAGAGCGAGTGTGTGTGAGTGTGCGTGTGTGAGTGTGTGTAGGAGTGTGAAACCTCTGCTCCGGGAGAGTCCAGTTCTCCATCAGGCCTGGCAGAGTAGGCCTCATTCCTCCTCTCCTCTATCACCTTCTTCATCACCTTCAGCTCACTGGGGTGGGGCGTGGCCCTGCGCTGCAGACCCTGGGGTGACACACGCACACACACACACACAGGCAGGTAGTCAATTAAACGTGCAGGCATAAATCAAGTCACACACAAAGAGAAGCCCTTGGGGCATCAGATAAGAACTTACCAGTCATGGACTAGCTACTGCATGGCATGTAGATACACACACACACACACACACAGATCTACTGACAGCTAAGAGTCACTGTGGTAGACAGATTGCGCTCTGTATCTCTCCATGGACCTATCCCCTATCCGCCAGGGCTTCTTTTCTTACATTTCTATTCCTTTCTGAGAGTAACGGCTTCTGGTTCAATTCCAATGAGGATTTCCCTTAGAGCGGCTGAATTCCAGCGCTCCTCAACAACCCTCCATGACTGTTCCCTTCCCCTTGTCCTCTGTGAGCCACACAGCTGAGGACACTGTGGAGGTTTCCTAGGAGACGACGACAGGAAGTACTCCCCGGTCCGGCCTGCCGGGCAGGCGGCTCACTCACCCTGCGCTCCGCCGCCGCCTCATCATCCTCCTCCTCGCCCTTGGTCTCGTCCTGGAACTGGATGACGGACACGCGGTTCAGGTTGCTGTCGGTCCAGCTGTCATCCACGCTGTTCTGGAGCAGGTTCTCTGGAGCAGAGAGAAGGCACACAGTCACGCTCACCACACGAACCGCTTCCTGTTCCATCGCAGAGGAACAGTGTGATGACACAGCTAAAAGAAATTTGATGATGATGATGATGATGGTGATGAAGGGAAAGATGAGGGTGATGAGCCAGGGCGCTGAGGGAGGACTCACCCAGGCTGGGAGACGGCTGCTGGGGTAGCAGGTAGCAGGTCAGAACCTTCTCCCCGGTCCGCTCGTCGTCCTCTGTCTGGAACTTGAGCATGGGCTGGGACTGGTTCTCTGCTAGCCACATGGCCTTCAGGTTAAGGTTGGCCAGAGCGAACGGAAGGTTCTGGAGTCTAAGGGAAAGGTGGGGGTTTAGACCAGCGGGTGAAATAAGGAGGAACACAGACCAGTAAATGATAAAGCCTGGAAAAAAGCTACATAAATATATCTGCCTCTAACCAGAAGTACCTGACCTTCAAATGAATATGTTTACTTTGACTAATCTAAACAACCTTTAAGGCAACCTGAGAGGTTTACTCAAGGCCTGACTGAACAGTGAGGCAGCATGTGAGGTCTGCAGCAGGGAGCTGTGGAGGAGGTTACCTGTTCCCTGCCACATCCAGCACGTGCAGCTCCGTGGCGTCGGCCAGCTCTGCGGGCAGCTTGGACAGCCTGTTGTCCCTGAGGGAGAGCACGTTGAGGCTGGCCAGGCCACCCAGCTCACTGGGGACGCTGCCCAGACGGTTCTTGTCCACGTTCAGGTTGGTCAGCTTCTTTAGCTTGCCCACGGAGCGTGGCAGAGTCTGCCAGGCAGAGAAAATAAGGGAGAGAAGGGGGGAGGGGAGAGAGAGAGAGAGAGAGAGAGGGAAAGAGAGAGAGGGAAAGAGAGAGAGGGAAAGAGAGGGAGGGAGAGAGAGAGAAGGAGAGGCAGAGAAAGAAGGAGTTGGTGTTTACACAAACGTCTCCACACGCACACATACGCTCCAACGTGGTTCAAAGATCTAAGGGAAGGACGCTCTTCTGTCTGTATTCCATCGTGTGCCTGTGGGCTCTGGAGGTGTGGAGGATGTGGAGGTGTGGAGGGTGTGGAGGTGTAGAGGTGTGGAGGATGTGGAGGGTTTGGAGGATGTGAAGGATGTGGAGGGTTTGGAGGATGTGGAAGTGTGGAGGTGTGGAGGATGTGGAGGTGTGGAGGATGTGGAGGTCTGGAGGTGTGGAGGTCTGGAGGTGTGGAGGTCTGGAGGTGTGGATGATGTGGAGGTGTGGATGATGTGGATGATGTGGAGGATGTGGAGGATGTGGAGGTGTGGAGGATGTGGAGGTGTGGATGATGTGGAGGTGTGGAGGATGTGCGAACCTGTAACAGGTTCTCCGTCAGGACCAGCTCGGTCAGGTTCTCACACTCTCCTATGGAGTCACTGAGGTGGGTGAGTCGGTTCTGGTCCACTTTCAGGATAGACAGCTGCTTCAGACTGCCTGAGGACAGAACACCAAAGGGACTCAGGTCACTGGCAACAGCCCTCTATTCCAGTCCACTTACTCCACACTGCTCCTCAACTCTGGAGAGATCACTGATCTGATGGACTAGGATGGTAAAAGCTGGGGAAAGGAGTCTTTGTTTTAGCCTATCCAACACTGTTCGATTAGTGATAACCAGAGTTTGATTAGTGATAACCAGTGTTTGATTAATGATAACTTTAAACACGGTTTCAAGTGGGAAGTGGGTTACTGGGAATTTAACCGGGACTGTGTACGGTAGAACCTTCCTATATACATGAGTCCCAGTCCCCTGCATCCCCAGTAGAGGGCAGTGTTGTTGCATGTAAACCAGAGGGGTATCCCCTTGTCTGCAGTAACAATGGGACAGCCCCTGGGCATGCTTCATCAGCCTGCTTCCTACAGACGCGACACCTAGACAAAGCTGCTCCAAACAGCCTGCTTTACATCCACAATGAAGTTACATGATGATTAAGTTAACAAGGCTCCACACAATAGGATAGATTCCATTATCTCCCTCGCCCCCCCCCCCTTGACTGCCCCTGCCTCCACCCCAACCCCCCCTCTTTCTGTTCACCTATTCCATCAGGGACTAGCCCTCCCTCCCTCCCTGCTCACCTATTCCATCAGGGACTACCCCTCCCTCCCTCCCTGCTCACCTATTCCATCAGGGACTACCTCCAGCAGGTTTTGTGTAAGGAACAGGTCAGTGAGGGCCAGCAGACCACTGAGCTCTGAGGGAAGCTCTTCTAGACGATTCTCAGAGATGTCCAGACACACCAGCCTCCGCAGGTTCCCCAGCTCCTACACGCACGCACACACGCACGCACACACACAGCATCAGTATCTCAGTTGTGTAGGTGTAATGTGTTGATCCAGGTGACAGGTGTGAAGACAGGCTGCTACTCACTGGTGGAAGAGAGGACAGCTGGTTGCGATCCAGCCACAGCTCCCTCAGGTTAGGGAGAGCACCAAGGGTGTCAGGCTGGTGGGGGAGGGGAGGTTGGAGAGAGAGAGAGCAAGAGAGAGAGCGAGAGAGCGAGAGAGCGAGAGAGAGCGAGAGAGAGAGCGAGAGAGAGCGAGAGCGAGAGCGAGAGAGCGAGAGAGAGATCGAGAGAGAGAGCGAGAGAGAGAGAGAGTGCAAGAGAGAGAGAGTGCGCAAGAGAGAAAGAGAGTGCAAGAGAGAGAGAGCGCGCGAGAGAGGGAGAGCGAGAGAGAGTGCAAGAGAGAGAGGGAGCGCGCGAGAGAGGGAGCGCAAGAGAGAGAGCGAGAGAGAGCGAGCGCGAGAGAGAGAGAGCGAGTGCGAGAGAGAGCGGGAGAGAGAGATGGAAAAGAGAACATTATAAACTAAGCAAACAGAGGGCATGTCTGTTATCTTTACACTGTTTTGTTAAATGAAGACAGGTGATTAGGTTTCGTGAGCCAAGTTGGCACACAAACACGCTGCAAATAAGCCGGCAGTTTCACATCCACCTTTGGGGAAATGGGGATTGCTGCTAGGGTAAACACACACAAATGATACGCTCCAATTACAGTATCCCTCTCCCCTGCCAGGCAGACTGAGGGAGAGCAGGTAGACAGGCATCCAGTGTGACAGACAGACAGGCCTTGGCGTACGACAGGCAGGTAAGATCAGCAGGCTGATATGGTAACAGAATGACCTCACCTGTGTGCTAAGCCTCCACCCAGCTCAGATCAAAAGGCCTTGTTTACACACACACACGCACGCACGCAAGCACACACACACATAGACACACAGATACATAGACACACACACACAGGCGTTCCCATACAGACATCCTGACTGAAGGGAAAATATGGCGCTTCAGATCCAAACCTATCAGCTCATCACCAAACACAGCAATGGCAAATATGTCATGATGTGGGGTAAACAAGGGGCTGTGTATCTGAGTGGCCTGGAACCACGCTTAGAGAGCAAACGTCTCCAGTTCGCTGCTAAACGTCGTATAACGTCTGTTTTGTGCACGGAAGCGGCTCACCAGAACTTCCAGTTCGTTCTTCCCCAGGTCCAGCTGTTCCAGTTTGACCAAGAAAGACAGTGACCTGAACAGAGACAGAGGAACCAGTCAAAGAACGCCCAGTTTCGACCACACGCCCTTTCTTAAATAACTACAAGCATGTGGGCGGTGCCTGTCTGTTCGACACGTACCTCTCATTCACATGTCAAGAATGTAACAACAGAGAGCACAGGAGCTTTAGAAGTCTGGAGTGGAGATGCAGAACATGCTGACCTAATCCATCATGCAGTGTGTCTGTGTGACTGGGAGGTGAAGTGGCTGGGGCCTTTCAGCCAGCCTTCCAGCCAACACATCACTATCCTGTCTCTCCTGCTATGCCTGCAGTCTAGGATAGCTAGTCCAAACACTTAGCACTGTTTGCTAACAGACTACATCTCTATTCATGAGCAAAATGCATTAGCGGCTCTGAGGGTCTATGTATATAGATATAGGGAGAGACATGCTAATAGATGTTATCCTGGTAAAGCTGGGTGGTGTTGCGGCGGTGGTTTAGGCATTTAACAAGAAGGTAGCAGCTCAGGCTGCTGTGGAGGATAGGAGGCTGCAGATGGAGCAGCTGTACCCAGGGGAGAAGGCACTTACGTGGGCAGGGACTTGAGCAGGTTCTCCCTGAGCTCCAGCGTCACCAGGTTGGCTAGGCTGTGGAAGAAGAGGAGGAGAACAGGGGGAAGGACAGCAGGGGGAGAGAAGAGGAGTAGAGCAGGGGGAGAGGAGAGGAGGAGGAGGACAGCAGGGGGAGAGGAGAGGAGGAAGAGAGCAGTAGAAAGGGAGGATGAATAGGAGGATTGTCGCAAGAGGAAGGCAGAGGAGAGGAGGACGACAGACAGACAGACAGACAGACAGACAGACAGACAGACAGACAGACGGAGGGAGGGGGGGGAGAGAGGTTAGTGAGTCAGATGGAGTCTGGAGGTCTTTTGGAGCAGGGTGGACTTGGCAGGGTGGGGGTACTCCATCTGGCCATGCCTAGCAGTGGCCCTCCGCCAGGTCTGGAGGCCCCTCTGGGGGGAGGGGAGGGGGTGATAGCTGTGAGCGTAAACGCGTGTTTGAGGATACGTACTTCCCAATGTCATTGGGCAGCGCCTGCAAGGACACGTCGTTGAGCGCCAGGTGAGCCAGCGCTCGGAGCTGAGTGAAGCCATCAGGTAACCTGAGCAGGAAGAGAGGGGTCACAGGGACACCACTGCACTAAGTACCCACATTTACATTTGGTTGTTGCAAATCAGAGCAACCGCTAAAGTCATGTACAGACATGCGACCCTTTGACTTTCCCCTCAGAGGTCATTTGGTTGAACCCAAACATGTGTTGGTGAGTGTCGAGATGGAAGGAGCCACAGACCTGGAGAGGGGGTTTCCACTGAAGTCTGCGATCTCCAACGCCTTGCAAAACTTAATGCTCTCTGGGATCTCAGGAATGTCTGCAGACAGGAAAACGTTAGGGGGGGGGGGCACAGTCAGCGAGATGGTGAGATTGAGGTGTGTGTGAGATTGGGTGTAAGGGGGGCTCACATTCTATAGAGCAAATTATTTCAGTTTCCCCTGGAATTTTTACCAGATGGTCAGTCAAACCGAATGACGAGAGAGAGACAGAGAAACAGAGAGAGAGAGCGAGAGAGCACGCGAGAGAGAGCGAGAGGAGGAAGAAAACCGCACACTAAGCAACAGTTCCATATGCTACAGTAGGTCTGCATGTCATCCTAGTCCCTTCCTGTCAGCATGATCACATGATATCTGTGAGGCCCAAGGCCAGACAGGACGCTTGCTGCCTACAGAGGCATGATAGCCAGGTCTATGTGGGCCAGCCACACTGACGGCATCGTGGATGTACACAGATGTGGTCCATTATTTGATACAGGGAGAGGATATTGAGGATTGATTAGCCAGGCTGGCTCTATTCTGATCCTGGATCACTTTCCTTCCTTCCTTCCTCCCCCACCCTGCCTCCCTCCGTCCCGCCTCCCTCCGTCTCGCCTCCCTCCGCCCACAGCTGAGTAGGTAAGGAAGAGAGAAGCAGGTTCTCTTTTCCTCGTCAGCCTAACCCTAATTAGAGGGTTTTCTGCTCCGGGTCTTTCTGTCTGTCTAAGCTGAAACTTCAGCTCCTAAAGCATGCCAACACAGCGTTATCCCTTTATGACCTGCCTTTAAAGTAAGTGTGTGTTTAACAGCCTGGTTTCAACACGTGCATGACAGGGGAAACAGGTAGCCTGTGACCAGGACTGACTGTGTGTGTGTGTGTGTGTGTGTGTGTGTGTGCGTGTGTGTGCGTACCGTTTCGGGATATGTCCAGCTCCACCAGCTGCATGAAGTTGGCCACCTCTGGAGGAAGCCTCTGGATCTCATTGTCGCTCAGACCAAGTTTCCTCAGGTTCAGCAGTCTGAAGAAAGGCTGTGAACACACACACACACACACATTAACAAGGTTAACGTTGACAACATTAACAAGGAGAACACACACGCAATTGTGTTCGATCACCAGGGTAGACAGTCTGCTCCTATACAGATATTCCATCAACATGGAGAACATCGTCTCACCATGGCAACTAGCGCCAAACAAAGTGGCTTTCGATTGGCCGAGCTTCAACTGCCAAGACCCCTCACAACAGGCTGCTTGTTGGAGGGCCGGCGTTCAGCACATTCCTCCAGCAGCAGATGACCAGCCTGGTCTCTGTAGCTCATAAACATGCAGACAGACAGGCAGGCAGGCAGGCAGACAGACAGACAGACAGGCAGGCCGCTTCCAACAGACACAGAAACCTTTCTGTCTGCCCTGTTTGGCCCTGGCTCCAATCATCTGATGTCAGCATCCTGAAGAAGAGCACTGGGTGACAGATGACCTGGGGTTTAAACCAGGCCAGGACATGAGGGGGCACCCAGACAGGCTTGGAGCCTTTAGCCAGACTAGACTCAGCTGAAGTCCATGTCTGGATCAGAACATGTTGTGCCACTCTAATGCACCCTCTCTCTCTCACACTCTCTTTCTCTGAATCGTCCAAAGGGAAGCGAGGCCTGCTTTGTGTGTGCTGTAATGTTGCTGCTTGTCAGCAGAGGAGCGTAGAAACACACACACACACACACACACACACACACACACACAAACAATGCAGGTCATGACAGCTCTATGCTGCCTGAGGTAAGAATGCTCCACTGTGTTTTCCTATGTGACAGATATTTCCTGTTCAAAAAGCAAAAGTGTGTGCGTGTTGGGTTTGGCTGGGATCTTGCAAGTTCAAACATAGCTTCAGTCTCTCACCAGCCTACTGTAGCAGAAGATAGGACCAAGGCTAGCAGCTGGAAGAGAGGGGGAGGGAGAGAGAGATGAAAAGGGGAGAGGGATATACAAAGAGAGAGAGAGAATGAGAGGGAGAAGAAGAGAGACTGACAGGTGACAGGTATCAGATGACAGGAAAAGGAAACAGGAGCTATGAGAGCCCATGTGACCAGGCCATGCCTGGGCGGGAGGCAAGCAGGCAGGAGAGGGGGTGGCAGGCAGGCGAGGGGGTGGGAGGCAGGCAGGCAGAGAGAGGGGTGGGAGGCAGGCAAGCAGGAGGAGGGGTGGGAGGCAGGACAGGCAGGAGAGGGGTGGGAGCAGGTAAGGCAGGAGAGGGGGTGGCAGGCAGGCAGGCAGGCGAGTGGGCAGGCGGGCGGGCAGGCACGCGAGCGGTCGGGCAGGCAGGCAGGCCAAGAGGCCGGTGGCCAGGCAGGCAGGCGAGGGGGTGGGAGGCAGGCAGGCAGGCCAGGCGGGAGGCAGGCAAGGCAGGCAGGCAGGCAGGAGGGGTGGTGGAGGCGAGGGCAGAAGCAGTAGGAGGGAGCAGGCAGGAGAGGGCAGCACTTGTCGAAGTAGAAAGAACTACATAAACACAGGCTTTACTCTCAATTACCACACTGGTGACTATCTCACTCCCATCTCTATCATCTCTCTCGTACAAATACTTCTCTCTCTCCTTCTCTCTCTCTGCTCTCCTTCTCGGTCTCTCAGTTCAGAAGGCAGGGTTAGTTGAGATAGGGTTGGACGGTGCAGCCTTTCATGGGCCTAACTTAGTGGAGCACGCAGATAGCGGTCTGGCTACTCCCCCAAGTCACGCTCAATCCGTATGTCATCTA
>BROE01000024.1:8572925-8612925 GCA_036571765.1 Plecoglossus altivelis | reverse complement strand
TGACTCCATTTACCCTACGGCTGCTCTCCAATTAAACCATTACAAACAGAGGGCTCCAATGACCACACGCACGCACGCGCACGCACGCGCACGCACGTTCAGACCCAGCAGAAGGTGTCCAGGAGAGGCTGACAAAATGGGAACACAGAGTGTTAAACAGGTGGATCAGCAGACTCCCTGTGCTCACTGTTTCACCGTTTCACCGTTTCACTGGCTACAAGGATGAGGAGAAATGAAAGAGCATTAATATCCTCCGTCCCTCCCACCATCCGCAGTCTCTCTCTACTCACTGCAGAGTGGGATCCCTCTGCTCTCTCTCCCTCCCTCTCATCTCATCTCTCTCTCCCTCCCTCTCATCTCTCTCCCCCTCACATCCCTCTCTGTCTCTCTCTCCCTCCACACACGAACACACACACACACACACCCACCCACACACACATAGCTGGGGTGAGGGGCAGTACCGAGGGGGTGGGGGTCCTTTGTGAAGGCCTCCTCTTCTCTTTGGCTGACTGAGTAACTTGGTCAGTCCCTTCAAAAGAGCTGGCCTGACTACACTGCACACACACTGGTTCTATCAGCTCTGAGAAGGGTCCAGAAGGTTTCAGGAAAAACTCGGGCCGACAGACCGGGACCCCAGGCCATAGTGAAAGAGAAGAACTCACTTCCTACAAGAAGCTACCCTTCTAATCTCCTCTCCTCCCCCTCTCCTCCCCCTCTCCTCCCCCCTCTCCACGGGGACTGAAACCAAAATCCCTATGCATGAATGAAGCCACGACTACTCCTCCTTTCTCACTCTTCCTGGCTCTCTCTCCCTGGCTCTCTCTCCCTGGCTCTCTCTCTCCCTGGCTCTCTCTCCCTGGCTCTCTCTCTTCCTGGCTCTCTCTCTCCCTGGCTCTCTCTCTCCCTGGCTCTCTCTCCCTGGCTCTTCGACTGCTCTCTAATTTCCCTCCATTTTTCCTGGCCAAGGCACAAAGAGAGAGTGGCCCTCATACTGGGCTGTCCCCCCCCCCCTCTCTCCTCTCTCCAAAGGCCAGGGTGGCAGGGGTCGCATGATCCATTGTCCGAGAGGGCACCGGGAGAAAGGAGGAGGGGTGAGGGGGGAGAAAGGCCTGGAAATTAAGGGATGAGGACTTGAAAGAAGGGAACAAAAGCCAGGGGTGACTAAGAAGAGAAGGGAATAGCGAGGGAGCAGAGAAGACGGGAGGAGGGAGAAAAGAGAGGGAGGGAGAAGCTCCGAGAGAAACGGAGAGAAAGGGAGACAGTGCTTTATTAATGAGGGAGGGAGGAAGGATAAACAAAGGGTTCCCACAGGAGGGGGACCACAGAGCTGACCCCCCCCCCTCCCTGAGTCCTGCACGACCATCTGACCACAGACAGCACTGCAGACTGGTCCAGCTTTCAAACCTCCAGGGCCCATTCCAAACTGCCGTTGGTTCTCACACGGACACACAGTGTTCTACTGTACCACTACACCTCCCAGAACAGGTGCTTGCACGCACACTGGAATGTCAAGCTCTTATCTGGGAGGAAGTCCCATCGTGAGTCTGGGAAGAGCTGAAGCCTGTAGCCAAAGGACCAGGCTTGACAGACTCCCGTTAACGGCAAATAGCAGGGTTCACTAGCTTCCTCTCCCCCTCCTTCTTTCTTTCTAACCTCAAACAACCTCTCCCACAAGGGTCATTCAGACCAGGTGTGGAGGTAGTTCCTGCGTGTGGCCATCTTCCTGCCTCCTCTTCGACAGGCTAACCCATAAAGGGTTGTTATTTAAACACGCGGAACTAATCCTGTCATCACACTTACACAGCCCTCTTAGCCCACAGAGCCCAGGGCAGGTAAACAAGAGGCACAGTAGGCAGGCAGGCAGGCACACAGGAGCCACGACACTGCTGGGATTGTGGCTGAGTGAGCGTGAGCAGGAGACTAAGCAAGAACAGGAGATGCAGTAAAACACGAGTGAGTGAATGTGCATCCCCTGATATGTGCTGAGAGGGAGAGTTTGTGTGCGTGTACTCCACATACAGGCTGCGTTACATCTCCTGAGCTGTTCCAGTTGACCTCACCTCATCCTCCCTGTATGAGCAGGCCACACACGCACGCACGCACGCACACACACGCGTTAGTCACAGCCTGAGTAACCCCCACCTGCCCCATAAATGCCTCTCCATCCCCATCTCTACAGCAGCGGCCAGGCCTCCTCCCCCCCCCACCAACACACACACACACACACACACACACACACACACATACACACACATACACACACATACACACCAGGGGAGGTTTCTGCCCTGATGATTGACTCGACATGACAGTGCAGCCTCCAAACACACCAACAGCATGTGTTTCTCTAGGCAGCTGTTCCCCATCCGTGTGGTGTCAGATCACTGCAGCCCTCCCGGGTGAAGGGAGACAGCCTACAGATGAGCACGGATCCTTCCAGCAGGTCCGAGCAGAGAGGCCGCTTGGCAGGTTAGGTTATTATGCCTGAACAACCAGGCAGGGCTGAAGACAGCCTCTCATTTGTCCCGTGTGTTGAGCAGGTTTAGCTTGAGCCTGTGCATCTCATGACGGTCCACAAACACCCAGTCAACTGGCTGTCCTGTGTCAGTGGAGCCTCCATCTTGCTGGCGTTAGTGTCGAGTCAGGAGACGAGAGGAGAGGAGCAGGGGGCTGGGCTAAAGGCCTGCCTTCAGGGGCTATTCATCTTAACCCGTGTGTTTGTGTGTGCCTGTCATCACTGTGCTGGTGTAGCGGATGCTGGTGGGAGCCTACCATGAGGAAGGAATTAAACAAGATGCACTCCCCCTCTCTCTGTCTCTCTCTCTGTCTCTCTCTCTGTCTCTCTCTCTGTCTCTCTCTCTGTCTCTCTCTCTCTCTCTGTCTCTCTCTCTCTCTGTCTCTCTCTCTCTGTCTGTCTCTCTCTGACTGTCTCTCTCTCTCTGTCTGTCTCTCTCTGTCTGTCTCTCTCTGTCTGTCTGTCTCTCTCTCTCTGTCTCTCTGTCTCTCTCTCTGTCTCTCAGCTGCCAGGCCCCAGAAGACAGTAGGCTGAGAGGCAGGACACGACAGTACGCTGTACAAGGCAGCCACTACTGCAACAACAGTCATACTTCTAATGACCCCCAGTGCAGCCAGGACCTCCACATAGATCTGTAGACCCAGAGCCAACAGCTTTAACCCTACTAACCACTCGTCTTCACCGCGGAGCATTTGGACTGAGCGTCCACATGAGAGTGCTCATGGGTGTGTGCGTGGGTGTTACAGCTGGAGACAGCAGTCTAACCCTGGGTGTTACAGCAGGAGACTGCAGCCTAACCCTGGGTGTTACAGCAGGAGACTGCAGTCTAACCCTGGGTGTTACAGCAGGACACTGCAGCCTAACCCTGGGTGTTACAGCAAGAGACAGCAGCCTAACCCTGGGTGTTACAGTGCAGCCTGTCCTAGCCCAGCCAGAGGAGGCTTGGCATATCTTAACATCCCCTGGGTTACCCGCTCCCATGAGAACATTCTGTGTTCTTTGGCGGAGCTCTAAAGAGCTTTCCCTCCAGGTTAAGAATAGACAGGTAATCCATGTGGCCGGGTATTCCTCAGAGGCAAGAGAAGCTTTGGAGACTATGACCGCCCCAGCGGAGACACACACACACACACACACACACACGAGACCCATCCCCAAGCACCGCTCACACGCAAGCGCCGGTCCGTGTGACCACACGCTAGACTAAGGCCCTGAGCCAATATATGTAGTGAGTTTCAGGGTGATTTGACTCCTAAACAAATCCCAGGCAAATGAGTAATGTGCTGTACTACTGTAGGAACCCACTGGAAAACTGCTTTACAAGGCTGAACTCTCACAAAACGGAGTACTCATAAAATAGTGTGTGTGCGTGTGTGTACAACACACACTGGGATCAGGCAGCATCAATGATTGCAGGCTATAGTGGGGAACCTGGCTGCATTGTGTACCCTGACACGCCAGTGCTGTATGTCAGCACTCTGGCCTTGCCCCCCTGTAGTCTGCCCCATAGCACCCTTCCCTGGTTCAACGACACAGCTGACTATGACAAGCAGAGAGAGAGAGAGGCAGAGAGAGAGACAGAGAGAGAGAGGCAGAGGCAGAGAGAGAGGCAGAGGCAAAGAGGGAGACAGAGGGAGACAGAGGGAGACAGAGGGAGACAGAGGGAGAGACAGAGAGAGAGACAGAGAGAGAGACAGAGAGAGAGACAGAGAGAGAGAAAGAGAGAGAGACAGAGAGAGAGACAGAGACAGAGACAGAGACAGAGAGAGAGAGAGAGAGAGAGAGAGAGAGAGAACACTGTTCTCCTTACAAACTGAGGTGGTCCTTTCTGGGGTTTTTTGCTGTTTCATAGTCAGCACCCAACAAGCTCTCCATACGAGCTCCTCACACAGGACAACAACTGACCCTAAGGGGAAGGAAGGAAGAGAACTCTCTCTCCCTCCCCCTCCCCCTGACCCTTTCTCTCCCATTCCCTCCCTGCATGTTCCCACCAACGTGACACAAAGCCAGTCCTCCTATTGTTTACAGACAGCAGAGAACGTTTGACTCTGGCCGGCTGGCCGGGCTGGCAGGCAGGCAGGCAGGCAGGCAGCCAGCCAGCCAGCCAGCCTTCTACCCATCTTTGTGTTATACTGGAATGTAAATCTCCTGTCTATCGGACTGTACGGCTTGTCTGTCGGACTATGCGACCTGTCTGTCTCCCTGGCCAGCTAGCGCCTCCCCCCTCTGCACATTACTGTCTCGCTCCGCTACTGTCATCCGTATCCGTGGCGATGCCCGGCTATTGTTAAGAGCAAGTCTCTTCCTGTCCGGACGGAACACTGTCAACACGCTCCGTGATCAAACGCCTGGTAAGAGCTGCAGTCTGGGCCTGGTACAGTACAGAGGCTGACAACAGGAACCTGACTGACTCTTTACAGGGCTGCCATGGACACACACAGCACTGCCAGAGAGGCCTCTAGATGAAAGGTGATAATAGCCGACAGCTCATCACATTACTGGCATGCTTTCTTCCTATGCCTCGCCCTGAACCTGTGTCTCTCACTCAAGGCACTGCCCAGTGGGGGGGTGCTGCCAGCTCTGATGATGCGTATGTGTGTGGTAGATGGGTATGACTGTCTCCCTCTTAGTGTGTGTGTGTGTGTGAGCAGTCAGGGACGTTATAAAGGCCCATTGTGTGTGTCCAGGTTGCGGCCCCCTCACAGGATCATGTGGCTGAACGTCTGAAACTCGGCAGTAGCGGCCTCAACATTCCTCTGTCAGCAGGCAAATGCGCGTGTGCGCGCGCGCACACACACACACACACACACACACACACACACTCACACACTCACACACTCACACACTCACACACTCACACACTCACACACTCACAACAGTAAAGCCCAGGCTAACACACAGACTGTCCAGATGTGTGTACCTGTTCTAAACAGACAGGATAAGGCAGCAGGAACAGATAGGAGCAGCTGCGCTCGGCTAGCTGCGCTCGGCTAGCTGCGCTCGGCTAGCTGCGCTCGGCTAGCTGCGCTCGGCTAGCTGATATAACAGAGCTGTTTGAAGCGTGACTGTTTCATTAGCCACAGGCAGGACTAACAGAAAAACAGCCAGCCTGTGGCCTCACTCTCCTACAAACTCTGGGGGGGAAAAGAGGTTCTTGACCTACATTGGGAACCGAGTCATGGATATGTAAAACATCTGTGCATGCTTTGTGCTAGACAGATGAAATGAAATGATCATTGTAGTTCAGCAGAAGAGAAGAAATCTTGATTGATTGCAATTCACACACGCACACGCGGAGCAATGCCTGTTGAATGTGTGCCCAAACATCCACTGATAAAATTCCCTCTCTTACGATCCCTCTCTCCTCCCTCCCAGTCCAGAGCTACCCACACCAGAAGGTGCAGCGCTCCAGAAGCTCAGGGGTTGCAGTTAGCCACCGAAACAGCAGCGCTCCCTCCAGGGATGTCTGTTTGCTTACACCCCAGATGATCACAGCGCGAGAAATCCTATGTCATGTTTTAACTCGCCAAAGAACACGGCATCCCTCATCCAAGGAATTTCGCGGGAAAATGAAGCATTACGGCCGATCCATTTCCCTGTAGCACGAGGCTGTAGATGAGCACTGATGTCGGAGGACCCTGGACGGACAGGAAGAGACGGACAGCAGGGAGGAAGAGAAAGACAGCAGGGAGGAAGGTCCACTCGGATTAAGGAGCAAAAAAAAGGGCTTTTTATTTTTTCCTCCTCCCACACTGTTTCCCATGACGAGTCAGCGAAAGGTCAATTCAAATCTGTCAACCGCGTGCCGAAGGGCAACGGCGCGCAATTATTTGCTGTAACCCACATTCTGCAGTGCAGGCTAGCGGCCGTGCAGTGCCTGTGATGCACGAGCCTTGGGACAAGCACCCTGGTTCAGGAGGAGAAAACATCAAGGCGCATCTACATAAAACACCACTGCATGTGGTTATTGTGTGTCACATCACTTCCATGTGGTGTAGACATCCCCAAACAAGTCTGCAGCCTCACAGACAAATCCCATCCTGCACCGGTGGACACAGACAGGGTAGAATGTGTGTTCTGGATCAACACTCATGCACAGTCAAGGAGACTGAAGTTCAAGTTTGAACTTCAAAAGCTAAGCAAGTCATTAGTTCCCTAGTGGTGCCCTCGGTACAGTTTTCTCCTCTTGTCCAATCACAGTTAAGAAGGAGGGGGAAGGATGGTGGATGCAAGGAAAGCCGTTAGAGCAGTCCACCAGAGAGACATAGTCAATACTAATAGCCTGTAACTGCATAACAACCCTGCCTGCATGCATGCATGCCTGGCTGCCAGTTTCCATGGTGAAAGCTGCTGTGTTTTTCCCATGGATACCCTGGGTAAATACACCGCCACACCTCCCCTCCTCCTCCCCAGATGGCAGGAGCACCCTCGTCTCCGAAGAGCAAGATCACCCTTGAGACCACAGAGTGTTCTAGAGCAATGTCCGGGGGCAACGAGAGCACGTCATGATGAGATTGCTGAATGAGAAGAGAGGCTGGCTGGCAAACCAACACAACTTAGATTAGGGAGAAGACATCTAGAAAGCGAACTTTCCTAGATCCTAGGTTCTGCTGTAATCCCTCCCAATCACAAATGCTGGCTTCATGTCCACCTCCTGTTTGGGGTGGGGCCTGAACAAACTGCAAATTCAGCTGCCGACAACAAACAGATGTGGAGGAGGAGAGGGCAAGGAGGAGAGGGGGCATGGTGGAGGAGGAGTAGAGGGCGAGGAGGAGGAGAGGGGAAGGAGGAGTGGAAGTCAAGACGACACTGATCTGCTTAGTGGCGTTTGGTGTGTGTTGTGAAGACAGGCCTAATTACAGCGCTGACTCCATATCCCCCTCCTACACACCTCCAGAGAAGATCACTGTTTGGGTGGAGCAAAACACACTGGCTCTAATACACCCCCCTCCTCTCTCCCTCCTTCCAAGTCCCCATCATCAGGTACAGGACTATCCCTGCTTACCTTCTTCAAACGCTGTGTTTCCCTTCTGGTTTAAAGACATCTTATGCCTGGTTGTAGTTGTGCCACTATGAATCAGGTCATAAAAACTGTAGGTCTCTTTTTCTGGGAATTTGTACATGTTGTTATGTAGACCAGGAAGCAACGGCAGCAAAGTGTATTAGCTCACCTTCATAAAAAAGGACAGGTATGTGTGACTCACCTGTCAGTCCTCAGCCCCAGCGTGACCTTAGCATCTGAGATCCCATATGGCTGAAATAAGCCGACAGAACGTTCAGCCCAACCTACAAACACATACCTCCCACCCCCGCAGGTAAACAGACCGTGTTGTGACTGCCAGAGCCACTTAGCTTGGTGTCAGGGCTTCAGTTAGGACCCTGGCCAGGAGGAGGAGGAAGAGTGAGAGGTCTTAACCCTTCACATGGACAAGATGACACAGAGAAAGGCAGGATGAGGTGACTTCCTTTCGCAGGTAGTGCAGGCCAGGGTTGCTCTTATTTAGAAGGAGTCATGAGAGCAGGGCGTCGTTCAGTAAAACCATGTCATCATCAGACAGTTGACATGAGCAGCTCTTTGAACTTGTCGTTCTGAACGCCTCCCACATTCTTCCAGCTCAGCTCCTCGGCAGACATCTGTTTGGGCGACAGCCCCTGGAGTACCCAGTCCAGTTTAATTAAAATGGAGGCAGAATTAGAGCACATTCACATCGGCACGGGGGAGACTAAAGTCAAGTTTGATTAGGAAGGGAAAAAAACTGTCCTCGGACGGAAAAAATAGAACTGGGTGCCGTCTGTTCGCTATATAAACGCAGTGTTTGACTACCTGTGGTTTATTGCAGTGTATATAGACGTGTGTGTGTGTGTGTGTGTGTGCACACGTGTGTGGTCTTCCTATACAGAACTGTACATGGGTCCAAATGGGTGGCTTCCAGCATGAGGGGCAGATTCCAGTCATGCCTGTGTTTCCTCTGGCATCACGTGCTACAGTACTGGCTGTAATTACACACACACTATACACAGACACACTCCCACTCAAAGACACGGCCACACAGTGTAGTACTCATAAGCCAGGTGCAAGGTCCAAAATCTCCTTCACAGCCAGGGAAAACGAGTTTGTGGCGTATCGGCTGGCCTGAAGCGAGTTAGCCACAGTGTGGGCTAGTCACTTGGGAACCGTGAACGACACATTCACCCTAAACTGTGGCTTTGTCCTTACAGCACAACAAATGCTTTTTAAAGCACAGGCTGAAATAACCTGACCTTTGGCTCAAACAATGCCCATCAACACCAGCCCCTGAGTCTGCTGAGTTATACGGTCCATGGTGTGGAAGTTCCGCTTTCTTTTTTTTCTTCCGCTGAGCGACTCCAGTGGGACAGTGCAGGAAAGGGTTAAGCCGGTTTTACTCTGGGAGGAGAAGTGAGCAGACAGCCAGGGCGTTCTTGCTGCACCAGCGATGAAAAGATGTGTTTGGAGGAGAGAGAGACCGACCCGCTGGTATGGCTCAAAGGACGCCTTTGTCATTGAGTGCCCAAACCAGCAAGTGGAACACACTCTCTGTCTCGCACACACACACGCAAGCACGCACGCACGCAAGCACGCACGCACACCAACAAGGGTACAGATACACCCCCATATTACAGTCCCAAGTCAACACTTGCTATGCATTTCTGGTACTAACACACGTGCGTGGGAGTGTGTACTCTAATGGTCGATAACTTCAACCTGCTGCAGGGGCCCATAGACCCATTTCACTGCCCCCTGGTAGGGCTGCCCCCTGGTAGGGCTGCCCCCTGGTAGGGCTGCCCCCTGGTAGGGCTGCCCCCTGGTAGGGCTGTCCCCTGGTACAGAAGTTTAGGTTTCAGGAGCTGAAACTCCTCTGAGGAACCTAGAGGCTAACAGGGAAGCTAGGTCATGTTAAGGCTGATGTGGTTTTGCTCATTCTAGAACTGGGCTGAGGTGACAACACAGCAGGAACTGAGAACAGAGGTGTTCTGGAACTGTCTCTGAGAACATCTGAATCCACCCAGCATGTAGTCAGAACACCACGTGATATGATAAGGTCATGTTCGCAGTGGCGTTAACAAGGCCATCAACAGCATCAACCATGTGATGACTCCAGAGTTATCTGCATGCTCAACAAGACTGTAGCTGTGTCAAAATGTTGAACTTCCTTTATCTGAGCTGTAGACTCTAGGCTACTTGACAGGAGAGGCCTTCTGGGAATCCAGGAAAACAATAGACTTGAGCTCTGTTCTCTTATCAGCACAAGCGTGTGAGAGTCAGATGAAGCAAACCAAATGGAAGATTTCTACACCAGAAATATACAACAATAGGACATTTGCTGTTACTAGACGAGGGTATGGTGCTGGTGTGAGGAGGAGGGTGGGCTGATTGGTTTGTCGTGAGCCCAAGATGTGCAGTGGTCCTGGGTAGCATGTACTGTGAGCTGGGCGCTGACTGACTCGCCACAGCGCCTCCTCCAAAAACAAAAACAGCACATTCCACAGCTCACTCGATTATTCCTGCTTCCTGCCAGTCAGGCTGCTCCCAACAAAAAGGAATCGACAAGAAAAAAACAAGGATGTCAACAAATCAGCACGATGGGGCCCAGACGTCACACCCGTCTGGAGAATGGGCCTCGCTGCGCAGCTCCTCCACAGGGCCCAGAACCAGACCCGTTCTGTCTTGGCACTTTTTTGTGCGCCTGCCAGCGTGGCACCGCCACACAGACCAACCCAAGGTTCCTCCCACTATCTGCCTGTCTTATTGAACTCTCTTAAGTTCTTGATGGAAAACAACTCACTCTGCGAGCCCCATGGTTCAGCTCCGCCACAGAGACCAACCCAGACAAAGAGGGGACATTCTCAACCGGGTTCATTGTCTGCATACAGACACTGTACAGAGAACCAGGATGCCTTTGTTCTGTAGGCTGCACGGAAGGATCACCAGGCTGGCTGATAATGATGAGCTGGTGATGATGATGCTGCCTAGTTGGACAGCAAGAACAGACCTCTGTCTGCCTCCCCATGGGGGCCTGTTTACATCAGTCATCTCGGCAGGCTGATCTTACAAACACTGCAGAACCAACAGGCAGGGACATCATCTTGGATGGGATGGTTATGAGCTGGTCCAGGCTCTGGTTGCACTTTGGACTACATGTTTGTGTAGTTGAGGATTGACAGCTGTGATTGCTGACAGCTGTGGAGGCTGCGGGGTCCCAGGAGGGGAATGAATCACCGCACCAGAACAGGGCTGAGGAGGATGGAGACAGAGCTCTGATGACAACGTGAGGGACAGAGACTGATGGAGGGATCCTTGAATCCCTGGCAAACAAACAGGACTGCTGAACACACACAGATCCCAGGAGAAGAGATGGTGTCAGCTTACGGAGTGCCTGACAGAGACCCTGCACCAGCATCTGTAGCGTTTAGATAAAGGTTGGGAGGGGGGGAAGGTTTGTTTGTGGTCTGTTCTAGCAACATCCTGGTCGACCGACCATCGACCCACAGCCTGGACGGAGGTGCGGTCTTCAAATAGGAAGGTCACGTGGCCATTCAGATCAAAGATGGTGACAACGTTCCTCCCCAGAGAAAGGTCAGCATGCTTCCCTATGTTGCCCCCTAAGCTACAGTCTGGCTGAGACCTGACCTTCACACTCAGGAACAAACAAGCACCTGCACACTGACGAGTCTAGTAACCAGCACCAATACATCAGCGATCAGCAGAGCATACCTACACGCATGTAAAGACACAGTGATGCATGCTAAATACAGACTTGAAACCTTTATGTGGGAGTGAGAGCCTTGATCACGCATGGCCCGGGGCAGGGGACATGTGGGGCAGAATGTTTGGCTTGGATGGAGTGTTGTCAAGATGTGACACAGCTACTAGCACACCTGAGAGGAGGTCTCCAGGCTAGCTTCAGCCACTAGCACACCTGGGAGGAGGCTCTCCTGGCTAGCTTCAGCCATTAGCACACCTGAGAGGAGGCTCTCCTGGCTAGCATCAGCCACTAGCACACCTGAGAGGAGGTCTCCTGGCTAGCTTCAAACACAGGCAGCAGGAGTCAGAGAGGGGGGAGCAGAGGGCAGAGGAAGACATGCAGAGAGAGAGAGAGAAGAGAGCAGGATGTGAGAGGGCATGAGAGTGGAAGAGAGAAGTAGAAGCTTGCAGGGAGAAGGAAGCGGTCATGGCAGAACAGTACAGGGCCTAGTATTCCTCCTCATATCCCCCGGACGCACAGTGTATTTTAGACTTGAGGCTGAGCCCATGCCTGTCCTATGTAGGACACAGATGCAGGTTCTTTGCTATCACCAGCAGCTGCCGACGCCACTGCCATCAATTATTCACTGTTTGCCCCGGTTCATTGTTTACCTTTGAGGCTGGCGAAGCAGGGTGGAGGTGTGGCTAGAGCACAGAACCGCAGACACAACGTGTGGTTGACAAACTCTGTGCTAATATGGGCTGCAGTATGAGAGGAGAGAAGGTGTTGACCTGACTTTCTGGTTATCATGGCGTGAGTGAGAGAACTACCAAAATATGTAGTGTGAAAGTGGAATGGAAATGTCCGAATGGACAGTAAGTGAGAGAGACAGAGAGAGACACAGCGAGAAAGTGTGTGTGTTAATGAGCAAGTAAAGGAGTGCAGGTGGATGAGTCTCTGTGTCTAAGCACCACTGTGCTGATCCATCTGTATTAGCCCATCTCCCCAGGGTTAGGACTGCTGGTTCTGTGGCAGCCTCTGGGCCTCTCCCACCTGACTCCCCCCCCCCCCAGGCAGGCGAGTCCTGTTGGGGATGTGGGCTGGATCAGTGCCTCCGGGGACCAAGGGATCAGTTCTGCTGTGGTACACGCTGCTCTGCTCATAGGCACCCAGAATCACTTCCTTCACCACAGGGAGTGTGTGTGGGGGGGTGTTTGTGTGGGGAGACCCCTGTTAATCCACCTCCGGAATACTCCCCCCCCCTCTCCCACCGCTCCTCTTATGGGGGAAGGGGAGGGCAGGATGTGAGAGCAGCTGCTCATCAGCTCAGACAAAGGAACCTGCCGAATGTGCTCCTCATGCATTAAAAAGGACCTGGATCTCTCACGCTCTCTCCTCCTGGCCTCGTGCTTCTGCCCGCTGTTCCCCTGGCTCTGGGAGTCACCAGGATCTGAGCGTACACATACACCCACTCTGAAGAAGCCATGCCTTCATGGCGGCTCTGTGTCGGCGTTTGGGTGAACACTATGAACTGTTAACACTTTCATTGCTGCATTGGTGTCCAAACAGCATGAACCCAGTCAGTGCTCCAGGACTAGAGCCTGTCTAAGTCTGTAGAACGGATGTGGTTTTATTGCAGAGGGGCCAGTGTGGTGGCAGGTGTGATTTATCACCAGTCCTGCCCTAGTTCAGCTAGCGCTGCTGGGAATCAGCTTTCTTCTCCTTCTCTCTTCTATTCCTCTCTCCTCTCTCTCCTCTCTCTCTCCTTCGTCTCTCATCTGGTCTCTCTCACTTCCCTCTTCCTCTCTCCTCTTGTCTCTCTTCCTTCTCTCTCTTTCCTCTCTCATCTCTCTCTCATCTTCTGTCTCTCTCCCTCTCTCATCTTCTCTTCCTTGTCTCTCTAATTCTCTCTCTCTCTCTCTCTCCTCCTCTCTCTTTCGTCTCTCTCTCTCTCTCTCGTCTCTCTCTCTCTCTCTCTATTTACTATATATTATATATATATAATTGTCTCACTCACACTCTCTGTCTCCCCTTCTCTCCATCTCTTCTCCCCTCGTTGTCCTACTCATTCCTTTCTCCCCACCAGTTTTCTTTCCTCTCCGCTTCTATCCTTTCCTCTCTCTCTCTCTCTTCTCTCTCTCTCTTTCTGGCTCTCCACTCCTCCTCTGAAGTCATGTGGCTGCAGAGTGGAGGAGGATGTGATGTGCCTCTATAGCACTGGAGGAAAAACAGAAGTACAAAGTACTGTCCCAGATTACTGTAAAGGACTGCTTGGAGAAACCACTTCGTGGCAACTTTTACATAGCAGAGAAGGTGACACCTCCAAGGTGACAGACACAAGGTGCCTGATATATGAACAGGACTTGTTTTAGACCTTCAGTAAGCAGGGCAGGAAGTTTTAAGGGAAAGGTAACCAGGAAAGAAGGAAACAATCTCCCTGAGATCAAGACGATCCTGCTGAAACAGGAATACGGAGCTGCGTCCCGATTCATTCAACAAATGAGTCATTTCACCACAGGCGAAAACAATGGGACAGTTACAGTTGTGATGAACCACAATGACTTTGTGAGGCAGACTCCAGTTAAACTAGATTCCAGTTGGACTGCGGTTTGATCAGGGCAGGATACATGCTTCTGAGACTGGGAGACAGAAAGCACTCAGATGCCATCGGTCCACTTGGGCTTAAACTGAGACCTGGTATAAGACGGCAGGTCCCACAGGACACTGAGAAGCACTGGGCCACTGGGCTGGAGGCTGGAGGCTGGAGGGCCAGGAGGGAGAGGGCTGGGGTACGTTTATACGGATGGGTGCTCTAATCTGCCCCCAGGAAACACTGAAGGCCAGGGGAGGGGGGGGGGGGGGGGGGGGTACTGGGAACTAAAGCAGAGTACAGAAGAGAGCAGCCTACAATACACTAGTATTAGACTAGTAATACAATACTACACAACAGAGAATACAGCTAAAACACTTCAATGTTCTAATTGAACTACCTAGCAACCGTGCGCTGTAGACAAGCCAGGTGATACGATGACATCATAACCTAGCATGTGTCCGGGACACCTTTGGTGACCTACAGATTAGCCTGACATGTGACATGCAGCTCCCCTTGGTCTGCCATTGGTTGGAAACATGGGAGGAGTTTGAAAGGGACAGTCCAGAACTGTTCTCCCTCTGCGACTGGTTGAGACTGGAGGGGAAAACGTTAGATGGGATCCAAAGATGTGTAGAAATACCTGGCCCAGCCAGTTCTTAGAAATAACAGAAGTAAAAAAACAAAAAAACTGTACGCTCTCAAACCTGTTCTACCAACAGCACGCATGCAAGGGACACACCTACCCACTAGCTTTACATCACTCTCTGTTAACAAGAGGCAGGCAATGGATGTCCAAGCAGACGTTAGCCAGATAAGCTAGCACCATCACACACTGACGCAGCTGAATAAGTTGACTTGTGACGTTTCTGTCCTTGGCGTCTTGAACAGTCTAGAATGCTGCCTGTTTTAGATGCCATGTTGTAGGGGGGTGTGAGGCCCGCCCGGGGATGCACAGAACTCAGCGAGGTAGCGACACAAAGACCTGTGACATTGGATATGAGGTCCAGAGACAGGCTGAATGGGCTACTTTGTAAGCTGTCATGAGACTGTTTAAGGACTGCTAAAAGATACTTCCATTCGTCCTCAAGCAAATCCTTCAAAACGAGGTTGGGGGGGTGACTTGCCCTCCGCCTCCCTGCCAAGCTAAGTCACTTAAACAAGTGTTGGGTCACAGTAGACCAGACTAGCAGGGCACTTCTCTTACTAGTCAGGGACGAGGCAAGGCACCTGTTCCTATGGGGAACCACTTTCCTGGGTAACTAGAAGAGAGCAAGCTCATTTTTCCTCAGCCACAGTCTCTCTGTGTCTCTCTCCTGGTCTCTATGTGTGGCTCTCTCCTGGTCTCTCTGTGTCTCTCTCCTGGTCTCTATATGCGTCTCTCTCCTGGTCTCTATATGTGTCTCTCTCCTGGTCTCTATATGTGTCTCTCTCCTGGTCTCTTTGTGTCTCTTTCTCCTGGTCTCTGTGTGTGTGTCTCTCCTGGTCCTGCATGAGAGTGAAGACATGAGCACACTGTCCAAACAGAAAGCTTCACAGCAGTGATCAGCATAAGCAGGCACTAATCATTGACAGAGCAGCAGGACTCAGAGTTGCTAGTTCCTATTGAACCCCAGGACATCCCCTGCCAACCCAGCTCTGCTCTCTGCCAGCCCTCCGGCTCTCGGATACACCCTCTCCTACGTGCACTTACACACACTCTCAAGAAACCCTTTTCTCCATTATGGGTTAGTGGTGAATTTAGCCCGAGCACTGTGAACTTGACAGTAATTCACCGTAGTTCAGTGTTAAAAGATGACAACAAGGACATCCACTGTAACAGAACAGCACCAGAGATAAGATGGGAGGTGCTGTAGCAGTAAACTGGGTTCTAAACTCCTGTGTGTTTTCAGCAGAGGCATGATTACCAGATCCTGGCATTTGTGAAACCCACAGAGGAACTCTACTTAGCCGCAGCAACACAAAAGACACATTAAGGAGTAGCAGGGATTAGGAGTTGCATAATGACAAAACAGAGCTGAGGCTACACAGGCAAGAAGGGAAATTCCTGCTCAGCAGCTAGCTCTGTCCTCCTCCATGTCTCCATCTCCCTCTCCCACCCTCTCTAGAGTGGCTGGGTGCTCCTCAGAAACGAGAGTCCACTCTAGTCAAACACAGGAGGGCCAAATATTAGGCTTTCGCAATCTCTGTCACAGCTTGCCTTTGCACAATTTGTCCAAAAACATGTAGTTATGCTTCTTAATAGTATTATATAATGCTACGTATGATTTCTTCTAAAGGAAATATAATTACTGCCAGAAACAACTGGAACAATGCCAAGACATAAAGGGGGGCTTGAAGGCTGCCCACTCATGTTCTGTCATTTCTTCACCCACGATCAGGCTAACATAGAGAAGAAGAAGTCCTTACTATAACATACAACAGCTCGGTTTGCCAGGTGGAGCCTGAAGACCCACTAGGAACTTAGGACATGTGAACGACCATCTGTTCACACTGTTAAACCCCCATTCACCCCTCAGCCCCCAAACCCAGGACCACCCCCATCCTTCCATCCCCCAACATGGTACTAACTGACCAGCACACACTTACTTGACTGGTAATAACTCGATTATACAGTGCAAGATCTATATGGTTTACCCATATTAAAGTGGATGTTATGGTAAGGACTTCTGAGCCAGGTAGAGGGCTGAATGAAGCCCCCTGACTGAAGCCCCCTTGATTGAAGCCCCCCAGCTGAAGCCCCCCCCCTGACTGAAGCCCCCCTGACTAGCCCTCTCGGTGGGGACGCTTCTGGGGAAGACGAATGGCAGTGAGCCGATTATTGGAAATGACATCTGCCAGCCACACACTGTAGTGAACTCAAACCGTGATGTCTCAGTGCAGCAACCCCAAAAGGCCGATTTAACGACACCTCAGACACAGGCAGTCAATAAAAGATGATTCAATTCATGTGGATGATAAAACGAAATGCGTTAATAAAACAAGCGGGCATGGAAGCCGCCTGAAAGAAACTAACCTGCTAAGCACTAAATCAGAGTATCGCCTTTGCAGAAATTATGAGATTGTGATGAACACCCCCAAAATACCACTGTCATCATCTAACCACAACAAGAGCTCTCTCAGTCCAGCGGCTCTTTATCCAGGAAAACTTTACACCCACTTATTAACTACTACAAAAGAGTCGCGTTTCAGTATGTTTGCTGCTACATCCACCTCTTCCTAAAGCTGGCTTTGGTAGACTGCTCCCTCCTGGTGCTCCCTCCCTGAAGCCCTCCCAGAGCTGCAGGCTGGCAGGCCAGCGTATGCTGCATGTCTGCACGCAACACAGACGGAGACGAGCTCCTGGGCTGCTCTGTCGCTCCACATTTGTGTCTGTTGTCCAAAGCCAGCGCCACATGGTGTGGGGCTGTCGGCGGTGGTTAGAGTTAGGGCCAGAGCAGGGTGTCTGTGTCCACGGCAGCTAGTCTTGTGTCAGCCAACAGCCCACACCAGTACCCCCTGTGTGTGTGTGTCAGGAGAAACACTCAACTAGCTCAAAAGGTAGATTCAATGTTGAAAATGTCTTTATCTTTGTGCATGTGTGTGTCGTAGCCATGCTGAGAGGTCCCCCATCCCCCTACTCTCCGTCTCTGCCCCTTCGCTGAACATGGAGGCCAGAGCCAAGTCCACTTAGCTTAGTCATAGACGGGGCTGTCTCGTGGCCAAGTCAGCACAAACGGCAAACGCTCTCACACGCAGGCACAGTTCAGGGTTGAGAATGGTTACTACTAGTGGGAATGCTAAAGAAGACCGTCTCTGCTCTTCCGGGAACAACTGTATTCTCTGTGTTTGCATACAGACACGCTGTGTGCTTTGGCTGGCATGTATTCTGCATCAGCACTCACATCACGGGATTGTGATTCACAGAAATACTAAAGGACAAGGTATGTTTGTTTTACAGCTGGGTACATATGATGATCAGAAATAAGCAGCTTAATTGCATGTGAGTACTAAGGTTCAACAATTTTCAGGTAACTGCAGGATTTGGCCTTTCCACTTGCAATACAAACCACCACACACAGACAGAGAAAGCCATTTGGTTTGTGGACTGCCTTTCTCAGTACAATCACATGAACTCCATGTCCATCACCATGCAGTCACAGCCTCGTCCCACTGACACTAGACAACACAGGAGGGAGTTAGACTCATGCCTTGCATCCACAGCACACTGGCACAGGACTAAATTGATCTTTGACTTGGGGAGGGAAAAACAACAACAAAAAAACTTAGTTTCGGCCAAAATGAACTACAAGGGTAAGTAGAAATTCGATCATGTTTCTAATGACAAAAGCCTGGGTGTGATGGTAGGAAGACTCATTCCACACATGCCTCCCCCGGCTGTTTCAAATCCCACCGGCCCATGCCGTTACTGCGGGCAACAAACTGCGTGCCAGCCTCTTTCGTCGGCACATTGGCCATCATGCAGCACGCCCACTCCACTATGCAGCAGCAGCTATCGGCCTCCTTCCTCTGCCGGAGTATGGCCACAGAGTTATCATTCATCCATCACACACACGCCCACTCTCCTCTCCTGTGGTGTGCAATAATTAACATAGATGTCGGCGGATACAGGTCATCAATGCTGCATGTATTAAAGTCACTGATCCGTGTCTCTTGTCGGTGGTTAGTAGTTTAATATCAGCAAAGGTTAAATAGTGTATGGTGCACGTCACTTCTTCGTAGGCCCATGCATTCATGGCATCAATGCTGCGCTAAAGAGAAATCTAGGATCCCATTTTCGGAGGCGATATTGAAACCACTGGTTGCTCACCTTGGGTAGGTCTTTAAGTTGGTTGGCGTCGAGAAGAAGCTCTTCCAGGCTGCGGCTATAGCGGAATATCTCGTCGGGGACAGCCTTCAGGCTGCAATGTCGCTTGTCCACCGATTCGACGTGGCGGTTGCACCGCCACAACGGGATACACTTCAGCATGACCGGCCGCCGTGGGGTTTTGGTTGCCGGTGCTACTCAACACTCCACATCGGAGAGAGAAACGGGGAAGTGTTGTCGAGGGGGAGGGAAATAGAAAAACTTCCGACTGACACTAGTGGGTGCGGTGCTGTTATAATCCAGTTAAAACAAGGGTCACAAAATGTATCCGTATCCAATTAAATTCCAATTCCAGTTCTCTTCGTGGGTGTCCAGCCAGTTTATCAAACCGTCCGTTTTACAAATGATCGAAACTATAATGTTAGCTCCCCAAGTTCACTTAACTGAAGGGTTAAGTGAGAAAGTGGACACAGTTAACGTAGCATTCATTTAAAAACACGTGCATTAAAACTGGCTACAGTCGATTTCATTTCAATAGCTCAGATAATAAAATAAGGATAGCTTTACTTAATACAAGAAAGCTGGCCTGCTAGCTGCAATTATAGCTAGCTGATACACTCCACATTGTATCTGTTAGCAAACGAAAGGGTTCACAGTTTCCGTGACAAATGTTTGTTCTGCCGCTTAAGATAGAAGGCCAATACTGTTCTCAGAAAAGGACACTTGCTAGCAGGCAACCACAATTAGTCTGTGTAGCTAGTTAGCTAATGTAGCTCGCGGGCAACACACAACGACTCACAGGCGGTCTCCTGTCCTGACCTCAGTCCAGTTTCGTCTGTGTAGGTAAACTTGTCCTCGCCGACAGTTAAGTGTGGCTGTTGAATATTGCCACTTTTTTTGACGCACAATCGACTGGCAAGCAACCAAAAAGTCAAACGTCGTGTAGAAATAAAACTGTAGAGGCGGCACCAGCAACAGGATTGCTTTCCCTCTTCTTGCAGCAAGCCGGTGAGGGGTGTGGGGCAGGGCTAGAGAGAGATGATGGTAGCTAGCTGCCACCGCTTTGTGGCTTAGCTACTCGCTAGCTAGACTGTCTGAAGCTAATCGATGAGGTGCTACGCAGATGTCCAAGGCAGTAGCGACAATCATTCAGGACGGCAACCTCAAATGTCGCATTGAACGGGTCTGAATTTAATACGTAGTTACCAAGATTACGGAACACTTTCCAAATAAGAAAGTCACAGCTAGCTAAGTTGCTAGCTAGCCAAACAGTAAGTAGTGTGGTAAGAATGTGATGTGATTGAGGTAGAGGATAACCACGACAGACTAGCTCCGCCCGCGGCTCCTCCTTATTGTTATGAATGGGTATGTTCGTTTTATATTCCAGCTGAACTATTTGAGACGAGAGGAAAGCTCACAACAGTCTAAGCCTTTAATGACAAAACCCCCCAATCACACCTTTCACATCATTGTTATCAGGTCCAGGGTTGAACAAAATAACCCCAAAATAGTAAACGGGCAAATCCTGTCCTGCAACACCAGCTGTCCTGGTGTGAAAACAGTGCAGTATTTCTTCGTTCTCTTCCCCAGGACACGTCTAACAGCGACCCTTACGGTTTAGGATGTCCTTACATCACTTGAGTGTAATATTGATCTAATTGTGCCCTCTGCTGTCAAGTTAGCCATGGAATTATCTGAGTAACACTCAAAATTGGTATTATCGAAAAATAAAACATCCCTCCTTTTGATTTAATTCAGTAGCTGAAAGTAAACCTAACATTAAGAAACATTAAGTCAGACAGACAAATCACCCAAAAAGTTATACTTGAAGAATTTATTTTGTGGAGAAACCGTAACCAATATTTCAAACTTTTAAGAGACACAACATTGTTAGAAGAGAAAATATGAGCAAACTTTGGGAATATCTAGTCAAAATTTCTCAAGATCTGATTACGAAAACCTGAAAATACAAAAAAAGGAGTTTCACTTGTGACAAAACAAAATCCATGAGGCGCAAAATTCATTTAAACTTATTCCAGAAGAGGAACTATGAATAATATTAATATCGACATCAATAAAAAAAATAATTACAAGTTAAAAAGGAGCCCCACATCTCAAGCATCAACACTGACTGACATACGTTTGAGCTTTGAGTAATGAATAGAATGGGTGCTAGATGGCCATTTCAGACAGTTTATGCAGAGAGGTCACTGCTGTTGAAACGCTCTTGGTCATACACCTCTGCCACAACCTTACGACCCCCGAACCAGCGATCATTGAGGGCCTGAATGGCCTTGTTCATCTCTGATGCCATGGAGAACTCCACGAAGATCTTCACAATGACTTCTGCATCCTCCTCCTCTCCCTGCTTCTCCTGGTAGATGATGACTCTGTTCACAGCTCCAAACTTGCCACACTCCTCCGTGACCTCTCCCTCCAGATCATCATCTATGTCCTCGGGACCCACCATGTTTCGTAACACCATCACTGTGGACTAGAGACGCAAACAAACCGAGGATCAGTATCCATCACTGGGTTTAGTTTCCACTCAATTTGTCAATTATTGAAAAAATAAAATTTCAAAGAAGTTCTGTTGAATTTGGGTTAGTGAAAAGCACAAAGCAATTCAAATGAGAAACAATTCTGATGCTCAAACAAGGTTCACCCAGCTCCTCCCCCTTAAACCCCAGCTCCTCCCCCTTAAACCCCAGCTCCTCCCCCTTAAACCCCAGCTCCTCCCCCTCACACCCACCTCTGACTTTCTCAGCAGCTTCTGCATGACCATGTGTCTGGCACTGCTGCCCGAGATGCTCATGTGTTCTTGGTCGCTCAACATCTCCTGGCCTGTGCCATCCTGCTGCAGCTCCTCCTCCTTCTCCTTCTTCTTCAGCTCCTGCAGGGCGTTGGGGCCTCCAGCCAGGGCAGGGTTGGACAGGACAGGGGGTGAGGCCAGCACTGGGTTCACCAGGCCCACCTGGGGCAGCACTGGCATGGGGGGGCGCGCTGGAGTCACACCTCAGAGGGGGAGGTGGTCACACAAGTCAGACTCCAGGAACACACAACAATGTGAACTCATAAAAGGCCTTGTTTCTGGTACAAAGATTTGTTTCAATTCAGAAGATTGGAACAATCAGGAAGCCACTGATTTATTCTCTAGTCTAGGATCACTCTACTCTAGGGTTGGGTGCTGAAACTTATCTGAATACAGATTGGTTCAGGTACCGGAACTGTTTTAAAAAGGTGTCAATTTGGACGGGTATTGCAAAAACCCAAACTATACCCATCCCTACTCCACAATGTAACTGTGAATCCTGCAGTCACTCAAGAGATCTAGTTGTCCATCAGCAGTAAGCTCTCCCTGCTTTGCTATTCCCCACCCTGTTTCATCAGGACTAACAGAACGTTAATTGGTTCCCAAAGTGAAGCATCGTTAATCTCCAACGAATGAGGTTCCCCAAAAAGATAAACGGAAAATGGATTCATTTTAATTGCAGTCTTAACAAGTCTAGGTTAGTTGGCATTTACCAAGTAAACATTTTCAAAGCCAGATGAGCCAGTTTAAGAGTAGTTCTGACTGAAATCTCAGCAGCTGAGGGTGGGGTAACAGTGACTAGTGTCCTCCAGACATGGGTCAATAAAGTATTACTATTACTCTAGCAAGGTACTAATCCACTGGTTTCATGGCACTGGACTCTGGCTGTAGAAACAGCCCCAGGTGTGGTTGACTTCCTCCTAGTCAGGTACACACCTGTAATGACGCCTGGAGCCTGGGCAGCCATGACAGCTTGAGGTATGCCCATCTGCTGGCCCAGCAGCTGGGGCGCTGCCAGCGCCCCCAGGACAGACGCCCCGGCTACAGCCTCCTTGAGAGAGGGGGGGCCGGAGACATTAGCAGGGAAAACACAGACAAGCAAGGCAGCACAGTCAAATCACACAGCATAGCCACATAGCACTCATCTTTGCATTCTTACCTTTCCTTCTCCATTAATAAAAAAACTACACTAGATTCCTGAAGCAAGTGTCAACAGCAGTACACACGTGATTGACTACTTTTCTACATTGCCTTCTACAGAAATAATATATTTAGTATTACGATAGTTCTCAATGTGCCACTCAAACAGAAAGCGGTGAGAATAGAGCATGCTGGCTTGAGCTGGGAGACTCAAGGGTCTCGTTAACTTGTAACACTACTAATGAGATCATGAGAAGAGCCTATTTGCCCAGTATCATCAGTACTACTGACAGGAAGTGGATGTGCCTTGGCATTATGGGACGCACTTCCTGTACGTGTTGTCAAAAGGTAGGAAAGAAAGTACAGCAAGTATGACTACATTCTCTAAAACACGGCACTGCACGTTTAAACGTAAGCAGGCACGGATTCGACACAGAATGTCATTTCTCCATCTATTTCCCAACCCATTTAAAATTTACAGAGCTCTGGGATTCATGACTAGTAAGCTGTTCATTGATACAAATGATCTTCCCAAACAGGCTATGATTAACATTTACTCTGTGTGGGTGAGTCATATCTCGCTAAATCTGAGTTATATTTACCTGGAATGCCATTAGATCCCTTTGGAAGGGATTCATACTTGCCTGGGCCGTAATCTTAGCGGTTGCTGCTGCCGCGGCAACGGCTGCTGCCGGGGGCAAACCGCCGGGGGTTGTGGGGGTGAGGAGAGGCATGGGCGGTGTGACAGCCTTCCCCACCCGCAGGTACTGACCCCCTAGGTCAAAGAGGTTCATGGAGGACACTGCGTCCAGGGAGGACTGGGGCTTCTCGTATTCTGTCAGGGGTCAGGAACAGACGGGGGAGGGGGGGGGGTTAGGGTTAGTGTTCAAAAGGACCAAGGTAGAACAGGACTTGCTGGGGGCTCGCAGAGGGGGGGTTTGGGGGCCTCCCTGCTCACCGATGAAGCCAAAGCTCCGGTGCCTTCCCGTGGTCGGGTCCCTGGCTAAAGTGCAGGACTTGATCCTTCCAAACGCCTCAAATACACTCTTGATGTCCTCGTCCGAGAGGTCAGGGTGGACGGATGCCACGTAGATCCGGTTGAAGGCGCGCGCCTCCTCTGCCAGCTGGTCAATGATGGGTTGCGCCTGACCGATGTTACTTGGCCGCCCCACCTACAGCACAGATCATACCAGCACAGGGCCACTGAATGACGGGTCATAGCTTCAGAAAACGCCTACGTTTTCTTCCACTCGCAGGAACGCAGTAGGAGACCGTAGAAGGAGACTCGGGAGAGATTCACTGGAAACCGAAAACTACCACCAACATGGTCGCAAAGAGTCAACTAGCCTGGCTTAGCTGCATCTCCAACCCCACCACCCATGTTAAGGATGTGGCAAGTTCACGAGAATTGCATTTTAACAAGACAGAATCAGTTCCAAAGACTGATAAATTACTTGCTCTTGACAAAGCAATTCCCTCAATTTCTACATTGCAAAGTGCAATTCAAATCCAACTACTCGTGCTGTCTAAAAATCTACGGCAAAAGAAAAAGAATTCTTCAAAGTAGCTGTCTACCCTGACAAATCTCCATAAGCATGTGCCCTGGTAAACACATCAGGGTTCTCTACAGCTGCTGTCAGGAGTTCTGTCCATAAGACGCACCATCTCTCCACTGACCACACCAGGAGAGCATGTGCAGGACACCTGAGATGAGAGCTGCAGCTAAAGACAAGCTAGTGGGCGCGCAGTTCACCAAAACAAAAGGGACGATTCGTGGGCCTACCCTAACTTCCTCTCTCCTCGTCGCCTCCCCAAAGAGGATTGTGGGAGAGGGTCCAAGGGGCCAATCCCTTGGATCTTGTCCCCCAATAAGTTTTGAGAAGGAGGCGAGGTGAGTGGACTGAGCCTCGGTCGAAGGCTGCCTAGCTAGCTACGGTTCCCTAGCCTTGGGCGAGGTCCCTACGACGGGCAAGACGCGCACGGCGAATTTGTACAGGATCTGTGCTGCAGGTGGGGCGGCCAAGCAACACCAACCAGGCGCAGCCCATCATCAGCACATCTTGGTTACAGAGCAGCGTCACGCGCTGCAGGGCATCCTACTGGAACGGGTCACTAAGAATGTGGTGACACCATGGAAGCAGAACACAAACACACACACACACGGAGACACGATATCACCCACGCACTCATACACACAGGGAAACTTGCACGCACCTGTAAACGACATAGACACGAACACAAGCAAAGAAAGAAAAATGAGAGTGACTTTAGATTCTTTCAGACAGTTTAAGTGACACCAATTAGTAGTAAATTCACAAGGTAATTCAGTTGCACAAGAAGCAGTGGAATGAGTACTTATGCATCCAGGTGGGCTTGAGGAGCCCCAAACTTCAACAGGGGGAAAAAGAGAGGGTTAAAGTAATGAAAGCCCTGTCCTGATTGGTCCTCCAGGCAGTCACTCCAAGGCCACTCACCTTGATGTTCCTCCCCCCGAGCATGACAGAGTTCATCTGCTCCAGAGCTAGCTGTGCAGCCTCCGGCACATCATACTCCACAAAGGCAAAACCCTGCATAGACACAAAGACACGCATAGGACACAAAACAACCACATCTGAAACCAACGGTGGACGTGTCTAGTGAGGGACACGGTTTAACAAGCCGCCGCTTTGAACTTTATTTGACCTTACGCCACCAATTAAATGTCATCAGCTGCTCACAGAGTCGTCGTCCCCCCTCCTCCCCTGCCAGATGACAGACTGAACCCACCTTGTGTTTCATCGTAACAGAATCCCAGGACATGTCGATGCTCTTGATGGGGCCGAATGGGGCAAAGGCCTGTCTGATGGTGTCCTCCCCCAGCTCGTAGTAGATGGAGCCCACGTACACCCTACACATGATGGCCAGAGCACGCTGCCGCTGGGCTGCCACCTGGGACCAGGACAAACACACAAACAGATGTTCAACAGGCTCAGGGAAACTGTGTACACACACACACACAATCTATGTGATTCTTTAGTTTGTTTTACAATCATTTTGATAATCCTAATTTAAGATATTCAGACCAATGGCTCACTAAGCATTTGGGACTATCACACTAACAGCTATGATTTTTTTCCGTTTAGAATCTAGCAAGAGAAATTGACATGCATTTGATTTTTTTCCACAAGTACATATGTATGCATGAAAGCACTGACGTGCTGGGCATTCCTACACCTCACTATAACACTTCCTGAGACTAACCTTCAGTCCAAGGATGCAATTCAGGAACTACCACATGTACTAACATGACATCAACACCTAGATCAGCCGACTGGAATCCAGAATAAGGTCTCAGAAATGCATTTCACACTTACGTCTTAAGCCTCTAAGAGAAGGGGATGATTACAACTGAAAGCGTCTAGTGAAGCCTGTGAACCACCCTTTAATCACCAACAGGCAAACAAACTGATCTGAGTCTAGACAGGGGGGGGGATGTAACTGGTTCATGAACAACATCAATTTGAAGATAGCCAAAGAGGGATTCCTGTCAGTTCTAAGATGTGAAAGAGACCGTTAACCCTCTAGAGCCCCAGATTTGTCTTTGGAAATCAATGCAATGTTGCTGCATATTTATAAAGGAGACAAGGATTTCTGCATCAGTATACTAGTGTTCTCATCATTGTATGTTAGATTATTCATAGATTCATCATTCTAGGTTACAATGTGATTATTCATATTGGGAGATTAGACCAATCATTTAATTTAAAATTTAAAATTCAGTATGAATTTGCTATGGATCTCTATAAAGTACATAACCAATAGTTCTCATAAGAAGTTGAAGTGTTACATAGCATTTCTGCATTAAATCAACACAAAATTTGGTTGCTAACTGCCACATTGGAATAAAAGCTGTGTCATCCTTTGAAATATGCATTCTTTGGTTATCTGCTATGGACAGTCAACCTAAGGGCCAGAGAAGAAGGGTAACAGTCCTTTTGTATTCAGGAATGCGCACAGAACAAAAAGGTTTAATAATCTATTGACCGATTGTAAAGGTGAGAGAGGATCTCCAAAGCCCATTGTCACTGCTGCCATCTGAAAGACAGTAAAGACGAAAAAAGTACTGAAAGGTGGGTTAGATATATCGACTAGCTTTTCAGGCTAACACAATCTTTCAGACATACAGTACAACGGACAGTAGCCCTGTACATCCTCAATCTAGACAACTCATTTGAATTTCCTTCTACACCCACCTAGTCTTATAACCCCATAACATTTCAGATGACCCCACAAAGAAACATTAAAAAGCTATATTGGAGACAAAAATGCAAGTCTTTCAATGTTCTCCAGAACTGTGTTCCCCATGATGTCCTCCTGGTGAGAAGCAGAAGCAACAGGCACCCTGCCCTCCCAGCATCTGGTTAAGCTGCTACTACAGTGTGTCATGCACATGCGATAAACCATACTTCTTGTATTTGTTGAAATAAGAATTGCTATCTTGCAAGACTTTGCTATTACAAGTTGAGGGCCTTGAATAATTGAACACAGGTTAATGGGTGTATGGACAAAACTTAAAGGCTAATCTTGATTTTTAAAATGGTCCTTTGTGACACTATCATGGGTGATATGGTCTAAGAGTTGAAGTTGGTTACAATACATAAGAACATAATTCAGGGCATGAAGTTTAGTTAGTGTGAAAATAAAAGGCTTTGCACATGTCTCACCTGCAAATTGGTGAGCTGTTGTTGCTGGTGGGCAATGGTTTGTTTCACCAAGACACTTTTAATGCTTTGTTCCATTGCATACTTCTTGGCCTGAATCGTAGGAGAAACGAGGCAAAAACGTCATACCGGTGCAAACAGAATTTGGCTTCATGGAATTACAAGACCCAAAAGAGAACAAAATGGGTTCTTACCCTCTGAAGCGCCTCCTGCTGTTCCGGGGTGAGAGGCGGCAGGCCAAGCTTCGAGCCTGTGCCCTGTCCATTCTCCATCATTACAGTTGTGCCTCCCTGAATAAGCGCACAATGCAGGGGTTTTTTCAAATATATGTATTTTTTATTTTTATAAGACATGAAAAAAGAGGAATACGTTAGCTTGCTACTGTAGCCGCATGGGAATCCGACGAAACACATGCATGGTGACGAAATTGAACTTTTGATCCGGTTTAACGTATCCCACCCAAGTTGAAATACAAAAGTCAGCACATACAAGGTAGCTGACTACTCTTTAGGAGTAAGCAACTACGTAGCTTGCTACCGTAATTGTCCCAATTGATCCTAGCGTCAACCAAGCGGACTCAAAACCCACCTAGCATTTTACAGCTAGGCTAGATGGCTAGCTATAAAAAGAGACAAAGCTCCTTACCTACAACCTGTATATCGTTGGGACCACCAGAGGTAGGATAACCCCCAGGCAAGACTGATGGGGGGACCTTAACAATTCAGCAAATTCTGAGGGAAAGAAAATGCTTTCAGACTAACAAAGCCATAATCAGCGACATGTCGTTCGCTACAACCAGCTAACTTCGACTACACTTTAAGGCTACGCATAATTGAATGGGCTTTGCTACAGAAAATTGCTAACTTGTTACAGTTGGCGTTATGCATTAATATAAGATAAGTACCTATGCTAGCCAGCCAACAATTGCATAACTTACTATAATAGATGTGTTATATTACGAAATAATAAATTGCACTTCTCTGGCCACCGTTAACTGCTACAACAACCTAACGGCCTAGCTGCCGCTTCCTAGCTTTCAAATGGCCATTGCATAGATCGTCGCCTCGTCTGCATTCGACACGGGCCTTGTCGTCATGGCTAGTTAGTTAGCATTACTTTCCCATCTAGCAAGCATTGTTCGCGCGAAGAAAATTTATAAGCTGATTTTTAGATGCTGTACATAATAATAACATCATTGTGCTAAATATAGCAAATGAAATCGCTAAAAATTAGAATGGTAACTTGTGCATCAAAATAACTTTAATCTATTTACCGCAACCTCCGTCACCGCCATGAAGCACACCTTCACGAGAGGGCCGACGACTGTTGTAGGCGGGCTGCAGCTAAACGTCGCGAGACCCAACACACGCAGAACCAATTGTCGCGAGAACTAGCGCTGAACAGTTTGGTTGCCAGATTTGATAATAACAGCGTTTGATATTTAAATATTATCTATTCACCGCCTCTTAGAATTACGTCCTATATTTTTAGTTCAGAAAACACCCCACACCACACATCTCTTCATCATGTCACATAATATTATTTTATTGGATTCAATCACGGTACAATATTGAACAGAGGGTTAAGCAGAACACACCCAAAGCTTACATTCATTCAACAAACTTGGGACGAAGTTGAGTTACTATCACATAAAAAATGACTGATATGAATTAATTTCAGTCTAAACATTCTTTCTTTTCATCATTTCCCCTTCGGATCCGATGGTGATGTTAATGACAAGGCAATCTTGAAGAAATAATAATACAAATCTGTACAGTTTTTGAGTTATTAAGACATGCAGATGCAAAGTATCGGGTCAGATTGGGAGCCATTGTGTGCGTTTGTTAAAAGTAAACCCCTTGGAAAGCCACAAACACATACCTACACTTTACAGATAGTGTTCGTATATCTACACCATGTGTGAGAGATGGCCAGGGCTAACCCTAACCCTCTCTCATCACAGCTCACAGATGAGCCGACAGAATGCTTGTCAGAAACGTTCAGAATATTTAAAACAAAAACTATACAAGTCAGTAGTGCAATTCGTTTTGATATTGCAGGTTCACAGACAGTGTAACAAGCTTATGTCATAAAGTTAACAGATTTTGATACTGAATGAATATACTGATCAAAATGTATTAGGGAAATTCACAATTATTAATTGACACAAAATCCTATTTGCCCAACTTAAGAGTTTACTTAAAGACAATTAAATCCCAATCTTTGGGTCATAAAATCCCATACCCATTAATTATTTTGAATATTGGATACTCCCTTGGCATAAAAGCTGAAAAACTCTTTTGTAAACACATTATTGACTCTATATGCCCTCTTTATCATAGAAAGTGTATCATATAACATATGTAAATATATTTTTCATCTTCTGAGCTACGTAATTGCAGTTTACTGAAGAATAGTAAATTAGCATGTGTATTACATATTACTTTACGATTTGTATGTAATACACATTCTAAGGATGAAAACACACTTTAGTGTTTTCGGTGTTATGGGCTGTTGTAAATGTCAAATTAGACATAAATACATACTAGCCTTCAATGAAGAATTTTCACAGGCTGATGTTGCGGATAAAAGTGAATAGCTTTTTGTAACTTCAAAATTCAACTTATGTAATATATCAGAATATTTACCAGGAGACTGTCTGGCAAAGCTTTACGTCAAAACTACTGTGGTCATGGGTATCTTGTCCAATGTGGATTGCCATTTTAGGCACTTTGCAAGTCTTTGGCTTTCAGAGCACTTTTATAGGGAAACCCCCTTAAAGAGTTTAACAGGCAAAGACAGGCATCATCTCATTACCCCTCACTACTAATGCATGGAGTCATACTGAGCCATGTGCAGTGCTGGGAGAAAGGTGGCTGGCCTAAGTGAATAGTTGTACTCTATAGACTATTTCATATCTGAACAAGAACTGTGCAAGACTCAGAAAACAGTTAAGCAAGAAAAAAACAAGGAAAATGATTCTGTGTTGTGAGCATTGCCTGTGCATGTTGGACGGATTTTAAGTTGTGATCAAATTGGCGATGTAATGATTAAATTAGGTAAACATGAAAATCAAAGTAAAGAATTACATGAGTGGCCAACCACAACGATTTTAGCGTGTTATAAACTCAGATTTCTTATTAAAAGAACACATACAAATGTAGCTGTCATATCAGATGTCTGGAAGGGAATTTATTTATTCAAATAGTGGCAATACGGAGAGCCGAAGTCACAAAGACATCTTAAGGCATATTAGCCCTTTTAGGCAAGGGGATGGGGAGGGTGGGGGTTATCAATCTTCCACTGCATTGTGGGATAGTTGAACACAGCCATCACTTCTGTGGTCCTCCAATCAGAGGTGCTTCCTGTTCCTGCCTCCGCTCAAGCCTGCTCTCTCCAACCCCTCAAGGATGTTCTCGGCCTTCAGGCTCAGCTCCCATCACCTGTGTTAATCCTCCCAGACCCACGCTGACCCCGGCCCCTTCTCATCCTGGCTGCTCCTGCCTGCTGCCCCCTCTCTCACTCTGGGACGAGTGGTCAAATCCAACGGCCCCTCTCTCTAGGCCGGCCTCCACAGGGAGGCCTGTTCACTGCGTGCTCCCTGAGGCCAGCGCTCTGAGCCGATGTCTGCCTAGAGCATCTTCCAGGAACCCCGCCAGCTTATCACAGTCCTCCTGGAAGGGGGGGGGGGAGAGAGAGAGGATGACATCATCAGGGCCTGCTGTAGGCTGCAGGGTAGGCAGGGGGTGGAGTTAGACGGCTAGTATATTGCGTTGTCCCAGCCAGTCTGTAGATGTACCTACCTCACTTATGAAGGCGTAGTGAACAAGTTCGTTGGCAAGGTCTTTGGAGCAGTCAGCTGAAATATTGAAACAAATTCCTTTAGATACAATCTATTTCGAATGTAAATTATTTCTATGTAAATCATGTACTATTTGTGAAGAGGTAAAGAGGTATAGAGGATTTGCTCACAAACGAAATAAAAGTGACAGAAATGGTGGTGTGCTTGTGAACTCACTTGGAAGAATATCACAGCTGAGCTGTCTATGCAGCTTGTCATCCATCTTCAGAAACAGAGAGAGCTACAGAGGAAGGGATATTTCATGGCATAAGCCTATAAATGATTTACTACCAAATGATTTGTTCTAGAACTCACCAAGGGGTGTATTTCTTAATAAATAATGACACAAAATAAGCTATTGAAACAGTATAATGGAGGCCAGGCATCTATTCCTGATGTTATGATTAACAAGAGAGTGAGGAAGAACATGGCAGTTAGCATCTGGAATGAGGTTGTGACTGTGGCTCACATGTGTTTTGGTCCCTTCTTCATTTGATTCCAAATTACAGTGCATCTGTATGACCTGCAACACACCACCAGACTGTCATCTACAGTGCTCCAGAACACCTCATATCGATACACACAACCACACACCACCACACGCTCAGACACGTTCAGAAAGCACCGCACACACCTTCCTGGACTCGGTCTCTTGAGGTTCCGGGGTGGGAGTTTTCACGGTCTCCACCTGCTCCTGAGACAGAGACAGGGCACGCGGGACAGGATGGGGGCGCGACGAGGCAAAGTTCATGAGGGGGTAGATCCCATTCCTGAGGTCAGAAGTAAACATGACATTATACTCTCCTCTTGGTTTGACTGGTTAGGTTTATCAGTTAAGGTGCTGAATACGTTCCAGGAAGATAAGCTGAGGAGAGTTGGAACTTACTTGACATCCTCCAGGAACTTGTCCAGCTCCAGAGGAGACACGTGAGAATACCTGTGGAAAAGGATCATGTGAGCATTCATAGTTTGATATGTACTGTGGCCCCTGAAGGGGTACAGGAACATAGGAGGGTCCTCACTTCAGCTGCACTCCTGCACGGTCACGATGTTTGATTTCTGCCATGACAGCGTTGGGGTCAAAGGATTTGGTCTTTTCCTCCACACAGTTCTCTGGCAGCAGGTCTACAGAAAGGGACATTAAACCAGGAGGCCATCTTTGACCTTTAACCTTATAAACCTTTAGAGGAAAGGGTTTTAAGTAACTGAACATCCCAGAATGGAGATACTCACACTGGTTGCTGATGAAGCAGTGAGCAGCCAGCAGCTTGAGGGAGTGGACCTCAAACAGCACCCGGTGAAACAGCAGGTCGTGGGCAGTGGGACGCAGCTTGGCCTCGTGACGTACACACGACTGGGTGAACTCCTGCAGGGCACAGAGAACAGACTAGCTTAAGCTGCCTGCAGGAACCAGGGGGACGTGCTTAGTCAGAAGGAAACAGAGAGCAAGAGTGAGATAGAGAGCAGGGAATAACCAGCTGCTCCATGAAAAACCGAATCTCTTCCAACTCTTATACATTCTCTGGGTTCTTCCAGAATCTACAGCTTTCTGACAAGCAGAAATCAAGACTGGGCAGCTTGGCTGGTCAGTATCTAGGACAGGAAGCCATGTGCGGCACTCACTCTCATCAGAGGGTCCTCCAGAGACTGGCCTGCGTTGGAGATGGCCTCCTTGGACACAACAGCATCCCCGTTGGCCTGGATCTCCAGCACAGCCATCTGGACAGAAACACACACACCAGACCCAACATGTGTGATGGGTACTCGAGCGGAACTATGAAGGCATCTCAAAAGTATTTCTTGTTTAGACCAAATCTGCCACGTATATAGATGCATGCTTTTACATACACGCACCACCACACACACACACCAACACGCAGACACAAACACACACACAAACGCACACACACACACACAGTCCATCTGCTGAGTGTCGGTGGGTTTCTTTCACCTCCAGAGCGCAGATCCCAAAAGAGAAGATGTCAATGGCATAATCATCCTCCCCCGCTAGACATTTGATAGAGAAATAGAGAGAGAGAGCACAAGAGCGAGAGAGAGCGACAGAGAGATTAAAGGAAAAGAGAACACGGTTCAAAATTCAGCCAAGAAAAAAATTCACCCTTAGTCTTAGACTGTTGCGCCTAAATCTCGTAGCATTTTATGGATGTTTTATATCAATTGTGGATATATTCACTGATTGTTATCACCCTCAGGTAGCTGACTGGTTTCTGGAAACCAGAGGATGTTGGTCAAGAGGGGAGGAGGGTTGACGGAGAACTTACTGCCATACTCTGGAGAGAAGAAGTGAAGGTTCCTCTGCTCATCTCGGTGTGGTCGTACTTTCCCACTGGCCCCCGGGAACACTTGTTGTGAGGGAAGATAGACAGCTAGAAAATCAAACCTAACTCCCAAAGACACGCAGGACCTACAAAGCTACGTTAGGATCAGTTGCTGTGCGATATCCTGTGCTGTAAATGAACCTTACAATGGTCTCCTCTAACAGATAGGAAATGTTTGGTAGGAAAGAGGAGAAGAATGATGAGCGGAACACCATATGGTTCTTACCATTCACAAACAGTCTGTGCCACACTGAGGAAAAAGCAGAATTATGGGACTATTTAGTTTCATAAAGCAACATTAGTGACTCGTCTTTGGACTCTCAAGCGTCAATGAAAACTGTATGAATAATGTGTACATTGTGTTCTCAAACTTCAAGCTAAAGATAAAGTAACATTTTGCGACGTTCAGGCCTGATGTGCTAAAAGGATTTATGTATGAAACGTGAAACGTATGAAATGTCATTAATCTGAATGTTTGTGGCAGTTACATAACAAACCCATGTGGAGGCAGACCTGAGCCAATCTTGATAAGGCCGTTGTGTTGGATGAAGATGGTATCGCAGGTCAGGTTGCCATGGATAATAGGAGGGTCACAGGAGTGCAGGTAACTGGCAGCAAACAACAAAAGGATTTTGGTCACTCGGGAAGAAGTGAAAACACACATGAATCAGCTCAGACAGCTCAGTGCTGTCTACCATGCCCTGAGGCTTCTGTAGACCCTAATACAGATCTGGTCTGGAGGGGAGGGAGGTAGGACGAGACAGGGAAGAGAGAAGGAGAAAGAGGGAGAGAGAGGGAAATGGAGAAACTGAAAGAGAAATGCAGAAACTAAGAAAAGGGATGGTGATGGGGGTGGGTTAGAGTATGTTGCTTCTCTTACCTGAGGGCAGACAGTATCTGGGTACACCACCTCTTCCATGCCTGGGGTGTATAACAGAGAAACATGAGTCACACCATTAAACATTTCACTGGAACTGGTGACTTTTCAGTGACATATTTGCTTATGAAAGCAGTTGATAAAGATCTGTCATTCTGCAGCTCTGAATCCTGTCTAGACTGGCCGTTTCACCACTTCAAGGTGGATGAAGGCATACTGATCGCATAAAACTAAATGGGCCAAAACTGACCTTGACGTTCATAGTCTTGTGATTTTTCTTGGTTTTCTTGAGAAATTGCTTCAAGCTACCAGAGGACATGTACTCTGTTATGAATATGACCTGTGGCACATAGATGGAAAAAGATTAGGACGCAATATAATATGGAGCAGTAGACATTTCCAAGAGGGACAGAAAGAGGGGGAAATAGAAACAGAGAGTAAAAGTAAGAGAAAGATAGCCCCAATGACAGAGATGTGTCACCAACCCGAGCTTGACTATCCCTCATATCCAGCCAGTACTTGTGGAACTTGACAATATTGGGATGTTCCACCTGCATCAGGTTCTCAAACATCTCCTTGATCTTCTCCTACAAAAGAGATCAGGCATTGAGGAGGCAGTCAGAGGTCACATGCTTATCCAAAACCTCATGCTTCACTTCAGTAGGCTGGTTTAAGAAAAACATTTGGATGTCTCAGAGAATAAAAAGCCCCAAACACTTCTTTGGATCTTGTGATATATCTCAGAGTGTCCTTGAATACTTACCTCCTGTGCTTTGAAGACCTTCCTGTCAGAGAACAGGACCTCATTCCAGACAACCTCCACCCCCTCCTCTGTATCCATGGCCAAGGACGCACTCTCCACACCAGGGACATTACCCTGGCTGACCTGCAGGGGGAAACAAACCCCACATGAGCCTCCTCATAGGTGAATGAATAAGTATCTGCGACCGGTGGCTTGTTCAAGGCATCATCTGCAAGTATAGCTGTTATGATGAATCATTTGACAGTTTCAAAAGGCAGTGACACATAAACACACCTCACTGGTGACGGTGTTTCTCGAGAAGATGTATATTAATAAGACCGGGTAGGGCACATCTGTCACATGTCAAAGCTATGGACTCCAACATCAGTGGCTTGCAGCATACATCTATGCAGTGGCTGCACAGGGGTTTATGGGAACCGGATCAGTGGAGATGAAATAAAAGTCACTGATGGCATATTAACCGCCATTAAAAAGCAGTGTGACCATCTGTAACATGGTGATGTAAAAAGACACGAGGGGCTCGGATCGGAGATACCGCCATCGCGCAGAGATGGATTAAAAAGAGGAGGGGGAGAGGGGGGAGGAGGGGGAGAGATGGGGGGAGGAGGGGGAGGAGGGGGAGAGGAGAGGGGGGAGGGGGGAGGGGGGGGGGGGGGAGGGGGGGAGGGGGAGAGGAGAGACTATGAATGGGGCATTTGGAAAAGAGGGCGAGTGAGAGACATAGTACGAGAGAGCTTGAGATGATGAGGAAAGCAAGAGATTGGGTCAATGAGAGAGAGAGAGAGAGAGAGAGAGAGAGTGCAAGAGAGAGGTGGGGGTGAATGAGTGTGTGCCATGAGATTTTGAGGACAGTGACTCAGGGAAGAGGCCAGGCTGGGTCAGATGTAGAGCTGCACTGTTTGTGTCTGGGTCTGTTCTGGCAGTCAGAGGAAGCCCTGGGCTCTGTTACATACGCTTCACATAAGACACATGAACCCAGAACAGAACAGCACAGTCCCACAGAACTAAAACAGTCCCAGAACAGACAGTCAGATAGGCCCACTTATCATACTCACACATACACACACACACACAACTACACACGTCCAGCTCTTTCATCAGGTGCTCACATAACACATACTACAGTGAGCTATAGGGCTCGAAGGCTGTACCTGCAAACAGACTAGGACAAACCTGTTCCTGAAGACGCAGGATGTGGTTTGAATACCATTTGTAGAGAATAACATATCAACTGTGTCATGTCACAGCAGCACTAACACAATCTCTGGCATACCTAGAGTATATCACATGGAAACACAAGCTACAGTGTACTGTCTGATACAACAGTATTTCAACAAGAAAGGAATGGCTTTTTACAAAGCAAGAGGGTTGTTGCCGTGGCTACTAAGCCATGTTTTTGTGACAGGCTGTAGCACATCTTTACTCTAACATTCTTTAACCTCCTGGATGCAATTACCTGTCTTCACCCTAACAGAGTCTCTCTCCACGATGTCTCTCTGCCTTCAGTCCAGAGTGAAGCTCCTTCTCTCCCAGCTACCTACAGCCTTGTCTCTGTTCGCTTGGCATGCGTTCTAAGTGACGTTTTCACAATGGCAAAAGCTTCTTAACGTCACTAATGGTTGTTTACTTTTCTCCATCCAATGACAGGCCTTCATTAGGAGCCTATGGGTAGAGCTTAGGGCACATCATGTGTAGTTAACAGAGGCCCGACCAGTCATAAGCAACATCATTTCATGGCTCCCTCAACAAAAGGAGACAGGTTATTCAAGGATTCCCAATGTTTTCCTTATTCACTGTTGAACGGGGAAGTTAGGAAATCAGGAACCCTTCTGCTCCCCTTTTAAATACTGCACATGTGACAACAGCTCCTGGCCCTCTGCCAGATGGGCTTGGCTCCAGTTCTGACCACCCAGTCCAACTCTCTGACCAGGAGGAGTGGGCGATTGGCACATGGTGAAAACCATTATTCTACAACCTGAGCCAAACTTCCAGGGACTACGCTGTTAGAAAGAGAGAGAGAGAGAGAGTGAGAGAGAGAGAGAGAGAGAGAGAGAGAGAGAAAGGCCTCAGACAGAGTGTGTGACTGACCACACACACAGGCTATTAATATCACTTTTTTCACTGGACAGCCAGTTTCAATATCTAATGTGGGATTTAAACTTCATACCAAATCTTTCCCAACAACTGAAATGTAGGCCCATCTAGACACCCAAAGCTCTGTCGATCTCCGCAAACGCAGGGCCAATCTAATCTCATCCGGAGTGTAGGAGGGGCCTCAATCATGTAGAGCATGAGATGACATATAATCTGTTTTTTTCCCCTGCTCCACTCAAAGATTATAATCTGATTATGGGTATTATAGGCTAGGAACACAATGCTCTGACATACTGACACCAGCAACAGACGGACAGACAGGCAGACGGACAGGCAGACGGACAGACAGGCAGACGGACAGACAGCCAGAGGAAGTGAGAAGGGTTTCATGGCCTCTTCCAGACCCCATGTTTGTTGTTTATTTACTTTATAATGTTGTAAGAAAATAACAGCAACCCCCTGTTGCTGGGCGGAGTAGACTTCCTGAGGATCTAACAGGGTCTGGAATGGTGCTATGTCATGCTTATACAGGAACCAGTAAACAAACTGTGGCAACACAGCGCTCTCATTGGTTGTACCTAGGAGGTGGGGTCAGGGAGGGAGAAGTAGTATATTTGGTCCTCATGTTATAACAAATCCAACTCTATTCTGATGTGTTCTGTTTAGGAGTGAATAGACCACGAACAGGGGTAACCTGAGGTAACTGAATTTGGATGTTTTTGAATGACCACAGAGATTCGATTATGCAAGCAAAGGGGTTGTACAACTTGGTTTTATGGCAAGCTTTTACACACAAGAAAAAGATATCCTGAAATGATATGTGTAACTCCTGAAATATCCCTTGGGTTGAGATTTCTACGAATAGTTGCATCACATCCTGTACTCTATGAGTACCAAGAAGAAATAGAACATCTTAGCTCTCCCTCCCAAATCATTTCATTTTATAGAAAAAAAACAAGTTACTACAAAAACATATCAGGGTTTTGGTAGTGATGATTATGGGGATAAGGATAATGACATAAAAGACCAACACCAACTGCCTGCTGTCTTTGCAAGCAGGTCTATCTAGACAGCAGCAGTGGTAGCAGCTAGGTGTGGATCCACCCAGTTCCTCCCTCTTCCAGAGCCACAGATCCACTGTGTGTGAGCAGCGCAGGTAAATGTGACAGGAGACTTTCCACCAGATCCTGTCTGAGCCTCGCTGATCAGCGCAGATTACCCATAATTCACTGGCAATGCCCGTCACCTTGGTGACACCGATGTTTGCAAATGAGGTCGGCCGGGTTGAAGACAGGGTGAAAAGTGCAGCTGGGCTTTAAACGGTACTTTACCTGACGTCCATTTAGGTAAACGGTCAACTTGTTTACAGTTTCAAGAGTTAAGACACTTTAACAACCTCAGATTCAAATAACAGAAGAAGAGATGACTCCCCTGGTGATAAAGACTCTAGAAACATTTCTGGGAAAACAACGATATCTCAATCATCAGTATGTGATTGTACTGTGAAGACAACCCTGTTCCATTAGACAGCGCAGGGTCAGAATACTGGTTCACTGTAAGAGGGTGATGGAGACGGTCAGATGGGTAAGGCAGACAGTGGAGGGAAAGGGAGGAGGGAGGTGGAGCAGAGAGAGTCAGAGAATGAGCGTAAGTGCAGAGGGAGAGAGAGAAGTAGACGGAGAGAAAAGGGATAGAGAGACAGCGAGAGAGATGAGCGAGGGAGAGTGACGAAGCGGAGACAGCTCATCGACCTACACAGTCGTCTCTGTAGCATCGCTGTGAAAGAAAGAATGAAAGCGAGAGCGTGCCTTTGTCTGCTGGGATACAATGTGTGAGTCCTAGCCTGGCTCTAACAAAGGCCCTACTCTGTTACCTTGGTTGTCTCCTCCTCTCGGCCTGCTCCCACACAACATGACGTTCCCTGATGATCAGCTTCACTGTAAAGAAGGTGCACCCACCCCTGCTGCTACCATCAGCGGCACAAAACTGCAAATCACCGATAAAGTGCCTTTACCAAAGATCTTTGCCACCAGTGCTTAACCTGAAGAATCTGTGGTACAATGCATAATATTTATGCAGTCGTGTCAGGCTATGTAAATGATTTGGTATGTGCTGGCTCCATACCCTCTCTCCCTGAGGTGCTAAGATCAGAAACACAGCAGATCAAACAGCAGAAACACTCCAGGGTGGGGAGATATGGACAATACAGCATGCAAGGTTGTAAAACAATCCCAGCAGATGAACAGACGTCTATGGAGAGGTAGGACCTTATTATGTTAAAAGGTTGTTTGTATGATTAGCATTGGATTGGCCAACTTTTGCAACGTTTCTTCATGTGTCTTTGTTGGCCTTGTTTGTATGTAAACTCCCTTCAAGATTAATATGATTCCTGCAAATAACTCTGATGGAGCCTCAGTGTTTGCTTGTTTCAAGCCTGAGCACATCTTGTTTTCACAGTTTTTTCTTGAAATTCCAGCTATTCAATCCTTTTTCCAAAACAAACCAGACTAAAGCTCTTCCAGAGGACAAACAAGGTCAGAGCGGTTCTTGCTAATGGACCTTCACTCCTTCATGATTAGATATAACAAAGATAAGCCTTCATCAAGTCTCACTTCTTCATTTTCTCTGAGGCCAGACAAGCTCTTTACACACAGGAATGTAAGCTCCAGATACAGGCAGCAGGGGTAGGGTGGGGGTTAGGTATGGCGGGTGGGGATGGGTAGTGCTGGGGTGGGGTAGGGTGGGATGGGATGGGATGAAGTGGGTTATGGTGGGGTGGGGTACGGTAGTGGTGAGTGTCGGGCGGGAGTTGTGCTGAGT